>OZ007600.1:257467416-257869916 GCA_963931845.1 Maratus michaelseni | reverse complement strand
AATCCGGGAGAAATTTAAAATAAAAACATTTTATGATTAAAAAATAATTTGTCACACTTTTATTTTATATTTTAAAATTCTTTTAAAACTTCTTCTTAAATGTATTCCTTAGGAGAAAAAATAGATTTAAATAGCAAATTCAATTACTAAATATCTGCTAAGCAAATTCGGGAGAAATTTAAAATAAAAACATTTTATGATTAAAAAATAATTTGTCACACTTTTATTTTATATTTTTAAATTCTTTTAATACTTCTTCTTAAATGTATTCTTTAGGAGAAAAAATAGATTTAAATAGCAAATTCAATTACTAAATATCTGCTAAGCAAATCCGGGTGAAATTTAAAATAAAAACATTTTATGATTAAAAAATAATTTGTCACACTTTTATTTCATATTTTTAAATTCTTTTAATACTTTGTATTCTTAAATGTAGCTTTTGTTTCATTAGCATTTTTTTTTATCTTTCATGAATGGATTTATTTGTTCTGTTTTTATATTTATTTAAATGAAATAACTTTTATTTTTAATGCTTTTTTTAATGAAATTTTAGTAATTTTATTTATAAATATAATCTTAAAATAAAATCCTATTCCTTTTCTTCTGCTAATGAAATTACTGAATAGAAAATTTATAACTTTTTCGTTCATTTTACTTCATTCTAAAGACTCAATAAAAAATTTTTCATTTTAATTAAACTTGTGTCTTTTTTTACAAAACTTTTTTATATAAAATATGGATCTTATTTATATTTTAACGTTATATTTTAAATTTTAGTTTTAAATTTTAATCTTCTATTTATCAGAAAATATCGAATTATTTTATAATATTTTTTTGGCAAAGAACATTTTCTAGTGCGTATCATTCTTCATTTATACACCGTAAAAATAAAAAAAAGAAAAAGAAAAAAGAAAAAAGAAAGAAAAAAAACAGTCAGCTGAAAACACTGTCACAAAAAACTGTTTATCTTACCATTATATCTGTTTTTCTTACTAACTTTTTTCATTTTAACAAATTTCACCAATATTTTCGTAATAAATGCAGATTATTTCCGTTGAATAAACATATTTTACTGGCGCCCTAACTGCCAGTTTCTTTTTTTTTTTTTTTTTTTGAAATAATAAAAGGTTTATTTTTATTGTGAGAAACTGTATATATATCACAAATCTTTATTTATATGTACTAAAACACGTTATTTTTAATTATTTTCATTTACTGAGGGAAAATTTCTCATTTTTCCCCCCTACTCCAATTCGCGAGTGATTTACAAGAAAAATATCAGTTTACAAAGATAATATAACACTAAAAAATAAGATGCACCTTTTAGACTGGAACAAAAAACATTGCAAATTTTTTTTATCTGTCTGAGATGCTTAAAACTACATAATCATATCCACCAGCATCAAAAGTTTTCGCCAAACTGGGCTTTGCTTGGCAAAAATGCGTCACCATAAAAAGCCAACTTAGCGATGGCTGTCAATTTTTTTTTTTAAATTCCCATCCAAATTCAATATTGATGAAAACTGGGAAACTTCTATAATCAGGTTTCACTCATTTTTAGCTTCGCGTATTTTAGTAAAATTGTTAAAAACTAGAAATAGGGAAGCTCCTTTTCCTCGTGGTACCGGCTGGAGAGACTTTTTAATACGTATCATTCTTCACTTTTTATGTGCTATATAAAGGCACAACAAAAACCTTCATTTACATTTACTAAAGCATTTATTTTTACCATACATTATTAAATTCATTTATTGAGGAGGATTTTTCTCCTATTCCAATTCGCAAGAAAAATATTGGTTTATACAGATAACATGATATTAACGAAAATATTATGTACATCTTGCAGTTAAACAAAAAATCGTCACTTTTACTTTATTACAAGGAGCGTTCCATAAAAACAGAGAGTAAAATCATAAAAAATCAAAAAATATATCTACAGCAAACAATACATCCATCTTTTTCAAAATACCTTCCCTCAGATGATATGCAACGGTCCCATAGTTCAACCCCCTTTTCAAAACAAGCAGAGAAGCATTTTTCTGGAAGCTGCTTCAAAGAACCCTGCACAGCTGAAATAACTTCAGAATCTGTGTTAAATTTTCTGCCACGGAGTTTCTTCTTCAACGCGTAAGGTAATCAAAATGATACACCCAAGTTTCATCACCTGTTATTACAGTCTTTAGGAAATTCGGATCATTTTGAAGCATCTGTTTCCACTCACAACACTGGTGAATTCTTGTCTGTATTTGTTCTTTAAAGGTGATGAAGGACCCATCTGGAACAAACATGGCGAAGCTGTAAATTCTTGCTTAGAATGCAAAATATCAACGTTTTCAAATGTTAGTTGATGCCGCTATCTCTTCACATGTCAATCGCCGATTTTCATGCAATATTGACCACACAGTGTTGACATTTCGATCATTCACAACACTTTCTGGTCGGCCAGGTTTAGGAGTCAGTTCTCCAGACAAACGTCATATTTTAAATCACCATGCCATCTAAAAATCGTAGACTCACCAAAACATTTGTATTTTTAAGCTTCTTTCAACTACTTAACTGTTTCTGGAGCTGTTTTGGGCCATACGATAGCAAATTTTATGGCACAACGCATTTCGTTTTTTAACTCTGAATCACTCACCCCCATTTCTGTAGGGAAAATAAAAACAGTTCTTTAAACAAGCACGAAACTAGGAAAATAAAATCTTCTGCTTCCTTTAGAATATTTAAAAACGTACAGTTAACAGTTTGAAAAAATCGCTTGCAGTTTTATTTTTTAGTTTCGCGATGTTGCCACTACGTAAAAAAATAACTCTCAGTTTTTATGGAATGCCCTTTGTATAACTGAAATTAAAATGAACTTCAGTTCAATTACTAAATACAAATCTTGGTGAGAAAAAAGAAAAAAGAAAATAAGATTTTGATATCTCTTAAAAGTAAATATAAATTCTAACATTTTAATTTTGTATTTTTAAGTTCTTTTAATGCTTTTTATTCATTAATTTAGTTTCCATTTCTTCAGCATTTTTTTTTTAATGAAACGGTTTAAATTTCTCGTATTTTATTCATTTAAATGAAGTAACTTTTACTTTCAGTTATTTTATTTTATATATTTTTTAATGATTCTATGTATAAATATTGCACATTAAAATAAAATACAATTTTTATCTTCTTTCACATAAATTACGGTAGCTAAAACTTAGAAATTTCATATTTTTCTCATTTATGTTACTTGATGCTACAGACGTAATAGCAAAATTATTTCACTAAACTTTTATTATGATTATTATTATTATAGCAAAATATTTTACAGATAATATTTTACACAAAATTTAGATTTGATATTGTGTTCTTTAATCTTATATTTTTATTTTTAATTTTATATTTGATTATTATTATTATTATTATTATTATTATTATTATTATATTTTAATCTTATATAATAATTATTATAAATTTTATTTTTTAATCGATCATTATTTTTTTCTCATATATTTTAATCTTAATTATAGCGAATATGTTATGTAATTACTTAATATAAAAAAATATATTGTGTGAAATAACATATTTTCATTCATAGAAAGCTTTATTTAAATGTTATTAATTTTTTTTTCATAAATGAAGAATTTCGGATCCTCTTTCAGTTCGTGAATAATTTACAAGCAAAACAATGATTTGTAAAGAGAATACGAAATTAACGAAAATAAGATATACTTTTTATGCTGAAACAAAAAATTGACGCGATTAATTTATTAAATTAGCAATGAGTTTCAATTCAATTAAAGCCCTGCTAGACAAATCCTAAAGAAAATTCAAAGAAAAACATTTCTTGTTATCTTTTTTAAATAAAATACAAATTTTTAGATTTCAGTTTTACATTTCCACGTTCTTTTAATGCATTTTATCCATAAATTTAATTTCTATTTCTTAAAAAAAGTCTTTGAAGAAAAGATTTATATTTAACTTGTTTTAAATATTAATTTGGAGCTTGGTGCGATATAATTAAAGTAAAAATAAAATACAACGTTAAAACACTAGTATAATTGAATCTACAGCATACCGGTTTCGGTAGCATATAGCATACCCTCCTCAGTGCTGAAGAAAATGGAAATTTGCTCATATATATAGAAATGAAAACAACCAACAAGCGGACAAACCAAACGTAGTCTTAAATTTCGTATTAAAGAACATAAACACAACAAACTCACCCTTTCCAAACTCAAAGATCCTATTGAATTATCGAATTCATGGGGTATCTACAATATTAATTGTCAGTGCGGTCTTTCTTACATTGGACAAACCAAACGTAGTCTTAAATTTCGCATTAAAGAACATAAACAATATACTGAAAAACAAGAAATCAAAAAATCCTCTATTGCAAAACATTGCTGGGAGATGAATCACGTTTTCGACTTCAGTTCGGTTAAAATAATATCTAAACCTACTTCTGTACACGAACTTAATTTCCTTGAAGCATTCCATATTCATAAAAATCTTGGAAATCGTGTTAATTGTGAATTTGCTATTCCACCATTATCAGACTGCTGGAAATATTATATTAAAACCAATTTTTCTTAACTTTTTAAACTATTTCTCACCATAGCGTTTCCATTTCCTATCGATTTTCCTATTGGATGTTGCCTAGAACCCTCCGTTTTCCTATTGGCTAATAAATCTGTCACTTGAATCCTCCATTATTCCATTTCCTATCTATTTTCCTATTGGCTGTTTGCCCCTGGAACCCTCCGTTTGCCTATTGGTTAATAAACTTGTCACTTGAATCCTCTATATCATTTCTATATATATGAGCAAATTTCCATTTTCTTCAGCACTGAGGAGGGTATGCTATATGCTACCGAAACCGGTATGCTGTAGATTCAATTATACTGGTGTTTTAACGTTGTATTTTATTTTTACTTTAATTAACTTATTTTATTCATTTAAATGAAGTAACTTTAATTTTTAGTTTCTAGTTATTCTATGTATAAATATAAAATTAAAATAAATTCAGATTTGATTAATAATTTTAATAAAGTTAAGGAACCTAAAACTTATAAAAAAGAACACAAAGGATGTGAATTATCACTTTACTAAACAGCGTACAACCATTAGAGTGAAAAAATGTCCAGGCCGGTGTTCGATTCCGGATCCCTTGGTATAGCGCATAATTGGTAAAGCACTTGGTGCACTATATACCAAGGGATCCAGGATCGAACCCTGGTCTGGACATTTTTTCGCTCTAATGGTTGTACGCTGTTAAGTAAAGTGATAATTCACACCCTTTGTATTTCATTAATTTACAATGTAATTTCAGCTCTTCTGAAAAATTAATTAGTGTCTAAAACTTATAATTTTCTTGTTCATGTTACGTTGATTGTAAAAGATCAATGAAAATGATTTATGGCATTTCTTTCGAACAAAATCTTTTACAAAAATTACATTATATGCAGAATATAGATTTTATATTTAATATCTTAATTTTATGTCTTAATATTTTAAATTTAAATTTTATACTGAAATTTTATATTTAGCAAAATATTGAAAATCATTTCATAAAAAAATATTCTATTGCGAGTTAAGTATAATTTGTTTCAGTACATATTATATAATCATTTACATAATTATAATTTGTAGCTCTTATTTTTAAAGTTGCAGTTTTTTTATATGCATACTTTGGGAAGATAAAATTCTAATTTTCATTTACATGTACTAAAATATGTTATTTAACTAAACCTCATTAACTTCATTTATAAATTTTCACATAAATTCATTATTTAAATTTACGAACAATGTACAAGAAAAATATTAATTTATATGGTATTAAAAAATAAAGGATAGCGTAGTAAATTAACACTTAAGCACTTTTTAAAAAAAAAGATTGATAATATTTTAATAAACAGTATATTTTGGTGCCTACAGTGCAAATACATAAGTTGGTACACAAATGATTAAAAAATAATAAAGGAAAGTTTATATTTCATTTGATTGGAATGTTAGGGGTGTCTTAACAAAAACCAAGTCCATGAAAAGTTTTTGCCAGTGAATGAACGCAAAACTTTTCAATGAATGAACAGGTGGCAATTTAAAAACACTTAAGTTTCATACTATGTTATTTATTTTACAACTTGTACAAATAACTTATAACACATTTTTACTGAATTACGGGTTTTTAAAACTCAGCATGCTAATTAACTATAGTGGAAAGTTTTTCAAACCTTATTCTACTAAAATATTTACTAATTGTTCATTCACTGGGTTGGACTACCCTACATTGATACTTCTTTTCTATTAGGGCCTTGGCTCAATAGATGAAATAGCGAGGTTAAATTTGGTAAAAAAAGCAAAATTTTCTAAAGCACATTCATGCAATTTTTATTTAATTTTAAAAACGTCATCAGTTTGTTATATCTGAATGAAATAACTGTCAATGTATCAAATAACTGTTAATGTATCAAATGCACAAACAGTTTATTTTATTTTTACACTATTCAATATATACATTGAGATTATAAGCAATTTATTTAATATATCCATAAATAAACCATACAATAATTTAATACACAATATGTAACATAAATAATCCATGTAAGATTAGAAATTGTTTGGTTGTTACCGTTTCACTTTCGTGGTTGTTTATAATTTTTGGCGTGAAATCGCACTTTAAGTTACAGTTATGCATGGCCACTTTCAAAAAAGTGCCACTATATTTCTTATAGTGAAAGCGTCGCTTTTACTTCATTATAAATAAATAAAAAATGAATTTCAATTTATTTAACTAAACTCTAAATAGAGCCTGAATAACAATTAAAGAAAATAGTCTTTTTTGTATCTTTTTACGATTAAATTTTTCTGTGATACTTATTATTATTATTTTTTTTTATATTTTCTTATATTTTAACTTATATTTTAAATTTGTTTTATCTTAAATGAAAAAGATTTAAATATTATGTTACAGTCACATTTAGGATACACTAAACATTCATTGCATACACAAAAAATTCATTGCATGTAAAAGTTGCTTCATTAAAAATACGACAAATTAAACATTTAAATCTTTTTATCAAAAAAAAAGAAATTCTTAAGAAATTTAATCAAAATTAATGAACAGAAAGCATGAAGAGGAAATATAAAATTAAAATATCGTAAAATATATTTCATCTTAAAAAGATATTTTATTTATTTATTTATTTTTTACTGTATGATAATCATTCTTAGACTAACTGAACACTAAATAAAACACTCATTGGAAGCGAAGGCTACTTTATTTAAATGAATAAAAAAAGATGATATATTTTTCATGGAACAAAATATTAAAGAAATAAAACTTAAACAAATGAATAGGAATTATTAGAAAAACTTTAAGTATTAAACTAAAATATTTAAAATTAGATTTCATCGTAAAATATATAACAATGGGATATTATTTCAATGTTTATCAGGACTTGTTCAGCGAATACTTAATTAAATTAAAATATATTTTTATTTTAACTATAATAAAGTAAAAGCGACGATGTTTTGTTTCACTGTAAGACATATCTTATTTGGTTGTTATTTTTATAAATACATTTTTCTGGGAAACTATTCGCAAGTTTAAATACTAGAATACGTAAAAAGAAAATTAAGTTTTGAGAAATTCTTCTGTTATAAATTAAATTATAAGATTTTGTGATATAATATATTTTATTACATATAAATGCAGAATTATGTTAGCCTTTTATATGATATATATAAATGAAAATGTAATATATTTTTTTAAATGTTATTTCACTAGAAATATTTTTCTATAAAATACTTTTATATTTTCTGGATTAAAATGTGAAATGTGTCGTCTAGTTGCAAAAACCGGCCATCTCCAAAAAGTAAAATTTTGGGGAAAAGCTGATTTTTTGCCACACTTAGCCAAAATAAGATTCGAACCAAAACTCTTTAGTTTTATAGTCATTAGGACAGTATATTTGAAAACACGAAATAAGGGTGCAGGGGCACTTCAAATGAGGGGGTTATTTAAGTCTTTGTTTTGGATTTGGCCACCTTTGCAACTTACTTTGGAGTTGGCCGGTTTTGCAACAAACCAGAAATTAATTTTTGCTAAATTTAATGTGACATTGGGTTTTCAGGGGTAGCAAATACACAAAAATGTTAGAGGAGGCATTGAGGAGCATTGGTAAGCTTTTGAAAACTGCCCACAGCTTCGATTTCTTGGATTACCAGTAGAGCACTACCTGAAAAAAAAAATGCCAGAAATTATGAAATCGTAATCACAAATGTATTCTCTCAGATTTTAACTGCATCAAAACTCGTTCATTTCCCCATCTACAATCCTCAAAACACTAAAATTTATAAAAAAAAATTAAATGGAAGATTATTTTATTAAAAAATTAATTAGAATAAAAAATTCTTAAATTTATCAGAGAAAATCCACTTACAGTTTTATGAAAGCGAAAGGAGAGGGCGCAGAAAAGTATTTTGGCATAGAGTATAAAAACATGTTAATCCACCCCTGGTTATCACAAGGTGTTCATTATCTTTGTTCCTTTTCCACGTCGTAGGGTCACTTTTCCATTGATGAAAAAAACACGTAACTAAATTATTAGAAACTTTATATGCACCAAGGAGGAGTAGTCACAGGCGAGAGAAAACACTATAACGTTGATCTAATCAACAAGTAAGAGGTTATTGGTGGGAGAAGCAGAAGCAACATCTAGTGGATATGGAGATGGCCGCTTTTGAACCTCACCGGTTGATGGATTTGGCCAGTTTTGCAGCACATCGTGATTTTCAAACGCATATAACACAGGGTATTGAACAGCTAAAGCTTGTTTATTCTTTCCAGATGGTAACAGCGTTCACTTAGAACATAAAAAGCTGAAAAAACACATTTTCAAATTTTGAGGAGTTAGCCGGTTTTGCAACTAGACGGCACAAATGTAAAATGTAAAATATCTTAATATAAAATATTTTGTAAAACAAGTGTAAAATAAATAATTTGTATTGATTATTTACTGTGAATGTAATATGAATAAAAAAATGCGAGTTTTAGATATAGTAATTTAATTAAAAGGAGAAATAAAATCAGATTTTTTTTAATGCTATATTTATATATCGAAACATTCAAAACTAGGCATTAAAAATATTATTTCAAATAAATAAAACTGTTTAAATGTAAGTGCTTTACATTAAAAATTTAAAAAAAAGGAAATATAAATAAGGAAATTTAAAAAAGATCTTATTGGCAATTTTTATTTACAGACCGAACTGGTTAAAATGAATAAATACTTTTTCACACAAAATTACCTCTATTTTAAATGTTGGTTAAAATATTTCCTTTGTATGTTTCCTTACAAAATATACAATCGGTCACACACAAACACACACATAAATAAAAAAAAGTTACCTCCAATTATTTTATCAGCAAATGATGAAAGTAGCCATTCGATTGAGAGTATGTCTTCATAAAATATGTAAAAATAAGTTTATGAGGTTATCTTCATACGTAAATTGTATCAAACTTTGAAACTTTCAATACGAATTTTTACATCAAGCTTTGGTAATTTTAACCTTCGGATACTAAATAGAAAAACATTCGGTGAAGTAGTTCAGGAATTATACAGAGGTAAAATTTTGATCTACTAATTTATTTTTATTAGTTGCAAAATATAGCTGCACTGCAGGTAGTTTTTGAAGCATACTAAAAAGTGCTTGGGAAAATTAAATGAAATTTCAGATTCCTATATTTAAAGCTTCAGGAAATCTTTTAATATTTTTATAGGTATATATGTCGTATGTTATTTGGGAAATCCGTCTCTTTGCAAACAGCCTAGGCTCTTTGCAAAGAGCCGGTCTAATTGGAGAATCATTTCCCTTTTCCCAATCAGCCTGATGTTTTTCAGGCTTATTGCAAAGAGCCTAGATAGCGTTACGCTAATTGAAAAATGACCGTGCCTATTTAGAAAATGACCAGTTCTTTGTCAAAATATGGTGTTGTACCCAACTCGAACCTGAAAATTCCATTCGAAGCTGACCCGAACCTGACAGAAAAATTCCATCGTACTGTAACACGATCCTAAAAGGACAAAATAAATTCCTTTGAGTCGCAACCCGACCCGAACCAGAAAACTCAAATTAACCCGAAATCCGACACGAACCCGACAAAAAAACATCGAACCGTAACCCGATCCGAACACGACAAAACTAATTCCTTCATGTCGCAACGCGACCCGAACCTAAATATTCGATGTTAACCAGTAACCCAACCCGAACAAGACATAAAAATTCCATCAAACCGTAACCAGATCCGAACACGATAAAATAAATTCCTTCGTAACGTAAATCTACCCGAACCCGAAAATAATATTTAACCCGAACAAGGATAAAATTCCATCGAAACGTAACCCGATCCGAACCCGATAAATAAATTTCGTCATCATGCAACCCAAACCGAAACTGAAAATTTAAGTTTACCAAAAACCGACCCGAACCTCAAAATTTAATTTAACCCGAAACCTAACCCAAACTGAAAATTAAAGTTAACCCGAAACCCGAAACCATCAAAAAATCCCTCGAGCTGTAACCCGATCCGAACCCGACAAAATAAATTCCTTCGTGTCACAACCCGATCCAAGCCAGAAAATTTAAGTTGACCCGAGACCCGACCCGAACCCGATAAAAAAATCCATTGAACCGTAACCCGATCCGAACCCGATAAAATATAAATTCCTTCGTGTCACAAACCGACCCGAACTCGAAAATAATAGTTAACCCGAAACCCAACCCGAACCAAGAAAAAAATTTCAACGAACCGTAACTTGGTCCGAACCCGAAAAATAAATTTCGTCGTCATGCAACCCGAACCGAAACTGAAAATTTCAGTTAACCCAAAACCGATCCGTACCTGAAAATTTAATTTAACCCGAAACCTAACGCAAACTGAAAATTGACGTTAACCCGAAACCCGAACCCGTAAAATAATCCATCGAACCATAACCCAATCCGAACCCGACAAAATAAATTCCTTCGTGTCACAACCTGATCCAAACCAGATACGAAGGAATTTATTTTGTCGGGTTCGGATCGGGATTCGGGTTAACTTGAATTTTCTGGCTTGGATCGGGTTGTGACACGAAGGAATTTATTTTGTCGGGTTCGGATCGGGTTACGGTTCGGTGAAATTTTTGACGGGTTCGGGTTTTGGGTGAACTTCAATTTTCAGTTTCGGGTCGGGTTGCGTTTCGACTTTGTGTTTCGAGTTATCTTCAATTTTCAGGCTTGGGTTATGTTTCGGGTTAAATTAAATTTTCAAGTTTAAGTCGGTTTATGGGTTAACTTAAAATTTCAGATTCGGATCGGGTTGCGTAACTACGAAACTAAATTTTTCGGGTTCGGATCGGGTTACGGTTCGAAAGATTTTTTTATTGGGTTCGGGTCGGGTTTCGGGTTAACTTCAATTTTCTGATTCAGATCGGGTTGCGTGACGACGAAGGAATTTATTTTGTCGGGTTCAACTCGGGTTACGGTTCGATGGATTTTTTTGTCGGGTTCGGGTCGGGTTTCGGGTTAACTTCAATTTTCCGGTTCAGATCGGGTTGCGTGACGACAAAAATTATTTTGTCGAGTTCGGATCGGTTTACGTATCAATGGATATTTATTTCTCTGGTTCGGGTCGGCTTTCGGGTTAACTTCAATTTTCAGTTCGGGTCGGGTTGCGAGACGAAGAAATTTATTTTGTCGGGTTCGGATCGAGTTACGATTTCATGGATTTTTTTTCCTGGTTCGGGTTGGGTTTCGGGTTAACTATTATTTTCAGGTTCGGATCTGGTTACGGTTCGATGGAATTTTTATGTCTTGTTCGGGTTGGGTTACTGGTTAACATCGAATTTTTAGGTTCAGTTCGTGTTGCGACATGAAGGAATTTATTTTGTCGGGTTCGGATCGGGTTACGGTTCGATGTTTTTTTTGTCGGATTCGTGTCGGATTTCGGGTTAACTTAAGTTTTCTGGTTCGGGTCGGGTTGCGACTCGAAGGAATTTATTTTGTCCCTTTAGGATCGGGTTACGGTCCGATGGAATTTTTCTGTCGGGTTCGGGTCGACTTCAAATGGAATTTTCAGGTTTGAGTTGAGTACACCACCATATTTTGACAAAGAACTGGTCATTTTCAGGGCCATTTTTCAGGGGTCATTTTTTTAAATAGACATGGTCATTTTTCAATTAGCCTAACGCTATCTAGGCTCTTTGCAATGAGTCTAAAAAATGTCAGGCTTATTGAAAAATAAATGACCACATTCCAATTGGCCTAACGCTGTCTAGGCTCTTTGCAATAAGCCTGAAAAACATCAGGCTGATTGGGAAAAGGGAAATGATTCTCCAATTAGACCGGCTCTTTGCAAAGAGCCTAGGCTGTTTGCAAAGAGCCGGATTTCCCAATTAGCCTACGACATATACATTTTATTAAATATTAATTTCATAATTTTTACTTTCTTCTATGAAAATTTTCAACTTCCGGCTTTCGACGGATTTATACGTTTCAGAAGGTCCTGAACACGATTTGACTGTTTTTAGAAAATGTCTGTCTGTCTGTCAGTATGTGACAAAAATTTTGTGGGCGGTCTATATTAAGAACTAATGGACGAAATTTAATAAAGCTTTATATTAAGTTAGTACCTGATATAAATAGGTGCTGATTAGTTTCTGGTAAAAATCGCCCGACAGGTGGCGCTGCTATGCTGCATTTTCTGCGATTTCTGAAATAGCAATATCTCAAGAACTAATGCACTTATTTTCATCAAACTTCGGGATCAGTTAGACCTTGATATAAATAAAAGCTGATTATGTTTTGGTGTAGATATTGATAAATTTTGAGAACTAAGGCAAATAAATGCTTCTTCTATTTTATTCTTAAAATTCACTTAAACTTCACAATTGAAAATAAGGTAATGCAAGTTTATCATACCTGTTAAGTCCGCGAAGGTGTGGTAAGTATTATCCAACTTGAGAATAAATCCAATGGTATCACTATTTGAATGAATCACTTTTCCGTTTCACTGATGAGATTAAAAACACGATATCTTGTCTGAATAAATATGGCTTCAGGATATATTTTCTAATTTAAATATTTAATTACTATTAAAAGAAAAAAAAATTAATTTACATTGTTAAATTTACATCACACTTTAAAAAGTTAAACCATTTATTTTAAGAGAAGTGTTCAGCAGTTCTGCATTTGAAAAAAGTTACTTAGAGACTAAGGTATTTAGTTTCTTGGATAAGAAACACACAGTCAAGTTTACGTCATATAGCCTTGAACTCTCGAGGTTACACGTGTTAGTTCTTTAATGAGAATCTCACAGAAAAAAGAAAAAGTACTTTGTCAGCACACGTGTTTCGTTTCACCAGCTTGAAATCGGATGGATGAATAGTCTGGCTCACGATAATAGATGAAATGTTTATTTCAGAAATCACTTTCCTAACACCCCTGATTGATTTCTGAAGTATAAATGTTCTTGAGATTTAAACCTGTTCTGTGTTTTGTAAAGTCAGGTTTGGGAAGGGGCTTCGTTAGAATGTCAGCTGTCATAGTTTTGGTTGGGCAATATTGTAGTTCAATTATTCCCTTTTCCTTAAGATCTTTTTTACTGTTGTATTTTATATCGATATGTTTAGTTTTCGAATGATGTTTATAATTTTTAACCATGTTTATAAAGCTTGATTATCTTCGAATAAAGTGATGGGCAAATTTTGTTGTAGATCAAGGTCCTTTAGAAAATTGATTATCCAAACTGTCTCTTGTGCTGAAGTTGCTGCTGAGATGTATTCAGCCTCAGCGGATGATAAGGCAACTGAATTTTGTTTCTTAGTTGACCAAGAAATTGCTGTGTTTCCTAATTTACATAAATTTCCCGTTGTTGATTTACGGTCATTTTTATCGCCTGCCCAATCGGAGTCAGCATATGTTGTTAGTATTGGCTCATTTTCTTTACTAATAATTAGTTTTAGTTCTTGTGTTGTTTTTAAATATCTAATAACCCGCTTTACTGCGTTCCAATCCTTTTCTCTGGGTTTTTCGTTTCTATGACTCAAAATGTTCACAGCGGCGGCTATGTCTGGTCTGGTTATTGTAGCTATATATAACAGTGTTCCGACAGCTTGCCTATATTTACTGTTATTAGGAAGTAAATTTTCCTCATCAATTATGTTTAAGTACCCGGGTTCCATCGGAGTATCACAGGGTTTCGCTTCCTTTAAATCGAATTTTTCGATCAGTTCTTTTATTTTGTTTCTTTGATCAAGTCCGAAATTTCCTTCTTTACTTCTTTTTATGTTTATCCCCAGATAATAATTTACAAGTCCTAAGTTTTTGACTTCATATTCCTTTTTTAGTTGTTCTATTATTTCATTTACTTCTTTAGTTTCCCCTGAAATTAACAAATCATCAACATATATAATGATGTATGTTGTATTATCCCTTAATTTTCGTGTGAAGAGACATGGATCGGAGGTGCTTTGCACAAAACCAAGTTTAGTTAAACTTTCTTCTAATTTAATGTTCCATGCTCGTGCGGATTGCTTCAATCCGTAAATTTGCAAATTTTATTTTCCTCTCCCGGTATTACATGCCCTTCTGGTTGTGTCATATAAACTTCCTCTTCTAAATTTCCGTGGAGGAATGCAGTCTTGATATCTATATGATTTACGTCTAAATTTTTATACGCTGCACATGCTAGAAAAGCTCTTATTGTCGTATACGTTACTACTGGAGCGAAGGTTTCAAAATAATCGCTTCCGTATTTTTGAGAAAAACCTTTGGCTACAAGACGTGCCTTATATTTTTCTATTTCATTATTTTCATTATATTTTTTTGTGAATACCCATTTATTTCCAATTACTTTTATTCCAGGTGGTGGATCAATTAGTTCCCATGTTTTGTTTTTTCTTAATGAATTAATTTCTTCATTAGTTGCTTCATACCATTTGTTCCTATCATATGGGTTTTCGATTTTCGCTATATCTTTCCTCTCTGTTGGTTCAACAATTTCATTTTGTTTAGTAATATAAGCTAATCTATCGGGCGGAACTCCCCTGTTTGATCTTTGAAAACTTCTAGGTTCGTTTTCGTTTAAATTTTCCTCATTGTCTGTTTGTTTATCTTCCTGCATGTCTATAAAGAATTTTGAGGAATCTTCCCCTGCTTTTTCAGGTTTTTCTGAACTTCAAATTCTTCTCTCATATCAATGTTTGATTTTTTTTCGTTTTCATTTGAATTAGAGTTTTCTATAAATTTAACAGTTCTTGCCCTTATTACTTTATTATTGCCAATGTAGATCCTATATCCTTTTGATCTATTATCATAACCTATAAATGTTCCTTTTATTGCTTTATCATCGAGTTTTCCTCTTTGGGATTTATCGAGATAAGCATAAGCTTTGCAGCCAAATACTTTTATGTTTGATAAATCCGGTTTTTTGTTTGTCCATAGCTGGTATGGAGTTGAATTGTGTGACTTCGTTGGAAGTCTATTTATAAGATACACAGCTGTATTTAAAGCTTCTGCCCAAAATTTATTTGGAAGCTGGGCTTCCGATAATAGGCATCTTGTCATTTTGACTAAAGTCCTGTTATTTCTTTCCGAAACACCGTTCTGAGGTGCACAATGCGGAATAATGAACTGGTGATGAATACCTTCATATTTTAAGAATTTTTCTAATTCTTCGCTAGTGTATTCACCCCCATTGTCTGATCGGATTTCTTTAACTGTGCGACCGAATTTATTTTTCGTTATGGCTACATATTCTTTTACTTTGGTAACTACCTCACTTTTTTTCGATAAAAGAAATACTATAGTAAACCTACTATAATCATCTCTGAATGTGAGAAAATATTTCTTCCCTCCTATACTTTCTGTTTGCATCGGACCACATACATCCGTATGCACCAGATCGATCGCCTTCTTAGCTCTGTTCTCACTCTGTTTTGGATACGGTGCATTTGTTAGTTTTCCCTTTATACAACTCTCACAAACTATGTCATGTTTGCAATTTTGAATTTCTAGACCTGTTGCTAAATTGTTGGATAAGAGTTGTTTAATTGAATTAACATTTCTATGACCTAATCTCTTATGCCAAAGCTCAATGCAGTTTTTATTCTTGCATTGTTTAGCAAAATTGACATAGATTTCTTGCTTTGGTTTGTATAGGTCAATTTCATATAAATTTTCTCTCTTTTTTCCTTCTAAGAGAGTTTTTTCATTATAGGTTAAGTTACAGGTGTTATTTTCAAACATGAATTCATAACCATACTTTGTGGTTTTCGTAACCGACATTAAATTTGATTGAATATCTGGGACATATAAAACGTCCTTTAAAGTTATGTCATTTGATTGTGTCCGTAATTTTATTGTACCTGTCCCGTGCGATTCTAGTGTTGTTCCGTTTGCTATCGTGACAGTATTTTTGCTGTTATTGTCAATGTCAACAAATACATTTATGTCATTACAAATATGTGAACGGCTTCCAGAATCAACAATCCAAGTAGATTTAGATTCATTATGTGCGATTAATGATAATTGCTTTTGAGACACTGTATTTTCTAAAGTGTTTTGATTTTCTTCGCTTTTACTCTCTTGAATTTGTGTGTTTGCTTTTGCTTTTGTTTCCGGAGTAAAATTACTTGCTTCAAAGCATAAAGACGAATTTTGTCTGTATTTTTCATTTGTTTGGTTCTTAGAATTTTTATTCTTAAGAAACCAACAATTTTGTCGCATATGGTTTTTTCTTTTGCAATTCGTGCAAAAAAGGTTTTGTTCTCTTTTTGGATATGCCCTAGTGTTTTGTTTTTGTTTATTAAAGGTTTTGTATACATTTTCATGCGATGAATTGGAGCTTTCTTGTCTCCTTTGAAATTCATCTGTAAGTTTTCCTTTTATAAATTCAGAATTTAATTCGGTCTCTGATCGGGCCTCTAATGCCGTTATCAGAGTATCATAGCTAGGTGGAAGGGAGCACAACAAAAGTGCAGATAGATGAGAGTCCTTAATCTCTTCTCCTATAGACTTTAACTTATCAGCGGTTTCTAATATTTTAACTATATGGTCATTCATATTACCATTTTCAGCTAGTTTTATACTATACAATTTTCTCAGTAAATATAATTTACCAGATAAATTCGCGCGCTCATGTATTGTTTTTAATGCTAACCATGTAGCTTTAGCTGATGTTTCGTTTTTTATTTAAATCAGTTGGGAGTCTTCTAAGCTCAAATTTATAATAGCACTGGCTTTATTGTCTCCCTTCGTCCAATCGCCTGTTAAGGGGTTTGGCGGATCATCAGTTATCTGGTTGATTAAATCCTCTTTCATTAACAACATCTCTACCTTGAACTTCCAAATCGCGTAATTATTGGAGTTCAGTTTATCTATGCTACACATTTCTTTCATATTTGAAGCCATGATGTTGTATTTTTATTAATTTTATTAATACTTTGATAGTTTCTATTAATCTTTAAAACAATAGTTTATTATTTAAAATATAGTTATTGATTTTATTTCTCTTTCTTATTAGTGAGCGGTTTTGCCTTGTTCAATCCTCAGTCTCATAATCTGATAAATTTTGAGAACTAAGGCAAATAAATGCTTCTTCTATTTTATTCTTAAAATTCACTTAAACTTCACAATTGAAAATAAGGTAATGCAAGTTTATCATACCTGTTAAGTCCGCGAAGGTGTGGTAAGTATTATCCAACTTGAGAATAAATCCAATGTCTTGCATTTTCATTCTATTTATTTTATGCTTTTGATTGACTTGTTTCAAATCTTATTTTTCATGTGTAAAATACATACAGAACGATTGAAAAATGACACATCTACTCACATATGAACTTAAAACAATATATATAGTTTAGCGTTAGTTTCCGATTAACATTCTATAACGAAATTAACATTTTATCAATAAATAAATAAACAAATAAATAAAATATTATCAATAAAACACAAATTTTACAGGCGTGTAATCGAAATATGTGCTTTAACACAGAAATAAATCAGAGTCAAAAAGGCTGCTGCAAGTAGCGAAATATTTGGTGATTTCTTCAGCTATTAATCCTGGCATGCGAATAAAACGAAAGTATCGCTTTCAATAAATTTCAATTATACATCATTGACATTTTTCTTATAAAAATGTTTTTTAGAGTTGTTAGCGGGCAATACAAAATTTATATACAGCACTCTCAGAAATAATTTTGACGACTCGGCAATCCTTAGCCCTAATTATTTTGTTATTTTTTACAATCATTTAGTCAGACTCACGTGGTTTTTGACGAAACGCGAATCCTCAAATATCTGACGAAACTGTTTCTTCACTGTCAAAAATAAAACTCTCACTTTGAACGATTTAGCAATTCTTGAGTTATATTTCATCATTTTTAACAATCATTTCGTCTCAAAATTAAGTGATTTTTAATGAAATGGAAAATCTCAAATATTTGACAAAAATGTTTTCCCATTCACGGCCAGATTATTTTTGTTAAAAAATCGTTCAAAAAAAATTACACGAAAGTATTAAATTTACAATATATTAATGAAAACAGAAAGAAAAATATTTCATCCTTGGGAGCCGCTATAACACGAATGTACCAAATTTCTACTTTATTTTTTATATCTGATAATTTGCGTCTATCCTTTTTGTAATGATTTTATGCATTTCTATTGCCTATTCAAAGATAAATTTTTCTGAAGTTACAGAATTTCGTTTAAAAACGCTTTAAAAATTCTTCTAAAGTTACAGAATTTCGTTAAAAACGGTTAAAATAGTAAAATGCGAACATCATTTGGTCCATCCGATCTAATAAAGCAACAACCATTTTCCCAATGGTTTAACAAAAAAAAAAAAAAAAAAAATCAAAATTATAGGAGTTTTTTTTAATTTAAGAAATATATTCATATAACAATCAAATTTAAAATATGCATAACTGATCTCTTTCCCCTCTATAAACAGTAACGTGTTAAAATCTTATCATCTAAAATTGTTGATGAACTCTCCTCCCAATATGCACTTCAAAATTTATTATTTCTGACCAACAAATTAACTAGAAATTTCTCTAATAAATTATATTAATCAAGCCGTACTCTAATTATTTATTAACCATAGCAAAACCATAATAATAATCTAACCTTATTAATTAAAACATGCAGAAATTATAACAGCACCGATAAAAGTACTTCTAAAAATATAAACACACATCAACATCCCATAGATACATTTAAATTCAAATTCATTCAAGGTCCCGCTGGCGAAGGACGCAGAACAGCGGTCCCCCACACCGAAGATCGCGCGTTCGAAACCCGTTGAAGACTTGAGAAATGTGTCTTACTTTTTAACCCTCTCAATTACAGATGCTTCGAAAATTGTCAATAGATGGCGGCACCACCAATCTGTTTTTCCACTTTCTTTCGAACAAGCAATTTGACTAAATTAATTTCCTCACTTTTTGAGGAAAGAATTTTACTCGATTTGACGAAATATTCGATCGGAGCATTTCCCAGGAAACAGTTTCGTGAAAAACGAAGAAAATTTCGTGGAATTTGAGTATCCATTTCTAACAGTGAGAGTGTTGCGAAATTCGACCGACAAATTAAAAGGGATGATAGAAGGCATCAAGAGGATGAAAACTTACAATAGAACATGGGGTCGCAAACCACGTTTAGTGGGAGAAAATTGCAAACATATTTATGAAGGGTCTGACGTCGAGTGGAACAAAAAGGGTCAATAATAAGTAGAAAAAAGCACTTATATGACGTCAAGTTTGATTACAATAAATTAGTGTTCAAAGTCAGAAAGGAGACGACGACACATTTTTATAGAAATTGTTCGAAGTCATTGCACAGTCGAACCCACCGACGAAGGATTGCCGGACACGTTAAAACATATTTCTATAAAAATGTCTCGTCGTATCCTTTCTGACGTTGAGCTGTAACGCATTGTAATCATGCTTGATGTCAAATAAATGTTTTTTTTCTATTTATTATTGGCTCTTTTTGTTCCACTCGACGTCACACCCTTCATAAATATTTTTGCAATTTTCTTCCACTAAACGTGGTTTGCGACCCCATGTTCTATAGTAAGTTTACATCCTCTTGATGCCTTCTGTCACCCATATTAATTTGTCGGGCGAATTTTGGAATATCCTGTATATTACACACAATACCTACAAAGTAATATGTATGCGTGTGTGCGTACGTGTAATGTGAGAAAATACACACAACAAATACAAACTAATTGAAAATTATACAAACAGCCATAAGATACTGTAAAAATTAGAAAATATTTGAATAAAGCTTGTTACTGTTACTCTGATAAGATATTATTAAATAACAGCACATTAATGAGCGCTGACAAGCAATAAAATGTGAAATAATTAGTCTCTAAACAGGATTTCTACATTTAGCAGCTGCTTGATGAGGCATGTGCAAGTGATGATCATTAGAGTGGAACATAATTTTTCCTTATTCGATAAATTCTCCAAATTAACCTAGAGATAACTATGTAACACGGTAAATAAATGTAGGTAATTTTTTTAATTTTAGTTCCAGTTAAATATTTGATATAATGCTCGACAAATTTCAATTCATCATAAAAAGAAAAACATTTATTTTAGCCCTTTAGTGTTAAGAAAAATTATCTTTTTAAGACTCTTTAATTTAATTCAAACTTGGTTTTTGTACGTAGTGAAGGAATTTTGTAATCTATGTTTAACTCACTTTCTGATAGGCTAGAATTATAAAAAAAGATATGTACAAAGGTTTACAAAATAAAGGAGATTAAATTCTTTACAAAAATAAAAACAACAAAAAGAAAATATTTTTTCCAGTTATAACAAAATGAATACTCGTAATTATAACGCATGCAATGAATACGCATAGTTATTAGAAATAGGAAAACTTTTTATAGATTTTAAAATTTTTGACGAAAATTTAAAAAAAAATTATAATTATTTTGCAAGTTTTTCTGATATTATAAAGAGACAACGTAAAAAACACTATCAGGACCGAAATTACCTTTTTTTCCATGTGGGGTCAATCATGGATTTTGGCGCCCCCCCCCCCCCCCCCCTCGCTCCTACATTAACTAGATCTACAAAGAGAATTCCGTTATAGACAGATTTCGTTTTCACATATTTTACTATAGTTGTAGTATTATGTTACAATAGAGCATTTAAAGTCATAGTGGTATGCACTGTTAAAATTTTTCGTTTATTGACAGGTTGTCTTCCGTGAATTTTGATCAGAAAGTTTCCGTTTTGTTACAAAAATGGAACCTATCCCGTATATCCGTTGGTACCCAGTTAGAAAAAGTTTGCAAAAAAAGTGCACAAAATCCGAGCGTATTTGGCACCTCAACTTATGCATAAAAACTGCAAACACAACTGTGCATAAAAAGTGCATAAACTGTATCCCTAAATTGTACACTTTTTAGACTTTTAAGATTACAGAGTTTCAAATACGGAATTATTAATGTAAAAATCCCTCATCCAATGGGATTGCAGTATTTTTGATCGCCACACATGCGCTTCAACTCCTTCGCGTCTGTATCGCGCCATTTATGGACTACGAAGACGGAACATTCCTCAAAAAACGAAAACATTCGGGCAACTCTGCTGCCAGTCCTTTTTCCGTAAATTGAAGGAATTTTTTTTACAGTATACTGTTAAAAATAATCTGAAATTCACGGGTATTTTTTTCCTGAATTTCACAGAAAAAGTCGCTTTTCATGACAAAAGGGCATTTTTAGTTAAAAGCAGAAAATTTCAGCAGCCAACGGAGATATTCCGTTATCTGCTGCATGTTTATTTTCAATGTTTCAAAAACTGACATGTTGATGGACAGAAAAAACTAAAAATTCAATAAATTAAAATTTCAAGTTTATTTAAAACAACAACAAGAAAATAGTGCTTTCGAATTTAAAAATGCAAAAATTAATTTTTTCCATTCTTTTAATATTATTTGCAATTTATTTTTTAGAGTTATAAAAAAGTATTCGCACTTAAAATATATTCTAAACAAACAGATTAATATATATATATAAAATAGCTAAATTAAGTGAAAAAAAATCGATTCTATTTAAAAAAGCAACAAACAAAAATAATGCTTTCGAATTAAACTTATTCCTTTAAAATTATTCACAATTCATTTTTTAAAGTTATAACAAACACTCAAACTGAAAATATATTCTAAACGAACACATTTAAAAAACACATAATAGTTGATTAAAATCGATTTTCGCAAAAAAGCAAAAAAAAATTATCGAATTTAATTCAAAATATAATATTTATATTTTACATCTAACAATCAAATTAAGAATATATATAATTCATGTTTTTATCCTCTATTAATACTATAGTTTTCAACCATCATCTCATTACGAAATATCCCCGCAATTAACTTCTAAATTACCAGTTTTCTAAACCCCAAATTGTTTAAGTCCCAAGCTGCGATTTGAAGACATCCCGTATCATCGTTTCCTACTCTTACTCTAGCAAGGACCCGCTGGTCTTACGGTAAAGCACTCGGCTCAAGCCACTAACGTCACCAGTTCAATCCTCAGGTCTGGCAGAAAATGTTCTTGCATTATATCAAATGTTAAATACTCCCGTAATAATCAATAGATGGCAGCACAAATAGAGATGACAATTTTTAAAACCGAGTTTATTTATAACGGACACTTAACGATTCTTCAAACGAAGTTTTCCCTTCCTTTATCTTTCAAAACAGAAAATGTACTAACGGAAGGGAAAAAGTCCGGCAACTTTGCTGCCAGTTGTTTTACCATGAATTAACGATTTATTTTTAACAGTGTGAGTCACAATGTCTTAAAAACTGATATACCAGGATTTTCTGTAGGTATAAAAATGAATTCCAATACCATAAAATATCTTTGTGTGCTATCTACAGCCAGTTTCATTGAACTATCACTTATACCGCTCTTCCTATTAAGAGACTGATATGTCTAGACACTTTCCTGACCCTAACGCTAATTTTCGAAATTATAATAGTGACTTACAACAAAAGCATAAATAAATAAATAAATAACTTTTTACTACGTATTTTATTTTGTAAATTTTCCATCCCTTAGTGTTTTGTGTACCGGACAAGTCGTCCTAAATTTCCCCTCTCAGGTCGAATCTGGATGTAAAAAAAGTAATTGTAGTAAAAAAATAATGATAAATAAATAAATTTCGTATTTTCCATACCTTAGTTTTTAGTGTTCCGAACATTCACCCGACCTCACCAGTCTTCTTATCTTTTTGTCAATTTTAATGCATTTGGTTAAGTCTTCCTTATAGATTTTCCAGCTGCAAAGTAATTTTATCCATATATCATATTTTTCTTGTTTCAAACAACAAATCAAATCGTTTGGCTCCCCATCTGTCTTACGTTCTGGACACATGCCCTCTCTATCTGCCCTTAGTTTCGGCCCTGAGCAATAAACAAATAAATGACGACTGTAAAGTATGAAAGCTTGATTTCACAACCATGGCAAAACTATAATATTGAAACATTAATTTTTTTGTACGATATTGGAACTTTTGTTATTTTTTTTTCAATTTAATAAATATTTTATATTTCTGTAAAACATAAGTAAATAAATTCAAAAAGAACTAATATTAAGGTATATCAAAAATATTTTCGATTTTGAACTTTGCTTGACTTCCTGCAAATTTGCGACCCCCCCCTCCCCTTAAACCGGAGGAGGCGGGAGTTTTAAGGAAAAAGCTACTTTTTCACAATATATATATATATTTTTTTGTACGTGAATGCAAATCACACTTAATCTAATTTATGTAAGATAAAAAAAAAGAATTATATTTGGGGAGTTTGAACTTTCGTAAACTAGAGTTAGTTTTTAGAATTCCAGAACTGTTTTTTTCAGCTTTTATAAAGTTTTTTATCAGAAACTACATAATTTTTTGTCGAATCAAAATTTTAATTTCCTTTACCACTAAATGACTAAAGCAAACGAAAAAGTACAAACAGACACGACTCACGGGGTTCGAACTCTTTTACCACAATTTTTTAATATAGCTTTTCAATTTAATATTTAAATAGCAGAAATTGCAGACGCCTCGTTTAATTGCAGGATTTTTAGTACCTTTCTGCATTTAAATACGGTGAAATATTCTATTAAAAATTGTGGAAAAAGCGTACGAACCCTGACTCAGTAAAGGTTTCAAGTATCTTATGCAAAATATTTTTTAGAAAATCTCTAAATGCAAAGGAAAAATAGCACTACATGTTTCACATTGGTTTAACATTAGCTACGAAAGTCCAGAGGCTCAGTAAAGCGGTCTTTTAATCTTATGTGTTACTTGTTATATGATGTGCTTGGTGTATGATACTTCACACAACAGTTTTAGGATACTAGTGGTGCGATATTTCCCTTCTTTCCTCATCAACTGCACTGTAAATTTCCACCACACATTGGGAACACATTTGGAACACTTTGATTCAAAAAAAAGTGTTCCAGTTACATTAATGTGTACTGAAATGTTTTCCAAATATGCTCCTCTATAAAGAAAGTGTACCGAAAGTGTACCTTATAACCCGGAAAGCTTTTCCACCCGGTACAGGCCGGAAGGACTTTTTAATCATAAATTCTTCTATATACTGCTTATTACGATATCGCTCGATTCTACCTATAACAAACAAGTAAAGAAAAATTCAAAAATATTCAAAATACAGATAGTAATTCAAAATATACAAAAATTAATGATATATAGATTTTAACCTAATTTTCTCTCGTTTGTTTCCCAAGTATAATTTGTAGAGACTTTAATTTCTTTATTTAGAAAAAAAAGTATGTAAATCCGTTAATATGTTAAAAAAATTACACTGCAGATTCTCAGAACACATTTGGAACACTTTGATTCAAAAAAAGTATTCCAGTTACATTAATGTGTACTGAAATGTTTTCCGAATATGCTTCTCTATAAATAAAGTGTTTCGAAAGTGTTCTGTTCAGGATATTTGTTAAATCTACACTTGGGAACACATTTGAAAACAGATTTGGAGCACATTTGGGCACACTTGTGAAATCATCGCTTTCAAAAAGTGCGCTAGAAAAGGGTGCTGAACAAAAGAAGCGTTATTCTAAAAAAAGTGACAAAATAAGTGTTCTAAAAAGTGTATAAAGAATTGCAGTGTGGTCAATTCACAACTGATGGTCTGTCATTTCTGGGTTTGATATCAAAGCTGAGGTCTCCCTCCTTAAAAATTTTGAATGCGCTTTGAGCTGTCTGCACACAAATCGTGTCCTCGCCTCTAGATTCATGAATTATGCGGACAGCATCAGTAATTTTAAGGCTTAGTTTGAAATAATGCCTTAATTATGTAGAAAGTATCACCATTTTTATCACCCATTTATTATATGACGTATAAATGAAAAAATAAGTTTTTATGATTATAGACTACTAGCTGACTCGCACGGGCCCGTGATAATAAATTTAAACAAACCTTTGGTTTGTATTTTGTTGTATTTTTAACCCTACTTTGTATGAAATTATATTTTTTAAGTGAAAAATTTGCGAAGTAACAGTGATAGTTAGTGATAAAACCGATCGCAAGAAGATATTTTCTTTGGTTTGATATCAAAGCTGATGTCTGCTTCCTTAAAAAGTTTGAATCCGCTCTGAGCTGTCCGGACACAAATCTTCAGGAATTATGTGGACAGCGTCAGTAATTTTAAGGCACAGTTTGAAATAATGCCTTAAAGATGTATAAAGTATCAGCATTTTTATCACCAATTACGTGACGTATAAATGAAAGAAAGAAGTCTTTATGATTATAGAATACTAGCTGATTCGCACGGGTCCATGATAATAATTTTTAATTGTATTTTAATTTGTATTTTTTTGTATCCTTAACCCTATTTTGTATGCAATTATATTTTTAAGTGAAAAATTCGCGAAGTAACAGTGATAGTTAGTGATAAAACCGATCGCAAGAAGATATTTTCTTTGGTTTGATATCAAAGCTGATGTCTGCTTCCTTAAAAAGTTTGAATCCGCTCTGAGCTGTCCGGACACAAATCGTGTCCGGGCCTCCAATTTCAGGAATTATGTGGACAGCGTCAGTAATTTTAAGGCACAGTTTGAAATAATGCCTTAAAGATGTATAAAGTATCAGCATTTTTATCACCAATTACGTGACGTATAAATGAAAGAAAGAAGTCTTTATGATTATAGAATACTAGCTGATTCGCACGGGTCCATGATAATAAATTTTAATTGTATTTTAATTTGTATTTTTTTGTATCCTTAACCCTATTTTGTATGCAATTATATTTTTAAGTGAAAAATTCGCGAAGTAACAGTGATAGTTAGTGATAAAACCGATCGCAAGAAGATATTTTCTTTGGTTTGATATCAAAGCTGATGTCTGCTTCCTTAAAAAGTTTGAATCCGCTCTGAGCTGTCCGGACACAAATCGTGTCCGGTCCTCCAATTTCAGGAATTATGTGGACAGCGTCAGTAATTTTAAGGCACAGTTTGAAATAACGCCTTAAAGATGTATAAAGTATCAGCATTTTTATCACCAATTACGTGACGTATAAATGAAAGAAAGAAGTCTTTATGATTATAGAATACTAGCTGATTCGCACGGGTCCATGATAATAAATTTCAATTGTATTTTAATTTGTATTTTTTGTATCCTTAACCCTATTTTGTATGCAATTATATTTTTAAGTGAAAAATTCGCGAAGTAACAGTGATAGTTAGTGATAAAAGCGATCGCACGAAGACATTTTCTTGTTTATTAAAGTAGGGTCGTTTCACCATCTGCCACAATTTATCTTTATACAAATCTAAACAAAATCGAAAACTTTGACACAAAGAACTAAGCAGAACCTCCCCTTAATGAAAAGGAATACACTGTTAAAAAATTGCAGCAAACTATCCAGTCATTTGACCGTTTTGTAAAAACGATTACATAACCGTAATTTAAATCTATTCTGACCATAATATGATCAGGCACACTTCATATTATGATCAAGTAACAATTTTCTATAAAAACGGTCAAATGACTGGACAGTTTGCTGCAAATTTTTAACAGTATAATAAAAAAATTTGTTAAATTTCAAAACCCGTACCACAACTGTAAATGCACTTCCAACAAATATTGTTATTAGACAATGTTGTTACCGAATTATTTTGTGTGTCCCTGTAAACGAACGATGAAAGCTGTGCTCACCATATTCTGTAGTAAGTATCTTATAGTTCATCTCCGTGATATATATTAATTTTAATATGTTTGAAATAGGGTAACATCATTAAAATACACCGCAAACGATTGTTTCCCATTGACCGTAATGTAACGGAATTTTTTTAGTGTTCCTGTAAAGGAACTATAATTGCTACAAACTTCGTTTTCAAGACCGAACATGCTGTAGTAAAACCTCAATAATATATATGAATTACATGGTAATCGAAATATATTTACGAGGGTTAGAGCACAGACAGACAGATGGCAGATAGACAGACAAACCTAATTCATAAAATCTTTTCAACTATCTTGGAAAGTGGTAAAAATGTAAGTCTGGTACTGAAGAATCCTAATCCTACATTCACAATTTTTGATTAAAATTCTCTTTTGACATCCTTTTTTAAAAATGCTTTGTAAAATTAACATTTATACAAATTTTAAATGCCTCTCTCAATAAAAAAATATATATAGGCTGTCCCAAAAGTCCTTGACACATTTTAAAATTCAATAAAAGATCAAGCAATTCTCGTGCGAGAGTGCGGTTTGGAAAAAAATAGTTCTTATGATCTGAAATTTTATTTAAGCTAATACAAAAATAAGTTCCAAAAAATACTCATAGATGGCGCTGCTTCTGGAAAGTTATCGAATAGGTAGAATGCCTTTATACATAACAATGGCGAAAGACGCACAATGAGTATGCACAATTTTTGTCCAAACTATGGCAGCCCAAATTCCAGAACTTAACAATACTCGCCCTCCTGTATTCGATTAGACGAGTGAGGATGGATAGACGAGTATTATTAACTTCTGGAATGTCGGTTGCCATAGTTTGGACAAAAACTGTGCATATGCATTGTGTGTCTTTCGCCTTGTTATGTATAAAGGCATTCTACCTATTCGATGACTTTCCAGAAGCAGCGCCATCTATGAGAAATTTTTTGAATAATTTTTTTATTTGCTTAAACAAAATTTCAGATGATAAGAAGAATTTTCGTCCAAACCGCATTCTCCTACACCAATTGCTTGAATTTTATTGAATTTTAAAATGTGTCAAGGACTTTTGGGACACCCTATATACATATATCATAGTGACTATACTAGAAGAAAACCATAAATAAAATATTCATTTATTAAAGACATCATTATAAAATCTTAACACAAAATAAAACCGGAGAAAATGACACACTGGATATTAAAACAGCACAACCAAAATTCTTGCGAAAGTTAATTAAAATTTACTTGAACAATAAGTTTCAAGAACCTACAATAAGGAATAATTTTGTTGTCGTATCTTTATGTATGTTATTCAATAATAGTGGATGAAGCACACTGGCATGATTAGAGTAACAAAAATGATAAGTAATAAGCATTACTGAACAATTTCAATTAAAAACAATTGTTTAATAAGACGTGTTTTGGTATGCTTCATTACGGCAAGGCGAAACTTTTCCGTGTCTTTGTGAAATTAATTTCCTGAAATTAATTTCGGAATGAGAATGTAGTGTGTTATTTTCAAATTTCGATAAGGCTCTATCACATAAGTGTGAATTTGATAAGTCTCTAAATATTGGTTATTAATTCCATGAAATTTTGAGTTTAGTAGAGAAACTTTGGGTGTTATTTAATATCATTTACGTGTGAAACAATATTACAGTTCGATATTGCATTAAAAGAAAACTTATACCGCCTTCATCTAGAACGAATGAGAAGTCATTTTCTAAATCCCTAAACTAGAAATATAGATTTCTGAGTTATGCGAATAAGATAAACAAATAAACTGAATAGACGAAGTGATCGAGAATTTGTAGTATATAGTTTTCTATGTGATGAAGCGATACATTATATTATGAATCGTTTCATATGAGAGAAATTATCACTTGATTTCTGTAATAAATTCATAAACTAGAATTATAGTTACTAAAACTAATCTCTTGTGTTCACATTTATTTGCAGAGATTTTTAACCCTTTCAGCGTTTGAGGGTTTTCCTATATTCTCATAAACATGCTTGTGAATCCCAGGATATATATATATATATATATATATATATACGTATATTATTCGCAGTTCGATGCTATAATACCTTTCATATACTCTCATTCTATATAATCATCATCATCCCAAAACATGGTTTAAGGCTATAAGCCTGTTCCGGCCTCAATCCATCTCTTTCGTGGCCTTCCTCTATCTCTTTTTCCGCTTGGTTTATAATTCAAGTCTGCTTTTGGTATGCGAATCCTCATTCTATATACGGTCAAAAAATTATTTTGTTACAAATATTTTTGTCTACAGACATTTTAACATGACTTCTAGTAACGGAAAAACACGCGTTTAACGTTCAAAGGGTTTTAAATAGGTTTAACTACGATAATATAGGAAAACGGTCTTGACTTTTAATAGGGAAGACTAGAACTCTATAGCAATGGAAACTACAATTTATAAGGATGGCATGGAACTATTTTTTCTAGAGCCACAATTTATTTTTCAGATGCCAGTGGCATAATTTTTTGTCAGTGTGTTTAAAACCCGAAAACAGAATGCAATCACAAACTTCAACTCTCTGTGATTAGTTATTTGTGGACAAAAATCATTTTATGAAATTTCATCACATGGAAACAAATAATAATAATAATGAAAAACGTTTTTGGAGGGTATTATGAGATAGTCGGGTAATATGGAATAAAGGGTTAAAAATTATGAAAACGAACAAAATTTAGAAAAATACAGATTTAATAGTATAAAGAGAGCATAATTAAAATATAGTCTTTAAGTAGTCAGTTAATATAGTTTAGTTTTCATGCACAAATCACAATATAAAGATGGGTCTTTAAATCACAATATAAAGATGGGTCTTTGCGCCAGTACAGTTAAGGGTATTCAATACTGGTATTTCATATGATCCGATCCCGCCAGTTTGGTTATAATACCCTCTGTATATTGCAATCATCATGAATTAAAAAACGAACCTTATATGATAAACTGTTACTATTTGGATTTAGATCATGAATACTTTCAATGTAAAAATATTATTTCTAATAATGAATAAAAAGTATTGAAAACTTACCTCTTGAGATTTTCCAAGCACGAAAAACAAATGTTTATTCTCACAACGCCCCCTGGCGCCCCCCGACGAACGACACATTCTGAACGGCACTCTGGGAATGTTCTTAAGTTGTTTATGGTATTGCAGCTTCATGGCAGCATGTTAGGAAAGAGAAATATTAGTATTCCATATTACCCGGCCATTTCATAATACCCGAAGTTCCTCTACTATAAGTCTGACATTTAAAATTTGTTTGTAATGCAGAAAACCTACAATTCCTCTTGAAATTTTCCAAACACGAAAAACAAATGTTTATTCACACAACGCCCCCTGACGCCCATCAACGTACGACATGCTCTGAGCGGCAGTCTGGAAATGTTTTTAAGTTGTTTACGATATTGCAGCTTGGTGGCAGCATGTTACCAAAGAGAAACATTAGTATTCCATATTACCCGGCTATTCTATAATACCCGAAATCCTTTACTAAGTCTGACACTTAAAATTTGTTTGTAATTTAGAAAACGATAGTTACGAATACACAAGCATAATACGTCTGAGTCATAAACCAATAAAAAGACATTAAAATCAGACATTTAATAAAATCACACAAAATACAAAATAAAAGAACATTTTAAACATTTCAAAATTTAGAAAAAGACCCTCATCAATGCAAAACAAGAACAAAAAATCATGCGTCAAGCATAGATTATGTAACACTTCCCAACACTTCCAAAATAATTTTACAAATCATTACCCTTTAATAACCTGAAAGATAACACCTAAGTAAATAATTTGGAAAACACATAACCTATTTAAAAATATAATTTCAGGAATTACGAACAATATTCGGAAAAATATCGAATACTTTTATTCAGTCCTGTATATATGACCTATAGATTTGTATGTATACTAAATGTGTTCGCGAAATTTTGTGGTACCCTGTATATTATCTACACAATTTATACACACCAAGTAATACACAAAAAATGAGTTACATTTAAAAACGCGTTCAACAACTTAAAACGCACTTCCAGGAATTATTATTAACAGACAGAAGAGAATTCTTTTGTGTGTCCCTGTAAATGAACGATGACTATTATGCACACAATATTCTGTAGTAAGCCTCTTATAATGCAACTTAGTGATATATATCAATTTCAATGCGTTTAAAATAGTGAAACACTATTAAAATAAACCGCAAACGATTTTTCTTCATAGACGTCATGTAACGGAATACTTTTGACTGTCCCTGTAAAGTAACTATCAGTGCTATGCACACCCTATTCTATAGTATGCTTCTTTTATTGCGACTTAGTGATATATATCAATTACAATGTGTTTGAAGTTGTGTACCATCATTAAAATAAACCGCAAACAATTTTTCCCCATAGTACCCCATAGTCATGTAACGGAATTCTTTTGAGTGACCCTGTAAAAAAACTATAAGTGCTACACACTTCATTTTCAATACATGCCATAGTAAACCTCAATAACATATATAAATTACATGTCAGTCCGAATATATTTACGCGATTTAGAGCACAGACAGCCGACAGACAGAGAAACCGAATTCATAAACACTTTTCAAATATGTTGGAAAGTGTTAAAAAACGATCGATTGCCATAGCTAACATACAAATAATTTAGAATTAAAAATCGCATCCGATGTCCACATCCTGGATCATATCAGGGGGGGATCAAACGAAAACGGAACAATGGTTATAATTTAGTTTATTTTTGTGTGACTGTGGTGAAACTTTGTGTAGAGGCAAACCTGGATGTAGTGTAGATAATCCCTTCTGCAGAAATGGACTTGAATTAGATAGTCACGCAGAAGCACCTGATATACGCTGCGGTCCGCCAACAGTACTATCCGCCAGCAATCTGTTCATGTTGTTATTCATCTGCATTTCTGGAATGTTTAAGAGTTAAAAAGAACAACGCAGTGTCATTTTTATTTAGTGTCAGAACGAGTTGGATTTTGCAAAGTGCATCGACGAATAAAGGCAGTGTATGGAGAGGAGAACATGCAATGTCATTGACTCGTATGCAGGTCGGATACAAGTACTTCCGCGAGGAAATCTGGTGAAAGTTTCGGTGGATTATTTTGGAATACCAACCGTATAGCTTAGATCATTCGCCATATGACTGTCCTATCTTTGGTACACTGAAAAAGGCATTGAAGGTTTGATGTTTTTATTCGGACAGCGAAATCATGGAGAATGTTCGAAACTGGTTCCTATTTCAGCTAAAGGACGAGGAAGGTATTCATTACTTGATGAAACAGTGGGGTAAGTTCTTGTGTAGCTTTGGAGATTTTGTTTAAAATAAACTATATGTCATTCCATTTTGTGGCTCCTGTTCCGTTTTCATTTGATGCACTCTAATATATAACAGTAGTAACACATATGCAGTTGGAACCAAACTCGCTTCACTGAGGCGGAATCCTTGTAATTTCGTAAAACAACCAACACACAACTTTTATAATTGTTACAATTTGACTTAATCATATAGGATTACCTCCTCAATTTATCAGTTAGCTCACTCTATTGCCTCTATCTTTCTGAATTTTCGCGATAGTTGAATGGACTTTTCATATGAGTTTCTCTATAGAATTGACTACCAAAACATGAAAACAAACTTTTGGTATAATTCGCGCATGCGTAATTAAAATTAATTTCATATAAATACCCATATATCATCAAATATTCAATATATTCATCTTTTAATTGCATTATACTATTTCTACTGTTCTTTGTCAAGTTTTTGGAAAGCGATGTTAAATTCGGTTAAAAACTCTGTATGCTTAAAAAAAATGAATTTTTCAGAGAAACGTTAACATTTTAAAGAATATATGTGCTATGCTTGCACAAATGCACAAAAACGTTGAACAGGACCTGCATAGTCATTTGCTGCAGTGACGGACCATTTTGAGCATTTTCTGTTTCTTGGGGAAACGCAAATATTATTTTATTGTTAAATTTATTATTATCCCCTAATTGTCCTCGGGACTAAATCTTTACTGAAAAACATGAGGTCAAGCATGTTCTTTCCATTCTCAAAGTTCAAGTGCATTTCGGGTATTTCCTTGCGAATTTCAGTGGTACTTGAAAAAATAAGTTAGATTTTATTTAGCTGATGATATTCATATAGCGGCTCTTAATGGGTTAACTTGCTTCATGTATGTAAAGATGCAATTTTTGATCAAATTTTCACTCACTCCCTCATGTGCTAGAATCATAAGAAATATGTTCATAGGTGTGTTTCGGGTGACAATACAACATTTTAATATTCTTTAAACTTAATTATACATTAATAAATTAATTTTAAAGCAATTTCCATTATCCGGGAACAGGTGATAAATCGCCATTTCTTTATGGTTACAACTGTGTTAATTTATTACAACTGTGTTTGAACAATGAAGTTAACTGTGCGCCAAACGATACTGCCTAACCCTCTGAGCGTCTGAGGGCTTTCCTGCATTTTCATAAAAATATTTGTAAAACTTAAAATAATTTAAATTTTCTTTCCCCGTTTGTTTATAAAATACATTTCATATTTCTTTATTTTACATATATCTTTAAAAACAATTTTGTTAAAAAAATTTTTGTCTAGAGCCGATTTAAGTTGTTTTTGGGAAACGGAAAAATACGGACAAAACGCTTAGAGGGCTAAAATAGTCCAACTGGCTGTGAAAATGCAACAATGAAATATTTTAAACACTAAAGAGTAGAATATAAAATATAAACAAAAAAATAAAGATTCTAATATATATATATATATATATATATATATATATATATATATATATATATATAAACTTATTGTAAAAATTAACCATTGAAACAGAAGAAACTGACCATATACAATGAAATTACTATACCATATAGCACAGTAAAATTACAAATTATAAAATATAGTCCTAATATATGAAGTAAAATGCGCTTTTCTTTAGAAGACATTCAGCCTATGCATTTTAATTAATTTGTGGAAAATAAAATGCAAAATTAGTAGATGAAAAAATAAAACAAAGAATAAAATACCTCTTTGAAAAACAGTGATTAATTTAACAACAGCAAGAAAAAAAAATTAGACGCTTTTTTTGAATTTTTCAGTAACAAAAGACACGACAAATTAATGAATTTCATTGTGAAAAGTAAAATAGAATGTAAAATAGATTACGTTTACTTCTTTCATTTCTTTTTTTTATTAGCTGAAAGAGAAAGGCATTAAACAAAGAAAGATGTTTTAGTTTTTTAAAAGAACAGAATCATGTGCCATGATTTTAGTCGCTGGCGTTTCTGTGTTAGTAATTAATTATACTTTTTTGATGTACGTTAAAAAATTATTATGTATCTTTTCGTTTATTTACTATATAGAAGAATAACTATCCAAATATATCGGAGTAATTTGCTTGCATTCGGACATTTTTTGGTCGCTAAGTTTGGCAATAAATGTCAATTATTTTTGTACATTTATTAAAAATTATATATGCATCCAAAAACTTTATAGCTTTCGAATATTATAATTAAATAAGTGATATAACTTGGCAGTATAGCCTTAATTATTTAATGCCGGCTTTTATTTGAATCTATGTATTTTCTCTTTTAAAATGATGCTTAATTTTATTTTTCTACAATGTACACTGTTCGTAATATTTAATTTTTGAAAGCTGTACATTATTTATTTAACGCTCAAATTGTATTCATCATATTAGAATACCATTTGCTAATTAATCTGAAAATGAATTACGTGTGGTTTTTCCCTAACAAAAGAATGAAGATGACTTTGTTGTATCACAAATTTCTCGTTGTCTACTTATAAATCTATATATTATTTATGTTGTCAACATTCCTCTTTCTAAGCAAATAAAAACGAAGAACGATAAATGAGATATCATGTGAAAGGATTTGGAAGCGGCGTCTGACATAGTACTGTCACATTTCGTCAGAACATGTATTTTGATTAAAAATTGCAATTAATTAACAATTAAATGGGAATTGTTTTCATAAACGAAATGAAAGGTTTTTCTCAAATGAGTGTTGCCACAAAAATAAAATACCGTAAAAATGATTATAAAAAAAAGTTCGATAAAGTGGGACATAGTTGCTGCACGGGTTTATTTTATATTTATGATTAAAAAGCAAAATTTAAATTCAAATGCTCAATTTATTTTTCTTTATCCCAAGGTTTTTTTCGAAACATATGATGTCACATCCTTTAATACACCTTTTAAAATACGATATATATAGATTTATATATTTCGTGTTTGCTATCTTCTGTCAGTTTTTACTGTAACTTTGATGGAATATTTGAGATAATATTCTGGCCTGACTAATGTTGTTTGCAGATAATTTTAGTCCTTAATTATTTTTAGAAGTTTAAACCTGCATAAAAAAAAATATTTGATATTGCTATCAAGTATTAAACAGCAACTCGAAATCTTCACACGAGTCCTCTGGGTTTATATTAATTTAATCGAATTCATTTAATTATGCGAGACTTTAGAAAAGTGAAATTTTAAACGCACTTAATACAAATTCAACACAATCAGCCAATCTGAAAACAAATTAAGCATGATTTTTTTTTTCTATTCGAACAGTACATTAAATTTTCACTAAATAATTCAGTTACTTTTACATAATAAGTTTTTAAAATTGCTTATTTAATTTTTATAAATGAAATGTATATATATTTATAGACGTGTGTGTCCTTATATTTCAATTTGCAGCCACAACTTCCCAGCGCAGACCACTAGTGTTATGTCACTAGCAGTGGGGGAGATAGGATGGTTGAAAGTATTCGACCTATAAGGCATTTTCATATTTCGACAAAAATGTTCTAAAATATATTTGGGATCTTCTTCAACGGTGGAATTGGTTCATTCAACTGAACATGAACTAATTAAGATATAGATGACTAAGTACGATGATTTTGCTCCCCCTAGCGATGGAAATTGAAACTAAACGATATTGCAGCGTGTGCGTAGCACGCCTGCTCTACAGTGCCGTAGGCAGCGGGGACGAGTGCCAAAGTTTCGTTAGGAAAGAGGATTATTTAGAACAGAATGGGCACCGAAAATGACTATTTTTATCGAAACTGCAAAAGAAAGCTACTGATTTACGGGATCAGTGCAGTATAGTTATACATACAAGCGAATTAACTGATACTTATGAAGTTTCAGATTTGTATGCATCCAAAATATCATATATATTATTTCTGTCGGCAACATCTCCTTTTCTATTAATTTACGAAACGCACAACAACGAATGATGTATCATTCGAAAAATACATAAATTTTCAAGTAACATTTAAAAAAAAAAAGTCTATTTCTGTCGTGTGCCGCCCGTCTATGGAAGATTAACCCGTTTGCACATAAAACAAATCCAATATTTCATCATCTGTCTCCTGTGAATATTCCATAACGAAATTAACACTGCATCAGTAAATAAATAAATAAATAATAAACAAATCTAACAAATAATGTATCGAACTACGCAATGATAAACTGAAATAATCAGAATAAATATGCCACAGTAAATAGCGTAATCTTTGACGATTTATTCGGCTGTTAGTCCGTGGAGTTAGGGACAAATTTCACCAAAATATTTCACTTCCAGATACCAGTATGATATTTGGTCCAAAGCTTATATATATACTAAGAAACAAAAAATCGCCGGGAGGAAATTGATCAGATGTCAAGATCATCCCCCGGGGGGGAGGTAACGCGGTTGAATGTCGTATGACAGATATTGAACTCATTTTATTTTTTTATACTTTTTTTTGTGTACTAAAGCTTTAAAAAGTTTGTATATTATATAAAATATGTATCCACTGACCGTGTAAGATTTTATTGCAGAAATATTGATATTTAGGGTATAAATGGCCTTTTTGAAGAAAAGAAAATCTCAAAATTTTTTCTGTATTTTTCGAAAATCTCTTTTTTTTTCAATAACTTGAAAGTATATTAAAGCTTTGAAACTGTTATATGTTAAGTAAACCATTCTTATGTTCGAAGTGTTAAATTTTGGTGTATTTATAATGATTTCTAGGTTATAAAGGCATAAGTTGAATATTTCCGCTTTTGACAAATTACAGCACCTGACAAATTATTTCCTTTAATATTCACAGAAGCTCTGTTCCCGACGAGCTACGCTCACTAACCCCTGTCTAGATCCCTCAGCTTCTAAACAGACTACATTTGCATAGATTTAAAAAAGATTATCCGATTACGCAAATGTTGCGAACTCGCACTCTTTGCTGGTCACAGCTGACCAACCTGTCGACGCTTTGCCGAAATCCTTACAGTGGGCTATGCCATATAAATATGGGGAAGATAAAATTATAATTATGTTAGGTGGTCTCCATATATAAATGGCCGTTGCATCTGTGATAGGTATATGGCTTGAAGGAAGTGGATGGGCTGATAACCTTGTAGAAGCTAATGTAACAACATCAGGAAGAGCGGAAGGATTATTGAAAGTGTCGCACATGAAGATATGTTGATACGCTCACGAGGTTTCGATTATGACTCTACAAGTCCTGTTGGAGAAAGCCTATCGAAATCGGACAGAAGAAGAAGTTGATGAAACATTTGAAGATTGGATTCAGCGAAGATCAGAAAAGTCGCCTCAGTTTAAGTATTGGCATATCACAAAATCGTTAGAATCTTTGCTGTTAGATCTGTTGCGGAATATTCGTCAGGGCAATTTGACAGATTTTATTTTCACTTTGGAGGAAATTTGTCCATGGATGTTTGCTCTTGATAGAACCAACTATGCTTGATGGCTGCCAGTGTTTTTATACAATTTAAAGAAACTACTAGAGATGCATCCCGCTGTTTTCTGCGATTTTAAAAAAGGAAATATGTTTGGATTCAAAACTAACAGGAAATTCTCCAGGATGGCACATTATCAATTGCATGAACAAAACAACAAATTATTGAAAAACACGTCATATAATTTATCACGTCTAAGTGAAGAGAAGGGACTGATAAAGTGGATGGTTGCGGGGCCCGAGGTTGTACGAATGACTGAAGAATCATAACCTGAGGTCAGACATCACTTCTGAAAAGCATCATGAAGACACTGCAAGTTTTTAAAGTAGATTTCAGACCCATGTTTCTGCTCTTGTTGAAGTATTTCAAAAACACGGCAATCCCTTCGAAGACCGAGAATTGACTACCGTTAACAGTAGTAGGATTGTCCTCCCGGAAGAATGCGCAAGATCTGTTATATTATCGAATTTAATAGGAAAAAAACAGTTTGAAGAATTTTTTGAAGATCGCTTGTTACTAAGAAAGGTATCAATCCATAACATAAATTAAAAAAAAGAACTTGCCCCTGATAAGTGGAAAGAAAGTTTATATTAAGTCCAAAGACAAGCAAAAGATTCTTGAACTGAGAAAAGACAGTACAATTTTTGCCAAGCTATATGTTGCTAGCCAAGCAAGACAAATGGATGTCAAAGATTTTTTCGCACATGAAAACAGTTCTTGTCCACCTTTCATATCTGATCTCGGCAAACTTTGAAAACCCAGCAACAAGTCCGATTTAGTATGATGTATCTTAAAGTCAAGTGGAGTTTCTGAGACGATTGTCATTGAACCTAATGTTTCTTGCGTCATTATCGATGGAGCGGCTTTGGTCCATATGCTTATCCCTCAATTCAGTCTAATATTTCAGAAATACTGTGATCAGATTGTTGGAATATATGTTTTTATTAGGCTAAAAACTGCAGATAGAGTCGATTTGGTTTTCGACCGCTATCTAGATGGAAGGCTTAAAAATGACACAAGAAAGATGTGGGGATTTGGTCCAAGAGTAAATGTGAAATTCAATGTTGTCATACCTAAATCCTTTAGTAAGTTTCTTGCTCACAATAAAAACAAAGAAGAACTCTTCGGATTTTTAGCAGAAAATCTCCTCAAGATGGATCTGCCCCTTGGGAAACAAGTGATTTGTACCTACAAAGACACGGTAATTGGATCGCGGCACTTTTGAAACCATTTCTCCCGTCTCCCATGAAGAAGCGGATGCCCGTCTTTTGCTTCATGTTCGGCATGCTTTTGAATACTCGGGTCATTCAAAGATTATAGTAAAAACTGTTGACAGTGATGTTGTAGTGATTGCCATGTATGCTTTCTCTAGGCTACCAAATGTAGAAGAATTGTCGTTGGAGTATGGAAGTGGAAAACATCTCTAATACCTTCCCATCCACGAGTTGCACAGGAAAGTCCCACGAGATGTTTCAGATCTTCTACCTTTTCCATGCCTTTACAGGAACTGACACGGTATCTAGCTTTGCAGGCATCGGAAAATCTACTTTCTGGAAAATATGGATGACATTTCGAGAGGTAGACAAGGCTTTTTTGGCCTATTCCAAAGTTCCTGACAATATCACAGAAGATGAAGAGTATTTCTTACTTATTCAGCGGTTCGTCGTCCTTTCATATCATGCATCAAGTTCAGTGGATACCGTAAATGCAGCCAGAAGAATTCTGTTTACACAGCAGAACAGACCTTTTGAAAATATTCCACCAACGAGCAACGTTCTCCTACATCACCTGAAGAGGGCTATCCTGCAATGTTCTTTATGGACAAACTGTCTTCAACGCAGTTTTCCACGTTTGAATCCGTGTCAATGGGGATGGAAAAAAGTGGACAATGTGTACGAGTCCCTCTGGTCTTCCAACCCGGAAATCACCATGGAAAAGCTACAAGAACTAATTGCATGCAAGTGCAAAGAAATGCACACACATTGTCGATGTGTAAAATCAGGTATAAGTTGCACTTTACTTTGTAGCTGTGCGGGACAATGCAGTGAATAAAACGCTTTTATTTTGCAAATTTGTAAACATTTTACATTATAACAATGAATTTGTTTTAAATATAAGTTTTGTTTAAGCTCAGAATCATGGTAAGCTCAGAATCATGGATATGCTTTTGTTTTTTCCATTTTTTTTCTTATGGGAATTTGATTTACAGGCAACATATTCATACGAATGATTGTATAAACACACATTCTAAGATATACTTAGGAGGAGAGTTTAGAAGTAAAAAAAGTGAAAAATAATTGCACAAGTGGCACCCAGTGCAAACTGAATACTGGAAAGCATCACAGCAGTGTAAGAGTTGGCTGAGTATTACGCTGTCGTCACAAAACACCTGAACTATTTGTCGCAGAACGAATTTGTGAGAGCCTTTTTATAGCTTATTTCAAGAGCTTTCAAATGATATATCACAATATCGAAATATTATAATTGTGAATGGAGATATGAGCATTTAAATGAACCTATGTCCATCGTCGCGGCGGCCATTTTGACGGCGTAATTATGGAGGGTTTTGACCTCTGCTCGATTTCCTCCCGTCGGTTTTCTATCTCTTAACATGTGTATAAGCACTGCTCCAAATCTCATACTGGTATCCGGAAGTGAAATATTTTTACACTAACTCCACGGACTATGTGAACCTTCGGCATGTTGCTGACATGAAGGAATCACTTTTAATAATTTTCAAAACTTTATTTGAATTCATGATTGATGTGTTTCATAAAAAAAGCTCTTTGGTGTTGTTAGTGGGCAATATATATATATATATATATATACAGGGTGGTTATAATATAAGTATCTTTATTTAGAGCTATCTGTAGCTCGAAGGAATAACCCGAATGAAACCAAAATTGGTACAATTACTATTCGAGAAGGGAGAAGAAGAATCGAACAATAAAACAAATAATTGCAATAATCACTGACAGATGGCTCTACTGAGTGTGAAATGTAATGCGTAAGACAAGAACAAAGAATTAAGGCGTCAAACCGGATGGCACACCTAATGTATTGGGAAATGTCCAGTGAATGGGGTTACGCTTTCGCATGGCGGTGCCGATCATGTTTATGTTCCACATGGCCATTGTGCTGGAGGACACAATCCAGGCGGTGCACGACGTGCTCAACTCCGGAATGTAACGCATCAGGAGTGATGTTTAGCACTTGTTGTGATATGCAGTAAAGTCATTGAGGTATGTGACACCTCCACGGTACACAATATTACACATTACATTTCACACTCAAAAGCGTGATTATTATCGGCGGTTGCTGTCGGCGATTATTACAAATTTTTTTATTGTTTCATTCTTCCTCCCCCTTCTCGAATAGTAAGTGTACCGATTTTGATTGCATTCCGGCTGTTCCTTCTAGCTACAGACATCTCCAAATAGAGATACTTACATTATAACAACCCGGTATTAAATATTAAATATCTATTACAGTTTTCAATTAAAAATGGTTTTCAAATGTGTTCTGTACTACAGGTAGCATGTTCTGTAACAAGAAAAGACCGGTTGTATCCCGTGATTGTAATACTTTTAAAAAACACTTAGTCCTTTCAAAGTGATCCCTCACCATATTTGACGTTTCAGCGTTTAAACAGGATGAAGGATAAAGTTTGAGCGGACTTTAATCCATCATATACGTTATTTTCAGCGTTCTGGAAAATCTGTAACAGCACAGCGCCATCTATCGGTGATATGTGGAACTAAAACATAGAAGCGCAGTAAAGAAATTTCTGACTTCGCACATGACTCTCCTAGAATAATACTGAATTCAATAGTTGCCACCATTCACTTGTTGAATTTTTTAAACCGGCAGTCTACCCTGGATTTCTTGTATATTTTATAAATTTGACTATCTTGATTGCAAATATAATGCCGACCTATTTTCATATTTTAAATATGAAAATATATGTCACAATCTATTAACCTGCTAGTCCCAATTCCACAATTTGTCACATATGCCCCCCCTCCTCCTTCTGTTGAAGTGTGAGGTAATGAATAGATGACCCCTTGTTTAAAAAAAGCGCTCTTTTTATATTTTCATGTACTAAAAACAAAACAATTTTTTATCAAATTTAAAATAAAATAGAATCGCAAATACCTTCATTAAAAACCAGTGATTAATGCATTGCAAAAAACAAAAATAAATAAATAAATAAAAAATACTGAACATTACATGTAATGCGTTTCTTTTTTTCACCAATAAAACAATTACCAACAAATTAATGAACTTCCTTCAGTGAAATAAATAAAAGAAACTTTAAAATAGTTTTTTTTTCAGCTGGAAGTGAAATATTACAAAGGAAAAAAAACTTTTTCAGTTTTTAAAATATTTTTTTTTTACATTCTCGGATATTATTTACTGCTTCAATACTGAGATTAGAGTGCTTGTTATTGCTTAAATTTTCTTAAAAAATATATATTTGTTTAATTTTTTTTCCTTTTAAAATTTTTTTGTATGCAAATATTTTTTAATTTATGATCGCATTTATTTTTTGTTGGTATAAATAGGAAAGTATAACAAAAATATAAAATACATAAACATACAAAGCATAATAAAATATACAAAGTGCGTTTTTAGCTGTGGAATGGATTTTTAGTGTTTCAAATGCGGTCTGTAACTTCTACAGATCATATACACGGCAACACGAAAGAAGTTATACACATTGACACATAGGGAAAACCATTGATGAAATGGGATTTTTACTGCGTTATGTGTTTTTTATATAGCTATCTCATTTTATTCTATAAAAAAATCATAATCTATGCCTGATGCATGATTTACCGTTCTCGTATTTTACTCTGGTTTGGTGCATTACTCTGTTCGTTGTTTCACCAGTGTTCGGAAGCATCTTTGCCGTAGCGTATGAAAATTTTCTAAAATTATGATCGCATCACTGTTGCAGTTGGTTAGTATGGAAAAATGCAACAAGTAAATAATAATACCTTCGCGTTTCTATGTTAAATAAACTTTAAAAAAATTATATAAAATAATAAAACTCTTTTTTAGCATGTTTTATAAAGGAATGTACAATAGTATGGTTAGAATGTTCAATTTAAAAACAATCAATATATTTAAAGCGAAAAGTGCTTTTCCTAAGATTAACACAAGATTTTTCCACACAAAATTAATCTTTTAGCGCATGCTTCAACTTTCTTTTGAAGGCTTCTCCCCTCAGAAATGGGAGACCTGTTTAGCCCTCACCCTCCTGGCTAACTAATTCCCGGAATAAAAATCGAGAAGCAAAAAGAAAATGACGAAGAGAGCGATATCCATTGTTCCACGTGCTTTGTTTGATACCGGGCTGAACAAACCGGATTGCAAGGGAATTAGGGGGATTGAAAAGATATGGATGCGTAATATGACCATTGCGTTGCAAGATAAAGCTTTTTTAAAGATGTGACAGGAATGTTTTGTTTTTTATTTAAATTTTCTCTGCAATTTTTGACGTTGTTCCGAGTTTTTAAGGCGATTTTCAGAGACCGAATCTGAAGACAGTGGTTTGCCCAATACTAAGTTAGTTTAATTCGATGTCCGTTTGGAATAAACCGACCAGCGTAGCGGGCGAAGTTCCGCTAGTCTACTTATAATAAAATCTGAAGGCAAGAAAGTGTCTGTAACCATTCCGGGCGGGACCACTATGGTCTGCAAATCGACCGTAGTTAAACACCCTGTTAGGGTTATGAAAAACCTATGCTAACATATGACAGCTAAATGATAATATCTTCTACTTTAAATCATGTCTGTTCAGCATATTTTTCCTATAAAACATGTATATCATATCCTATTATAATGTTTTAAGTTCTTAATTAAAAATTCAGATTAAACATCGGAATCCAAGATATAAACAAACGAACACTGTTGCAAGTAATAGTGTTTAGGCGCCATCTACCGGCTTTAAAACGTACTTTTCTACAATACAAACCTTTCAATAATAAAATCTTCATGCTGTTTGTTTGTATGAAGTCTTATGAAAATGGAACGCAGATCAACAATCCGTCATTTTTGACTGGGGATATATAGTATTAATTTATAAAAATGCATCATTTTTGTTAAAAAAACATACATTTTATCTTTTTATAAACTGAAAATATAAAACAAAACTTCTTCGGAAACAAAATGAAACATAATACTAAAGTGACCATTCAAAAGAAGTGATAAACGTAACATGAAATATTGTGAGCATTAAAAATATTTTTTTTTTCAGCATTTCTTTTCAATAATAAATAAAATAGCAGCAAATTAATTAACTTTTTTGAGCAAAATGAAAAAAAATAAAGAGAGAAAATGTAAAATATATGATATTTACATGTTTAATTTGTATTCATTTTCTGATAGCGTAATATATCAAAGTTTAGAAAATACTTTTCTGTCTTTCTTTTTTAAAGGAAACAATTAATCTATATGCTGTTTTAATATTTAATACATACTTTAATGCAGTGATTAATAAGTTCTTTACAGTTAATATTTTCTAAAATAATATTACAAAAAACATTATGTATTTTTTTTTTTTTTATGTTCGTGAAATATATAATGAAGTGATACCTAAAGTTATGCCTTAATTACTTGTGCATTAAAGCTAATATATTTTTATAATACATTTTACTTTCCATTAATATGTTCCATCATTAATACGTTCTATTAGTTATACGTTCCATTAGCAATATCACTGCATTATTCATACCATTATTATCCGTAATAGATTCCAATAACATAATTATTATCGCTCGCTAACTACTTAGTTAGCTGAGTGTTTTCAACGGATAAGCTCGTTAAAAAATACAGGGGGCGTCAAAAAGTTTATACATGCACTGTTTAACTCTAATCATAACTTTCTAATTTTTCTTTCTTTTACAAGTGTAATTAATTGGAATTAATGAGTAAACCAAGTTTAGCTTTTGAAACAAGTTGGAAATCGTACGTCAAACGTGACAAATGAGGTGCGTTCGTACTATAGCTAGTTATATAAATAGTCAGATCTTGATGATTTTTAATTCTGTGAAATGAATTACATCGTCTGCAGATTCATTTCTGTCATAAAATAAGTATCTCGGTCGCTTGACGATTCAACCTCGGAAGCTCCTATAACAAGAAAGCACCGATTTTTTTTTAAATTCAAATTTCTCAATAAATATTTTTATTAATATCGTCTAAAGTTTTGATTCGATTATCATAAAATTTGAAATGTCTCGACAAAATTCTGAAAAGATAATATCTTTTAAATTTCAAACCATTCGGTTGGGTAGTTTTTCCGTTGTTTTATGCGGACGGACGGACCAGACGACGACAATAGGCGCTACGTATTTATATAATTACGAACGCACCTAAGAAGAAAATGTATTTTAAAATACTACTAGCTGACCCCCGCCCGGCGTTAACCGGACACCTGATAATAAATATTAAAAAAATCAAGTTATTATTTTTTTTTTATATCTTTAACCCGATTTTGTACGACATTGTATTTTTAAATGAAAAATTCATGAAAAAATATTGATATTTAGTGATAAAAGCGCTCCTTTTCTTGATTTTTTTCGTAGGGTCGTAAGATAGTTTTAAAATAAAAAGTTATTTTTGTCCGAACGCTTTGAAATCTTTATGCGTGATAAAGAAAATGGTTTTACAGCCCGTGTAAAAATTTCTTGAAAAAATAGTGTTATCGAGTTGTGAAAGAAATTTTTTCTTCTCGCTTTTTTGTTTGTTTGTTTGTTTTCGCATCGGCTCCTTTAACATAGCGATACAAAAATAGATCTCATCTTCCGAACTCTCTGACATTTCAATTGGTTCTAAATATAACTGTATCCAAGCTTTCTTTAAAATTTTGCGAAAAAATAGGCATATTTAGTAGTGAAAACACGAGTTCTTTAAAAAGAAAAACTTAATTTTCAACATCGGAGCAAAAATATATTAAAAGGTGTAAGCTTTCAATGAAATGCTGCTTCTCAATCCGTTTTCAATCAACCCTTTTCATAATAGGTGAGGGATAATCGTGTTTCCCGTTTCTGAGGGGAGAAGCCTTAAAAAAAAAACGTTGAAGCATGCACAAAGAGAACCTTTTCGTATGGAAAAATAATGTTGGAATTTGACAGAATGCGCTTTTCGTTTTAAATATATAGATTGTAAGTATGGAAGTGTAGCAGAAGTACAAAAGAAATAGCGCAGGGTGTTTAAGGCAGATCCAACTATTCGACTTATAATTCATCGGATAAAAAATGAGTTTGAAAAGAATGGATGTTCATAGACAACATTCCGGAACCGCAATTGAGCAAGAATGCGCCACAACACCCAATGAAATGTTTGTTGAAGTTTGTGAATAAATAGCCCACCGTTATAAGCAGTGTATGGACCAGAACTGTAATAGTTTTGAACATCTGCGCTAGGAGGAAAAGTTATACATTTTATGTAGATTCTTTTGCAATTTAAATATTAATTATATGGGAATAAAAACTGGAGTTATAATCATTCAAACTGTGTTTACAGTTTTCTGGCGCACATTGTTTTTATATTATCTTACGGAATGTACATGTCGACGATACAATTACATAGAAATGTTTAATTACTATACAATAATATTTCTTTTAAATGCTAAAAAGTGTAAATTTACAACATAATAAATACACAGTAAAATAACTTCTATTAGGTTGTTTGAGATGCTTCGGTTCATTCCGAGCCATTTTCAAAAACTGTTTCAGTTTTTGAAAATGGCTCGGAGGGAACCGAAACTTGTCAAACAACCTGATAAAAGTTATTTTACTGTGTATTTATTATGTTGTTAATTTACACCTTTTAGCATTTAAAAGAAATATATTATTACAAGGTGGTATAATTTATTTTATTATTACTAAACAATATTTCGAAATATTGTTAAAATATTTTCTGAGCAATATGTAGTGGAACTGCATATTGCTCAAAGTGTAATTGAAAAGTGTAGAGTCCTGCTACGAATCCCATTATACCCGACCCGGAAATTCTACTTAACCCTTTAAGGGGCAAGCAATTGTGTTCTTGTAACATTGAATTCCCACCGGAATTTACACAAGATTTTAGTTCAAAATAAGGAAAAGTAATTTTTCAACTTTTCTCCATCAAAGTTTAAAAAGCAAAATTTAATTAAAAGTTTCTGGTTCAAATCGGATTAAAATTAGGTGGGATATAATATATCCCACCGCCCCTCAAAGGACTAACGTCAACCCGAAATCCAAACCGAAATCGAAAAAAAAAAAATTGTTTTGCCCGAAACCCGATAAAGAAACTTTCGTTATTTTCGTTGACCGAAAACTCAACATAAACCTGAAATCAAAGACAAATGATCATTAATTTAATACAATAAAAAAATATATTCTACAATCATATCTCTAATATAAATTTTATCTTTTATGAAGATAAACTAAAATTATATAGTCCTAATCATATTCAATTACATAGCTTTTGATGTGAAACAGTACTTTGGATTATTATTTTTTTTTTTTGAAAAATCGGGTTAATTCGAACCCGACCGAAGAAAATCTAAACCCAACGCAAAACCGATCTAAACCCGAACCAATTAGAGTCAACCCGACCCGAATCCGAACCACAGGCCTGGCGGGTATGTTGGGTTCCGGTAAAATCGGATTACCTGAACCAATGCAGGAGACTAGTTCTAACACAGAATCTGCAATAATAATTTATCAGGAGGAATTAGAACTATATAGCTAAAACTGTTATGTAAATGTGATAAATATGTTACTACGTTGTATCATTGTCATAAATTAAGACAGATTTGTTATTTTATCATTAACTGTTATGTAAATGTGATAAATATGTTACTATGTTGTGTGATTGTCATAAATTAAGACAGATTTGTTATTTTATTATTAACTGTTATGTAAATGTGATAAATATGTTACTACGTTGTATGATTGTCATAAATTAAGACAGATTTGTTATTTTATTATTAACTGTTATGTAAATGTGATAAATATGTTACTACGTTGTATCATTGTCATAAATTAAGACAGATTTGTTATTTTATTATTAACTGTTATGTAAATGTGATAAATATGTTACTACGTTGTATGATTGTCATAAATTAAGACAGATTTGTTATTTTATTATTAACTGTTATGTAAATGTGATAAATATGTTACTACGTTGTATGATTGTCATAAATTAAGACAGATTTGTTATTTTATTATTAACTGTTATGTAAATGTGATAAATATGTTACTACGTTGTATGATTGTCATAAATTAAGACAGATTTGTTATTTTATTATTAACTGTTATGTAAATGTGATAAATATGTTACTACGTTGTATGATTGTCATAAATTAAGACAGATTTGTTATTTTATTATTAACTGTTATGTAAATGTGATAAATATGTTACTACGTTGTATCATTGTCATAAATTAAGACAGATTTGTTATTTTATTATTAACTGTTATGTAAATGTGATAAATATGTTACTACGTTGTATCATTGTCATAAATTAAGACAGATTTGTTATTTTATTATTAACTGTTATGTAAATGTGATAAATATGTTACTACGTTGTATGATTGTCATAAATTAAGACAGATTTGTTATTTTATTATTAACTGTTATGTAAATGTGATAAATATGTTACTACGTTGTATGATTGTCATAAATTAAGACAGATTTGTTATTTTATTATTAACTGTTATGTAAATGTGATAAATATGTTACTACGTTGTATGATTGTCATAAATTAAGACAGATTTGTTATTTTATTATTAACTGTTATGTAAATGTGATAAATATGTTACTACGTTGTATGATTGTCATAAATTAAGACAGATTTGTTATTTTAATATTAACTGTTACGTAAATGTGATAAATATGTTACTACGTTGTATCATTGTCATAAATTAAGTCAGATTTGTTATTTTATTATTAACTGTTATGTAAATCTGATAAATATGTTACTACGTTGTATGATTGTCATAAATTAAGACAGATTTGTTATTTATTATTAACTGTTATGTAAATGTGATAAATATGTTACTACGTTGTATGATTGTCATAAATTAAGACAGATTTGTTATTTTATTATTAACTGTTATGTAAATGTGATAAATATGTTACTATGTTGTGTGATTGTCATAAATTAAGACAGATTTGTTATTTTATTATTTTATTTCCGATGAAAATATGCGTAATTTTTAAAAAGCACACTTTTTACACTTTCATGATATTAGAAATAAAACAAAAGTTAATCGTTTGAAGAAAAAAAAACAATAGTCAAATGTGTCATTGATAAACAGTAATTAATGTGAAAGGAATGTGATTGTTAAAGATTAGACGGTTTTTCTTTTTCGGCAATAAAAATAAACAGCAACAAATTAATGAGCTTTGTTGCGACAAAGAGAAAAAAAAAGAAAATGTAAAAGAGATTTTATTTTATTTGTTTCTTTTCTTACTGCTTTTTTTTTTTTAACTGGAAGTGAGATATTTCAAAACTATGGAAATTCTTTTTTGGTTTATGAACATAATTTATTGTCTGTGATATTATTTTTCTTAATTATTTTTTCCTAAAATATGCTTTAAAAATTTGTATTTTTTCTTTTATTATTATTATTTTTTTACGATAAGAAATTTTCATACATTACTAATCACAAGTTGGTTTCCTTTGATGTAATGGAGCATACAAGTAAAAGCTCTAAAAGTTCTAAATAAAACCTTACTACTTTTGTTTGTTGTTTTTGAATTGTATGAGATGTTTCGGTTATTTAAAGGAAAAATAAATGAATAAAATAAAATAATGTTATTGTACATTTTGAAAGTACTTATCATATTAATTTTATTAAATACTAAGTATTACGTATGGAAGCATAATTATAATGTAGGTTAACTTTTCTCTCAATAGAAATACACGCTTTCAATGACTTGGTAAGTCAAAAACATTCCGGACTTTGGCTGATGGCTTATTTTTTTCCTTTTTTTTTATACCGCTAACCAGGCCCCTACCTGCCCTGCATGAATGCCTAGCTTGACGGGTTAGTACCTGGGTGCGGGGCGGAAATCGCCTGATCACAGCATGGCTGTGATCCACCTGACTATAGATTTGTTGACATCGCTGCTGTGCTTGCTCTCTTGTGGTTTGCTACAGTAATCTTTGTTTGCAAGTTCAAGGTTTCTGTTTAACTTTGTTGAATTGACAGATTTAATAGGTCTCGTAATTTAGAACCTTGATCAGGTGACGAGACCCTCACTTGACTAGGCCCCTCCAGAGGTATAATTCACAAGTAACTTGGAGGGCTTTGCACCCACGACAGATTTTACATGCACCAGGCGCCTTTAGCGTACATAGATTTTCATATTTGTCATCTCTGTTGACTTGTCACGCTCATGGTGGATTGTCGCTGTAGTGTTTATCGCCTTTTTTAGGGGGCTGATTTCACTTTTCGTTTTTATTTGTCTCTGACAGGGTTTTTGGCGTTGCTGATGGCTTATTATTTTGGAACTGGTTACAAGTGAAGTAATTTTAACAATATTAATAAAAAAATGACGTCATTTTGATGAATGCAAAAATATTTCAGATTTATCATTTAAAATAAATGCTTTAATATGTCGTTATTCTTGCTGAATCTTTCCATTTGTTGCGAACTTAAGCCTAGTTTTTAAAATTTCAGAACTTGAAATTCATATTTAGACTTTTTTTTTTTTCATTTAATATCTATTTTTTCGGAAACATCAATCGAAAAAACTGTAGGTAGATTATAGGATTGCTATAATTAAACAATTTTAGTATACAAATTCGGTTTCTAAATTCAGTATTACGGAAATAATAATACTCCATCTTAAATAAGTTGTAACCACCATGATAATCTAGGATCATTACCTGCCATGGGATATCATTGAATTAATTCCGTATGACAGGATTTAATAGAATGAAGAAAACTTTTATTAATGTTTTTATAAGTTTTGATTCGATTTAAAAAAAAAATTGAAATGAATCGACAACATTCTGCGACGATTATATATATATTCAGTATATTTCGGTTGGGTATTTTTTGCGCTGTTATATGCAGGAAGACGGACAGACAGACGGTTGGACCAAACAACTATAGGAGCTACGTATTTATATAATTGCAAACTCACGTAAAATCTTTATTTTATTTACAATTTCATAAAAAAACTTGATTGCCCTTTAACTTGCTTGTTACAGCCAAAATTAAATGTATCTTTCAAAACTTTAAAAAAAAAAACTATTTATTGAAAATAACAATTGCATTAAAAAAATATTTAATTGAGCTTCGTTCGTTTCTTCAGATGAATAACAAAAAATGCGATATAAACATTACACTAATCGCTATTTTATATTAATAATAATAAAATAATAATAATAACAAGAACGTAAAATCATGCATAACGCCATAGATCATGAAACACTTTCCAAAACTAATAATAAAATAAGAAGCAGTTGATTGAAGATTAGATTATATTCGATGATTAAACTAAAATATTGGTTCCAATTTGAAACAAGGATCATCATTTAAAGGTATCATTTTGTATTTCATCATGCTACCACTACGCTTTTAACAACTGAAGTCGAAAAAAAGTGATGTTAGACATAGGTCTGGTCCTGACTTATTGTTAATTTGTAAATATTTTCGAAAACCTTGACATTTTTTTTTCGTTTAATTGTAAATACTTTTCGAAAACATTAAAATTTTTTTCGTTAATTTGTAAACATTTTTTAATTTTTGTAAATGGTTTTAAAATTTTTACTAACTTGTATATTTTTTAACTGTCTTGTATATATTTTTCCTTAATTTGTCGTATAGTATTATCAAAAGTTGATTTTCATATGTATGCGTGTAAATTGGATATTGATTGGTAAAAATGTTGTTTCGTTGAAAAAGTTAAAAATATACATTCCAAGGCTTCTGTAAAGTAAAATTAGTTAGCTAGCATGTAGAAATTTAAAGTTAAAAATCATACAATATATTTTAATAATGAAATATGTTTTATAAAATAAACACACATGTATGTATTAAAAATATTTTATTTGAACTTTGTTCGTTTCTTTAGATGACAAAAATATATAATAGAAACATTACACTAATCGCTATTTTGGTTTAATAATAAAATAATAATAATAATAACAAGATTGTAAAATCATGCAATATGGCATAGATTATGAAAAACTTTCCAACACTAATAATAAAATAAAAAACAGTTGATTGAAGATTAGATTTTATTCGATGATTAGATTAGATTATATACGATGATTAGATTAAATTATATTCGATGATTAGATTAGATTATATTCGGAGATTAGATTAGATTAGATTTTTTAGGTAATGAGATATCTAAAAAAGCAGTAAAAAGTTACTTTCAGCAATGGCTGTCAATAGCTGGTAATGCGTGCAATTCTTTCGTGCAGCCTTGTATATAATCTAAATATCTCGTAATGCACAATAAATAAGTTAGTTTTTAAATGTATATCACAGCTGAAAACTCATATCCAACAGTTATGACTCATAGTCAGCCCTGTAACTGAATTCTTTTGAGCGTCTCTGTAAATAACCGATAATGGTTACGTACTCAATAATCTGTAGAAAACATGTTATAGATAATGAAATGTATATCGGTTTCATTATGTTTGAAATAGATTAACATCATTACAATACTCTGCAAATGATTTTCCCCACTTATCAACAGGTTGTCCCAATTCCGTGAGACATTTTTAAATTCAATAAAAGATAAAGCAATTGGCGTACGAGAGTGCCGTTTGGACTAAAATGTTTCTGAAATTTTGTTTAAGCAAACAAAAAAAGTTCCAAAATTTTCTCATGGATGGCGCTGCTTCTGGAAAGTTATCGAATAGGTAGAACGCCTTTATACATAACAATGGCGATAGACACGCAATGCGTATGCACAGTTTCTGTCCAAACTATGGCAACCCACATTCCAGAACATAGCAATACTCGCCTTCCTGAGTTGGATTAAATGAGTGAGGATGGATAGACAAGTATTATTAACGTCTGGAATGTGGATTGCCATAGTTTGGACAAAAACTGTGCATACGCATTGTGTGTCTATCGCCATTGTTATGTATAAAGGCGTTCTACCTATTCAATAATTTTTCAGAAGCAGCGCCATCTATGAGAAATTTTTGGAACTATTTTTTTTAATTTGCTTAAACAAAAATTCAGATCATAAGAAGCATTTTCGTCCAAAGCGCACTCTCGTACGCCAATTGGTTTATCTTTTATTGAATTTTAAAATGTGTCAAGGACTTTGGAACACCCTGTATAATGGATATATTTTGTGCATCCCTGTAAATGAACTATAATTCCTAGTTAATTGATACTACATAGAAAACATATTGCCTCTCTCTACCTCTGCGAAGTATATCAATTTTGCTGTGTTTGAAACAATGTAACATTATTAAAATGTATTTAAAACGATTTTTCCCCATTGACTGTAATGTAACGGAATAATTTTGAGTGTCCCTGTAAACAAACTATAAAATTCATAAAGATACAAATAAATATAAATACATTGCTTAAAGGTGCGTAAAACATAAATCGAAATCATTTAAAAACACATTAACGTACTTAAAACGTTTTAAAACGCTTTAAAACGTTTTCAACCGAAACGTACTTGGCCTTCATGAGTGAAAAACTTTCACTGATGAAACTGATCAGTGATGATTTTCAATGATGTTAAACTTTCACTGAGTTTTTCACTGATGAAGGCTGAGTACGTTTCGGTTAAAAGCGTTTCGATTTTAACCCTTTCACGGGCGGTGGTCACAAATGTGACCACTTAATTTTAAATTCGAACTGCCAAACGGCACCTGGAATATTGTAATAAGATTTTACATTTATATTGAACGCGAAGAAAAGCAGGCATTTGTTTTCTAAAAAATATGTTTGTAAATTCTGGTGTCGATCAATCATTGAAAAATTGCTCGCTCCGGAAAGGGTTAAAAGGACTTTAATGTGTTTTTAAATGATTTTGATTTATGTTTTACGCACCCTTAAGCAATGTATTTACATTTATTGGTATCTTTATGAATTTTAATTATTAAACAAGGTGAATTTGCACTGAAATTTTAACTTTTTATTGAACAAACTATAATTGCTACTTATTCCATACTCCATAGATAAGACGTTTTTGTACAACTGAATTATTTATATCAATTTTATTTTATTTGGAATAATGTAACGACATTAAAATGCACCGAATAAATATTTTCTTCATTGACCGTAATGCAAGGGAAAACTTTTGAGTGCCCGTGTAAACTACCATAAATGGTACGCACTTCTTTTTAAATACCGAACATGCCATGGCGAACCTCAATAACATATATCAATTACATAGTGATCCGAGTATATTTATGTGAGTTAGAACCCGGCCAGAAAAAAGAAATTCATAAACACTTTGCAACTATGTTGGAAAGGGTTAAAAATGAAGAACACAATGTTTAGTGTTCAAACTCAGCACAGATAAACAAGTTGCAAATTGTACGTGAAACGTCACAAATGAGGTGCGTTCGTTTCATGCTACAACTAGTTTTACAATGTAAAAAAATGATCGTTATAATTTCAGTGAAATAAACTATATCGTCTATTATAAGCGAAATGAGGATGGCTTTTTTTTTTCTTATTACGTAGGACATGTTTACAGATGCGAAGTTTTTTTTCCGACACCAGACAGAGCTGCAAATCTGCCATGGGGATCTTGCTTTGCGAATGATTACCTCCGTGGTTTAGTATTTCTATGACTCACGAAGAATGAATCTTTTGTTTATTTACTTTAATGGATTGAGATATTCGGCTGTTAACCTAATTTCCACTAAAGTTATCTCAGAATCGATACATTTTTTAATGTAACTGATCTCTCCAGCAAAAAACAAGCTTATTGAATGATCTTTCTAAAAATGTAACTTTTATTCAATTTTATTCGAAAAAATAAATTTTGAATAAAAATGGCCGCTTGGCATATGGGAAAAGATGTGGTTAGACCGTATTTGTTTTCCTCAGTCCCATGACTTGCGCTTTTACTATATAGATTACGTATGATAAGATTTAATATAATAAAGAAAACATTTATTAATATCTTTTTAAGTTTTGTTTCAATTTTCATAAAATTTTAAATGACTCGACAAAATTCTGCAACGATTGTATATATTAAATTTCAAACCATTCAGTTGGGTAGTTTTTGTGCTGTTATATGCAGACGAACGTACAGACAGACGGACCAGGTGACGACTATAGTTGCTACGTATTTATATAATTACGAACACACCTAAAAAGATTTGAATAGTTTTTCAGCGTCGAATAAGACGTAGTGAACTGTTATACCACTTTAGCGTCGAGTAAACTTGACATGGGTACGTAAAATTCTTGATTTTTCCTACCAGAAATTTCTTAATCGCAATTTTCGCCTTGTTTAATCACAGAATTTCTGTAATTAAGTAACACAAATATTTCTATTTCAAATTACTGGTTCTAAAAATTAAAAATTCTATAGTAGAAGCTAAGTCACAAAGGGTTAGTGTATTTTACATCTACAAATATAAGAATTATTTTCTGATGACAACATTGTATTTACTTATGGATATTTACTTGAACTTTGATATGTTCTTTATGAAAAAAGAATATTCTAGAAATATTGCAGTGGTCGATATTTTATAAAATAAATCGAACAAATCAGAAAAACGATATTCTGTTTTCAATTTGATCGTCAAATGGAACTTTATACTACTTAACTTTTCTTACGACTTCATATATAAAAATTACTTATTAAAGAAAAAAATATGTTCCATCAAAAATATTTACTTTAACTTTGATCGCTTTTCTTGGATTGAACAAATACTCTTGAGATATTAAACTAATCGATAGTTTATTAAATAACTTCAACAATGTAGAAAAAGCCATAGATATATTTTTTTTCAGCTCCAAATAGATAAAGAGAATTTTATTGCCTTTAGAACGCCGAATAACAAAATGGCAACTTTTACGCAGTTATTTTCTTTAAAGTTAAAATAAAAATAACGACTTTTATTTGACTCTATAAAGTTTCTCTGAGAGATGTAACAGGATACTTTGTTCTTTTATTGGGAAGAGAATAAGAGAAAATAAATTTTATTATGAAATTGGAAAATGATTGAATAAACTCAAATTTAATGTTTTTTTTAATGTATATAAATTATTTAGAATTCTTTATTTTAGAAAAGAAAAACACAGTATAGGTAGATTAGAAATGTTTTATAATTAAATTTTGTTGAGAATTATTTGTTGAATATCAATATATGCTTTGTTTTTCTATTGTTTAAGTCAGGTGATTCAATCTGGGCTTTCCAGGTTACAGAATATACAGGGTGTCCATAATTAAACGAACCTACTTTAAAGTTGTCTACAGACGAAAATAATGGTCAGAAAGTTGTGAAATTTTGTGGAGAACATAATGAAGGAATGGGAATTTGTTTGAGCGAAGAAAAAAATTAGTTCAAAATTTCGCCACCAGGGGGCGTTTTTTAATGAATTACACATTTAGCATATATTTGCGATAGTTTACAAATTGTCTTACAGCAAAAGATGTTCAACAAAACTTTTTTTATGACATGTTCTTAGCATTTCCCAAAACACACTGCGGACGACAGTGGAACATGCTATAGCTTACGATCCAGATGGTAGCTGAAAATGATGTCCGTCATGTGGAACATATGTTCTAATAAAATTTTTAAACTATTGTAAATGTCTGCTAAATGTTATGCTGAATTATCTATAAAAACGCCCTCTGGTGGCGAAATTTTGAACTATTTTTTTTTCGCTCAAACAAATTCCCATCCTTTCCTTATGTTCTCCATAAAATTGCACAGCTTTCTGACCAATAGTTTTGTCTGTAACAAGTTTAAAGTAGGGTCGTTTAATTATGGACACCCTGTACTTTCCGGTATATAGAACATAGGTGGACATTATTGTTTATTGCAAAATTTATTAGATATATACGTTTAATATATTTTTTGGATTGCTCACTAACAGCAACAATTTTTTTTTTATATGATAATTATCAATTATGTATATAAATATATATTTTGGAATGTCGAAGTTGTACCCCCTGGCGGAGAAGGGGTAGGAAACTTTGAAATCTTAAATGATAACCCTGAGCACTTGGGTTGGGATGTCGAAGTTGTACCCCCTGGCGGAGAAGGGGTAGGAAACTTTGAAATCTTAAATGATAACCCTGAGCACTTGGGTTGGGATGTCGAAGTTGTACCCCCTGGCGGAGAAGGGGTAGGAAACTTTGAAATCTTAAATGATAACCCTGAGCACTTGGGATGTCGAAGTTGTACCCCCTGGCGGAGAAGGGGTAGGAAACTTTGAAATCTTAAATGATAACCCTGAGCACTTGGGTTGGGATGTCGAAGTTGTACACCCTGGCGGAGAAGGGGTAGGAAACTTTGAAATCTTAAATGATAACCCTGAGCACTTGGGTTGGGATGTCGAAGTTGTACCCCCTGGCGGAGAAGGGGTAGGAAACTTTGAAATCTTAAATGATAACCCTGAGCACTTGGGTTGGGATGTCGAAGTTGTACACCCTGGCGGAGAAGGGGTAGGAAACTTTGAAATCTTAAATGATAACCCTGAGCACTTGGGATGTCGAAGTTGTACCCCCTGGCGGAGAAGGGGTAGGAAACTTTGAAATCTTAAATGATAACCCTGATCACTTGGGATGTCGAAGTTGTACCCCCTGGCGGAGAAGGGGTAGGAAACTTTGAAATCTTAAATGATAACCCTGATCACTTGGGTTGGGATGTCGAAGTTGTACCCCCTGGCGGAGAAGGGGTAGGAAACTTTGAAATCTTAAATGATAACCCTCTTTTTTTATTGCAGATGCGGATTCTACAGGAAATAATATGTAATTTTTGTATTTAAGATTTTCTTCGGAAAATCGTAGATGGTGCTGTAATCGAGTAAAATGCAGTGAGAATCATTTCCATTGATAAGTCTGGAAACGGTCAAATAACTCGAGAAATAGACATCGGATTGAAAAACAGAAAATGCATGTTCAATAGTTTTGAAAAATTTATTTAGGTATATCAAAGTTGCCCAACCCACCTCTGCCCCCTGGGGGGAAAGGAAAGGGGGGCAACTTTGAAATCTTAAATGATAACCCTCACTTTTTTATTGCAGATTCAGATTCTTCAAAAAAAAATCGTGACTTTTATATTTAACAGTTTTCTTCGAAAAATCGTAGATGGCGCTATAATCGAGTAAAATGCAGTGAGAATCGTTTCCATTGAAAAGTCTGGAAAAGATCAAATAACTCGAGATATATACTCGAAATACACATCGGATTGAAAAACAGAAAAATACGTGTTCAATATTTTAGAAAAATCTATTTATGGATTTAAAAGTTGCCATTTTTCTAAAATATTGAACACGTATTTTTTCGTTATCAACATATTTGTATATATGCTACATAGTACGCTAAAATTTAGTTTAGTTCGAAAACGCACAGCACAGTTAAAAATTTCCTTTCTGCAATGAAAGATAATGTACTCGACATCATTTGTGCAGCCCTATATATTACCTATAGAATTTATACACACAAAGCAAAATGCAAAAAAATAGTTAAATTTGAAAACGCGTGCCACAATTGAAAACGCGCTTCCAACAACAATTGTTCACAAACAGTACTGTACCTAATGTTTTTGTGTATCCCTGTAAATAAACGCTGAATGCTATGGACTCAATAATCTATAGTAAGCATCTTGTAATGCATCTCAGTGATATATCAATTTCAAGACGTTTGAAATATATTAACATCATTAAAATACACCGCAGACGACTTTTCCCCCATACACTGAAAGAAAACTTCTACCGCCTTCATCTAGAATGAATAAGTATTCATTTTCTAAATTCGTAAACTAGAAATATAGATTTACTAGTTATGCGAATAAGGTAAACAAATAAACGGAATAGACGAAGTGATCGAGATAGGTGATGAAACGATACATTATATTATGAATCGTTTGAATTACGAGAAATTATCACTTGATTTCTTGAATAAATTCATAAACTAGAATTATAGTTACTAAAACTAACCTTTTGTGTTCACATTTATTTGAAGACATTTTTAAATAAGTTTGACCACGATAATATAGGAAAACTCTCTTGAATTTTAATAGGAGAGACTTAGAACTCTCCAGCAAAGAGAACTAGAATTTATAAGAATGACATGGAACTTTTTTTTCTAGAGCCACAATTTAGTTTCTAGATGCCAGTGGCAGAATTGTTTCTCAGTGTAGGCCGTAATGTAACGGAATTCTTTTGGGTGACCCTGTAAATGAACTATAAATGCTACACAATTCATTTTCAATACCGAACATGCCATAGTAAATTTGAATAACATATATCAATTTCGTGGCAATCCGTGTATATTTACGTGAGCACGAACAGACAGACAGACGGAAGATAGATAACAGAGAAACCGAATTCATAAACACTTTTCAACTTTGTTGGACAGTGTTAAAAATAACTGAATCATATTACACTAAACATTGTTTACTTCATCTTTTTTTAGATTTTTCGAATTTAAATGAATAACTGAGACATTAGATTAATCGGTATTTTGTTAAGTGACTCCAATAAGAGCGATATTTTGCTTTCTAACTCAAAACAGACAAAGAAATCTTGAATAACTTTTTCAAATTCCAAATAACAAGAAAGAAATTTCTGTGTCGCTCTTTTCTTTTATTTAATAAAATGTAAAATAATGAGTTTTATTCATCGGATATCAACTTATAAACTCTTCTGATAACGATATACCACTGTCGAAAATTTAGTTCAACATTTCACTAAAAGATGATGTCAAAAAGACAGCTCATAAGAAAATGAAACATTGTTCTCACATTTGGTGCTCCAGTAGAACCGTAAACTTGTGTAGATCTAATTCATTAACTGATAAAACGTTGTGCCATGACCTGGTAAAATGTTGCATCGATAATTGGTAAAATGTTAAACCGAGAATTGGTAAGATGCGAAACTGAGAGTTGGTAAAATGTTAAATCGAAAATTGTAAAATATTTTTCAGTAAACTAGCAAAATGTTTTGCCACAGTCTGGTAAAATGTTGCATCGAGAATTAGTAAAATGTTAAACCAAAAATTGGTAAAATGTTAAACTGAGAATTGGTAAAATGTTAAATCAAAAATTTGTAAAATGTTGAACACCAAACTGGTAAAACGTTGTGCCATAAGCTGGTAGAATGTTATACCGAAAATTGGTGAAATGTTAGACTGAGAATCGGTAAAATGTTGAACAGTGAACTGGTAAAACATTGTGCCATGGCCTTGAAAAAAGTCGGTGTGTCCATACTTTCTATAATAATTAATTGAAAACAACTGTTTCATATTTTTGACAGGTTTAAAAAAATTGATTCCCAAAAGTGTGTACCTTGCAAGATAGTAAAATATAACATTGGCTGGATCAAATAGAAATTGGTTTATAAAACAACAAGCTTCTCATTTTCGGCAAAATGGAGACGATAAAAAAATCTCGAAAAATTCAAAAATCACAATATAAATTGCAAATAAACATTATAGAAAAAAGAGAACAAATTTACTATATCGGGCAAAAAGATTGAATTTGGATGGATTTTATAAGTGGGTCAAAATCACTGGTAAACTTGGCAAATCGGTGAAATACGCGAATCTTTCAGTTCAAGTAAAAATAACAAAAAATCTAAACTGGTTAAAAATCTATAAGCACACAGACAAAAAATCTTCTGACTAATATAGATTTTATTAAATAAATTATTTAAAATAGAATGCATTCACCTTTAATATCATAAATAGAGATATGTGAAAACACAGATCTTATGTAATCAATTTAACACTTTTATTTTCAAATAATTTGTTTAAAACGGAATTTATGCACCTTTAATATCATAAATAGAGACCTATGGAAACACAGCTCCTATGTAATCAATATAACACTTTTATTTTTCAAATAACTTGTTTAAGACAGAATTTATTCACCTTTAATATCATAAATAGAGACCTATCAAAATAGCGATCCTATATAATCAATCTAAAATTTTTATTTTTCAAATAACTTGTTTAAACAGAATTTATGCACCTTTAATATCATAAATAGATACCTATGGAAGCACAGCTCCTATGTAATCAATATAACACTTTTATTTTTCAAATAACTTGTTTAGCACAGAATTTATTCACCTTTAATATCATAAATAGAGACCTATCAAAATAGAGATCCTATCTAATCAATCTCAAATTTTTATTTTACGAATAACTTGTTTAAACAGAATTTATGCACCTTTAATATCATAAATAGAGACCTATGGAAAGACAGCTCCTATGTAATCAATATAACACTTTTATTTTTCAAATAACTTGTTTAAAACAGAATTTATTCACCTTTAATATCATAAATAGATACGTATCAAAATAGAGATCCTATATAATCAATCTAAAATTTTTATTTTACAAATAACTTGTTTAAACAGAATTTATGCACCTTTAATATCATAAATAGAGACCTATCAAAATAGTGATTTACATAATCAATCTAACATTTTTATTTTTCAAATAATTTGTTTAAACAGAATTTATCCACCTTTAATATCATAAATAGAGAGCTATGGAGATACAATCTAACACTTTTATTTTCCAAATAACTTGTTTAAAACAGAATTTATTCACCTTTAATATCATAAATAGAGACCTATAAAAACACAGACCCTATGTAATAAATCTAACACTTTTATTTTTTCCAATTCCCAGGATATAGAAATTAGCATTATACAACATGTTACTTTCTATAAATGCCTCCTGTAATAACTTCAACAACAGCCCGAGAGTATAATGATTACCCATCGCTCCAAAAGAAAACATAAAAGGAGAAGTAACTTCCTCCCGCTGATTTTACCGTCTGAGGATAATAAAATCGTCTGAGAGACTAGGGTAGTTCCGTATAATGGAAGTTCTTCCGCCCGAGTCAATCTTCATTTATAATGCAAATGACGTTCTTCCTCAGAAGTTGTTAGGGGCTCTATTAGTCTGGAATGATAGACGCGTGGAATGTTTAAGAATACTTAAAGAAATTTATACAAATTTCATTTTCTCTTCTTCTTTATCCATGTTTTTTGGAATAAATGGTTTTAGAATTGGTTGCATTTTGTTGTTCCCAAAATGTTTTTCTAACCGACTTTATGAAGAAATATTATACTATTTAAATTAGGTGGATTGAACTATGTGCCGTTATATTAAAATAAATGATCAACGTAAAAATAGCACAAATAAAAATATATAAAATAGCAAACAGCTGTTTCGGAGCCTCTAAATCTCCATCATCAGTACCAAATTTAACAGATTAAAAACTGATTTAAAAGTTTAAGCCATTTAAGTATGCTAGTGTCTCCGCACATGACCAATATAGAATGACGATTAGTTTTTAAAAGCAACAGTGGTGTCAGGAGTCACATGTGACATAGGAGACCAATAGAATTGCTCGGCCAGGTTGGACGAGTTTAAGTACGGAACAGAAAAGGGGGGGAGGGGAGCGAAGAGAATGAATTAAATGCAAGTTCGCCAGACATTTGAAAAATTTGGTGTATTGGACACATCATTAACTAAGTTGCCTGACTCCGCTGTTGTTTTTAAAAACTCACCGCCATTCTATCTTGGTCGTGTGCAGAGACGCAAGCATACTTAAATGGCTTAAACTTTTTTTTATCAGTATTTAATCTTTTAAATTTGTCACTGATGATGGAGCTTTAGAGGTTCCGAAACAGCTGTTTGCTATTTTATGCATTTTTATTTGTGCTATTTTTTCGTTGATCATTTATTTTAATAAATATTATACTAATTTTAAAAGCGTCCTGAAGATGAATAAATACAGAAAGGGATCTATTTAGGCATTATTTTCATCAGTTCTTGGTAAACGAAAGTACAATATACCGTGAAATTCAAATATGATGTCAAAATTAGGTGTTTGGATTGAAAAAATTCTAATAAAAATTTTAAATTTTACTACAATTGTATGTAGATGACTTCCGAAGGAAAATTTATGCTTAACATTAATTAGCAGTTATTATTACTAATGAGATAGCTTTAGCCAGAATACGATGATTTGTGGTGAAGTTAATAAGCGGTGATCAAAATTTAACTAGGACTGTACACAGACACACATATATGTATGTCTGTGTGATAATTAAATAACTAAAAACAACTACGTTTACAACATGCTTGAATTGACTACACTGAATTCAAAACAATCACAAACGTTTAAGTAAACATAAGGTAAACATAAAAAATAAGCAATAGAAAGGTAAAACAGTTCTAAATGTCCTTATGTGCAATTTACAAAAGTAGCATAATAGAGAATTGCGTATCTATACTCTATTCGAACAAAAGCCAACAACTTATGCTAAGCCTAAAGAATTATATTGAATACTGTTCTAATCATGACATCAGCCATTTGCCAACTAGCTCGTGGTTTTAGTACTACAGCGCTGAGGTATTGCGCGTTCTTAAGCTCACAGACACACATAAATACACACACAGACACATATATATATATATGAAATCAAGAAGCTAACTATATCTCAACCCAGTTACGCTGAAGTCTGAGCTGATCAAGAAAATGATTTCAGAATTGGAACAGGGATCTTTTTAGAAAAAGCTGATGATGATTGGTTATATGGTAACGAATAATGTAAAACTACTTTTCTGACACGTTCTGTTTTTAAATTTGGTAGATGACTATTTCGGGATCATTGAGCTTATTTCTTCTCAACCTATTACTTACTGCGTGCTCATCCATTTTTTGTATTATTAAATTTTTGTCATCCTGTTTATGCTAGGCGTTTCATAAAGGACTCTCTAACTGTAAAATTAAGTAATTTATTATCTACAATAAATATAAAGACAAAATTTGTGTAATGTTTATCTGACAGCTCGTAATTTTTGCATATAGTAATTTTAAAGATAGTGTTAATATTTTCAAAGTGGGCTCTGCTCTACGATGGTTGAACATGTCAGAAAACTCAAGCTATCGCGTAAAACTGCATCAAAGATAATGTTTACTTTGCATTAATTGTTCTATTTAACTGTTAAAACTCGTAAAATGTGTTTGTGTTTTGAAATTTTAAAGGTAATTCTACGATATCAGATACAATTTCAGAGACATCTACTGACAAAAATTTAAATTCATTTTTTAAATTACTGTACATAAAATTTATGAACTACGTTATATACATGTTACATATTTCACCTTTAAATCTATAACAATTATTTAATTAATTAATTTTAAAGTTAAGAAATTCTCTATTAACACGTTGACCGCCGCAGATCGTGACGAAATGGTTTTCAGTGTTTACAGAGTCGGTACACAATTTCCAATCACGGTAATATTTGTTATTTTATGTAGTATTAATTTTATACATTTTTAATTCAAAAATATCAAATTTTAGTTACTTTTATACGTTAAACACCAAACTGAAATCACTAAACATGCCTATGGGTCTACGGTATTCTTTTTAGGGTTTCGTTCATCTAAGGAAACCCTTTTCATCTCACTCCTCTGTCTGTCACGGAGTTCGGTTTCGAAAACTGTATAAGTTAGAGACTTGAAATTTTGCATACTTATAGCTGAATGCCTCCGGTCACACGACAATCATAAAATTTTGAAAAAAGTCATATTATTTTAATTAATTGAATTAATTTAATGAATTCCGTCCATTTCTGCGACTTATATTTTAAAACAGAACCTTAAGTTCAGTCTTTTTCGCGTAGAGAAGGTGGTTCAGTGGTAGCGCATTTTCCATCTAACCAAAAGATTCCTGCTTCTATTCTCGACGACGCACAGTGGGTCAATCCTTAAGAAAATGCGAACATAGGGCCAAAAAATAATCATTAAATAATTAAATTTTTTCAATGAAATATTTTAAAAGAATGTCTACAAAATACGAATATATGTTTATCTTTTAAATTATACAAAATTATATCTTATGTGTACTGCTCGGAATATACATCTTTCAGCAGAGGAATTTTTCTGCGAATTTTAGTGATTTTTAAATGTGCTCAGAAATGAAACCTAGGTAACCACTATTAATAACTCGTTTAAAATATCATTATGAATTTCCTAAAACACATTTTAAACCACTACTGATTGCATTTTGATTGAATTTTATGTATCATTTTACATTATGAACAGCCCATATAAAATTAACGGTATCAGAAACTTAAAAATTGTGCAACTTAAATTGCATGAAGTTGCCTGAAATTTCAAACACATCTTTGTGTTCCTAAAAGCCTGTATTTTAATGTGGTATAGGGCAATATTTGCGCAAACCTGCGCATTTTTGAAATAAATGGATTTGAAACACTCTATAAGTGGCTATCGCATAATTTTCCATTAACGGAAAGCATAGTAAATTGTCTGTAGACAAAAATATTTTTTAATAAATATTATACTGTAAGAATTTTCTAAGATGAAATAATGTAAAAAAATAATTTAAAATTAAACTATAAAATTAAATTCAATATATACGTATCTTGTGTTAGATAAATATTTACATGAAAATGCTGAAAAGAGCAAAGACTCTCAGAGGGTTAAATCTACTCTAATAAATGGATGCATAATGTGTGAGTGCTAAAATGTTATTTAAAGTAAAAGTTCTAATGCTTCTGGAAATTTTTTGTTCCTTTGAGCGTTTCTTACTTTGCGTCTAATACAGGAAATCAATGGTTCAGATGTTATAAGTAAATGGTGCAACAAGTCTTCGTTACATGCTCTTCGACTTATTTTTCTCGTATGGGAATCCCGGTACCTCCGAAACTCTTTATTTTGAGCTTCGCCAGCTTCTTCCGATAATAAACCAATTGGCCAATTGGAACAGCAAAATTTGTAATTATATTTTTTCCATGAATTAATAACTTATGAATAGAAGCTGGCATATAATACCACCCGTACTTCGAAACACATTCTTTAGCTGTTTCCAGTGCAAATTCGCCATTTTTTTCGGCATTAACTACTTCGTCACAAGAGATAACTTGCATTATAATTGCAAAACGTTTAATTAGTTCTTTATCCAATCCAGTGATCTCAGCTGTAATTTCAAACTCAGCAAAAAATGTCCTTGCAGTGTTTAAATCGTGTGTCAAACCACTCCCCTGTTTAACAACATCAATTAGCAAACATAATTCTTTTCTGAATTCGCATTGAATTTTTCTCTTTCATTCTTCTTTTTGCTTCTTTTGGTCTTCAGTTCTAGCACTTAAAGCTTTAAATGATAAATTGTAAGAAATATGAAGCAAATATTCCATAGACCGTATCTTTACATGTAGACTAGATACACCAAAGCTGTATGTGGATGCGTTTACACTTCTTTGAACAATTTTATCAATGTTATTCATTTCCGAAGGGCTTTGCACCACAAATATAACATGTTGAACAGGAGGATGTATTTGAAATTTCCGTAATAATTTTTCTATCAATCATTGTTAAATTCATTTCATGATCAATGGTTATATTTTTATGTGCTATATCAAAAGATCTTTTAAAACCCTCAGATGCTAATTTTTGTTTGCTGCATGCAAAAGAGCTTCTCCAGAAGTATCCTCTCTTAAACGTTGAGTTAGTTTTCTTTTATGAGTTTCGGTTACGTCTGAAAAAGATTTCCGAGACGTTGATTTCTGAGAATTTTCAACTTCAGATGGTTTAAATTCATTACCAACTTTAAAGGAACACTGAAGCCAAGAATCGTTTTTAGTATTGAAACGATCTAATTTTCGTTGAGATTTCTGCCATCGATCTTTTACAGCTACACAAAACTTACGTAAACGCTTCTTTAAATTTTCTTCATCAATTTCTGAAGCACTTAGTCCACAGTAGAACAGCACGTACAAAACTAAGAATTGATTTTTCATAACTAAAACCATTATTTAAATTATTTAGATACAGAAACAAATCTCTGTTTGTTATCATCTTTCAAAAGAATATAAAAAAAAGCAAAATGAAATAATCTTGCTTGAAATAAAAAAGAAATATACTAAAATTAATATCACTACAAAATTATTTTATAAAATTATTATTATTATATTATTATTATTATTATTATAATCCCGATGATAAAAAATATGCACTGAAATAGGCTCTATAATGTTGCAGAAGAATGTTCCGGTTTTGTAGAACGATTTTGAAAAGTTATCTAAACATTACATATGTTGCCAATTAAAAATTAAACAAATATTTTGAATATTTTGCCAATGTCCTTAGGATATAAGTAAAAACATGATTGGTAATAAAATTATTGTCTGCTAAGCTTTTTCTTTTTCTTTGATTTTCAAGTTTAATTTAGTTATCCAGTATGCCTCTAAAAGTCCTGTTTTAAACAAAAAAAGATTAAATTGCTCATAAAAACCATGCAAATCTATTGAATATAATATATTTTACTTCTTTTAACCTAAATATAACAAAAAAAATCTTATATATAGGCTTATACTATTGTGATAATCCTATGTTCGACATCTGCTATACTTTGACCCACTGTGCGACGGAGGTTGAAATTTTCGATGTTTCCCCTCAGACTACATGTTATTGTCGGATGGATTTAATTAAAAGAATTTAGTATTTTTTTGCCATTTAAAGAGTTTCTTTTAATTTTTTTAGCTAAAATTAAGTCATATAATTAAATATGCTTTTCAGATAAACAAACATATGCTGCTACAATTGTCGGAAAGCATTTCTTGAATATTTTTAATTTGATTTAAAAAAATAGCTTCCCTTTGTTATAATTTTATTATTAAATTTAATGGTACTGCTGCCATCTATGTTCTTATTGATAAATGATAAGGATTTAATAATTGTAAAATAATGATTTGTATTTATTAATGAAAGGAAAAAGTGATATGAAACGGAATATTAAACTAAACCCTTTGTACGAACTTCGATCGGACTTACACACTTGTTTTAAATAATGGTAATATAAAGTATCTGATGATAATATGGCCAATGATGGTAATATGGCCAACCCTGAATAATGTTATTAATTTCAATAGAATCCAAAGGATAGCGCTTGAATCTAGTAGCTGGAAGTCAGAAGAACGTAGTTTAGTAACGGGTTGCCTGCAATCCTTGATCGCGTGGCACGGAAGGGCAGTCATTTTAGGTTCGTTGTTAGTTCTGTTGGCATATCATCGATTTGCCTTTGGTAAGTCTGTTACTTCTTTTATTTAAACAAAGTATTTGTATTGACTGCACTCTCGAAATAAAACACTCAATTTTGACGATTCCGCAATCCTCAGGCCTCATTTCGTTATTTTTGACAATCATTTCGTCACAGAGTCACGTCGTTTTTGACGAAACGCGAATCCTCAAATATCTTGACGAAACTGTTTCCTCGCTGTCAAAAATAAAACTCTTACTTTTGACGATTCCGCAATTCTTGAGCTGTATTTCGTCATTTTTGACAATTATTTCATCTCAAAATTAAGTGATTTTTAATGAAATGGAAAATCTCAAATATTTGACAAAAATGTTTCCCCATTCCCGGCCAGATTATTTTTGTTACAAAATCGTTCAAAAAAACTTACACGAAAGTATTACATTTACAATATATTAAGGAAAACAGAAACAAAAATATTTCATCCTTGGGGGCCGCTATAACAGGAATGTACCAAATTTCTACTTTATTTTTTATATTTGATAATTTGCGTCTATCCTTTTTGTAACGATTTTATGCATTTCTATTGCCTATTCAAAGATAAATTTTTCTGAAGTTACAGAATTTCGTTAAAAACGCTTAAAAAATTCTTCAAAAGTTACAGAATTTCGTTAAAAACGGTTAAAATAATAAAATGCGAATATCATTTGGTCCATTTTCGACCGAAAGCATCAACATTTTCCAAATGGTTAAAAAAAAAAATCACAATTTTAGGAGCTCTTTTTTATTTAAGAAATATATTCATATAACAATCAAATTTAAAATATATATAACTGACCCCCCTCTATAAACAGTAATCTTATCCGCTAAAATTGATGAACTCGCCTCCAAAATATGCACTTAAAAATTAATTATTTCTGATCAACAAATTAATTAGACCATATTTTAATCATTCATTGAACAAAGGAAATTTCTCTGATAAATTACATTAATCAAGCCATTTTTTAATTATTTATTAACCATAGAAAAACCATAATAATAATCTAGCCTTATTAATTAAAACATGCAAAAAGTATAACAGCACCGATAAAAATACAATCTGCTTTCTAAAAATATAAACACACATCAACATCCCATAAATACATTTAAAATCAAATAATTCCGAGGTCCCGCTAGCGAAGTGGTTAGAGCACTTAGCTGCCAAGCTAAACATCGCGTGTTCGAATCCGATCGAATCCCAAGTGATCTTATTTTTGCCTTAGTCAATTAAAGATGCTTCTAAAAACTGCGATAGATGGCAGCACCAACCTTTTTTTGGAACTTTCGTCAAAGAAACAATTTGAGGAAACTGATTTCTTCGTAATTTTGAGGATGCAAATTTACTCGATTTGACGAAATGTTTGCTCGGAGCATTTACCAGGAAACCGTTTCGTCAAAAACGAAGAAAATTTCTTGAAACTTGAGTATTCATTTTTGAGAGTGTGTTATACATAATATTTTAGCTGGTTTAATGCTCTTTTTAACTGTATAAACGAATTTCAATATCGGAGTGCGCAGACAGAATTACGAACACTTTTATAAAATTGATTTTTGTTGGCAATATGACCAAATGGGCGAGAAAGCTATAGATATGAAATTATGTGTTGTTTGTCGTAATTAAGTGCATGAAAAATGTGTCGGCGTTACCAGTTAAGATACAAAAGTTTTCATGTGCTCTACGCGTTAAAAAACAAATTAAAAATACTTTTTTCCGTAAATTATTTTTAATTTTTAAAAATTATTGTCTAAATTTACTTTGTATTAATTTTTCTATTATTTTTATAAATTTTCAAAATATAATTTGTTTGACTAATTGGTGTTTTTTTCTGCGTTAAATATAGACCTTTCTATTTTATGACACCTATGGGCATATTACCTGCATATGGGCATATTACCAGCATATGGCCATATTACCTTCAACAACTAGCATTTTTTTAACAAACTGAAACAGGTGTAAGTTTAGACTAACTTAAATTTTAAATTATTTTTATAGTGCTAAAAAGCCCACTTTTTTACTCAATTATTGTTATTATTTAAAATCAGTTATTACTACTGTTTTAAAATGCCTAACCTTTAGGGTGGCTATATTACCTGCAGATACCTTATTAACAATTTCATAGCAATAAATTGTCTTCATTGAAAATATTGATGTCACACGTGTTCGTGTGGCATGGTATTCAATGTGTTAAAAACCCCTGAAAATGCATAATCTGGTAAGACATACAGGGTGTTCCAAAACTCTCCATACAACTTCAAAAATGTATTACAAAAAAAATAATAGGCCTACAGCAAAAATAATTACAACAGTTCATAGAGAAACTTAAAAAGTTTTTTTCTACTACCTTAGTATACTTGTACATGAGATCCTTTCGTTGCACGAAAAATATCAAGTCTATATTCCAATTCCAACCACGTGCGTTTCAACATGCTAACATCAACAGCAGTTACAACTGTTTGATGAAATCTGAATAAAAGTTAATAGTTTCATGGAATTCAAACAAAAGATCCAAACAGCAATAGCTACTGTTGATGTTAGCATGAAAAACGTTCGTGGATTGAATTGAAATATCGTCTTGATAGTCTTCGTGCTACGAAATGATCTCATGTTGAGGTTTACTAAGTAGTTTTTTTGTAACAAATTTTTGAAGTTGTACGATACTTTTAGGACACCCTGTATATGGAATCATTCTATTACTCGAACTCGATTAGTCGATGAGTTCTAAATCTACAAACATAAAATATAGGAAACTATTTCCATAGTGTATATATTTTTCGACCCTATTCACGTTAAGACATTCAAAAATTTTGAGTTACACAATACATATTGATTTTCGTTTACGGAACTTTAAAAAACGGAAAATAAGGGTTCTTCCGCCTTCGAATTGAAAAACACATTAAAAGTTTCTTTATAAATTCTAGTTGTTCCTGCTACAACTAAACAGTTTTTTTTCTGACAAGAAAAAAAAGTCATAAATGAATAATTAATCTTTATTAATGGTGTTTTTCTTTTGATGCAAAGTTAGAAGATGTTTGTGGGACATATTCCGTATTGATTTTCGCTTACATAAAATATTATTAAAAGCACGTTAAGATTAATTATTCAATCAACACGTTTATGAGATTTTCCCAGAAAAGTTTTTTAGTTATAACAGAGATAAGTAAAACAATATAACAAATTATAACATCTTGTAATAATATATTTCTTTTAAATGCTAAAATATGTAAATTAACAACATAATAAATACACAGTAAAATAACTTTTATTAGGTTATTTGACATGTTTCGGCTCACTCCAAGCCATTTTGAAAAACAAATGAGAATATTCCATAATTGAACGGTCTTAGAAGGTATTATTTGAAATTCTATGATTTAATTTTCATGTATTTTTTAAAAGTTACGCACGTTATCTTTTATTTTTACTTGGTTGTTTGTTTTCATATCTGTAATCATGGAGTCACTCGAGCCACAATTTCGGTAATTTAAAGATGCTGCATCGTTACATATTGTATTTTTGTGTGTTACTATCTCTATGATTTCTCTTATTATGGACAGATAGCATAGACTGGAGCGAAAAATTATTTTACTTTTTATTTTACCAAGAAACCATCCAAATAAATTTCAATGAAAGTGGAAGAGACAATTTTTAAAAACGCACAACGTCGACATCTGACGTCTACTTTGAATTTATGATAGTGAAAACCGTATTAAAATAATTGCATTACGTAATGAGTAAATCACTGTTTTAGGTTTACCGAAAGCTTAACATGGGATTTCGCGATCGCGGTGTTTAAGTGAAGCCACCCCTTAAACTCAATTATCTCCAAACACTGTTTTTTAGCTGTTTTGCTACGATCACTTAATAATTTAACGAATTTGTATTTTTTTTTTTTTTTTTTTTTTTTTTTTTTTTTTAATAAAAGAAATTAAATTCTCTACAAACTATACCTGAAAAAGAAATAAATAAAATGCTTTTTCAATGATTTCATGTATAATCAAGAAACAATTTAACATGTAAAATTTCTAAGTTTTTCATTTCTAAGTATTCCACAAATCTATTTTCTAAGCTTTTGCAAATTTTATTTTGGCTTCATGTATAATCAAGAAATAACTTAATATGCAAAATTTCTAAGTTTTTCATTTCTAAGTATTCGATAAATCCATTTTCTGAGCTTTTACAAATTTCCTTTTGGTTTCATGTATAATCAAGAAACAATTTAATAAATAACATTTCTAAGCTTTTCATTTCTAAGTATTTGATAAATCCATTTTCTAAGCTTTTACAAAAATTTTTTTGGTTTCATGTATAATCAAGAAACAATTTAATAAGTAAAATTTCTAAGTTTTTCATTTCTAAGTATCCCATAAATCCATTCTCATCTATGTATAAAGAGAAAATGACGAGACAAAAATACGAAACCTGGACTTCAGAAAATTGGTAAAACTAGTTTGGGAAGATTCATTTTCTCGTACACTATTAAAACTTTTTTTTTTTTTTTTTTTTTTTTTTTTTTTTTTTTTTTTACAATTTAACAAATATATTATTATTATTATAAGACATAAATAAATAAATTCAGTAATAATCTAAATTAATTACTGGCATCTTAATCCATGATGAAACTTCAGTCAATTTTTGTCATTTCTAATCTTTCTACTCTTCTTAACCCTTTCAGGGACAAAGTACTCCTGTCTCTAAAATGTTTAAATGATTGAATGACTCCAGAATTTACGAACAAATTTATTTGAAAATAACTTAAAGCTTTTCTTCACCAAAATTACAAATCAAAAATTTTATTACAAAATACTCGTAGCATAGTGGCATTTGGGGATTAAAATTATATGGTATAAAAATGTACCGCAGCCCTTCAAGGTATTAACTGATATACAGGATGACTTTTAATTAACCTGCAACTTTAAATTGAAATAACTCATCAGAGCCTCACTAGATAGCGACACAAATGCGTGCAGTGAGAGAGGGCATAAAAGGAATTCGTTTAGTGTCAGTTCCACGCAATTTTGAAAATGTCTCCCAAAATGTTCTATTCAATTGAAGATCGTATTTTCATTGTAATCGTATTTTGTTGTTGTTTTTATTGTTAATTTTTACTGTTAAGAAGAAGCCGACAGACCTTATTAGCTTCAAAAGTTCCATAACTGATTCCTTTTCGACCATTAAAAAAGAAGTGCTTAATTTTGTTACTGACAACTTTGTGACTAAGTTCCGCTATTGTATCACCTCTAAAAGTTCTCACTTTGGAACACTTATCCTTTACATTCCTTTTCCACGTTCTTTTCAATAAAAATATGTTTGTAGTGCTATCTGCAACGACTCAAGAGTTATTTCAGTTAAATATTATTGGTTAACTAAAATTGAACTTTGTAAAAAAAAGTTAACTAAACTTCGTATTTTCATTGTTATCGTATTTTATTGTTGCTTTTATTGTTTTATTTTTATTGTTAAGAAGAAGCCGACAGACCTTATTAGCTTCAAAAGTTCCATAACTGATTCCTTTTCGACTATTAAAAAAGAAGTGCTTAATTTTGTTACTGACAACTTTGTGACTAAGTTGCGCTATTGTATCACCTCTAAAAGTTCTCACTTTGGAACACTTATCCTTTACATTCCTTTTCCACGTTCTTTTCAATAAAAATATGTTTGTACTGCTATCTGCAACGACTCAAGAGTTATTTCAGTTAAATATTATTGGTAAACTAAAATTGAACTTTGTAAAAAAAAGTTAACTAAACTTCGTATTTTCATTGTTATCGTATTTTATTGTTGCTTTTATTGTTTTATTTTTATTGTTAAGAAGAAGCCGACAGACCTTATTAGCTTCAAAAGTTCCATAACTGATTCCTTTTCGACTATTAAAAAAGAAGTGCTTAATTTTGTTACTGACAACTTTGTGACTAAGTTGCGCTATTGTATCACCTCTAAAAGTTCTCACTTTGGAACACTTATCCTTTACATTCCTTTTCCACGTTCTTTTCAATAAAAATATGTTTGTACTGCTATCTGCAACGACTCAAGAGTTATTTCAGTTAAATATTATTGGTAAACTAAAATTGAACTTTGTAAAAAAAAGTTAACTAAACTTCGTATTTTCATTGTTATCGTATTTTATTGTTGCTTTTATTGTTTTATTTTTATTGTTAAGAAGAAGCCGACAGACCTTATTAGCTTCAAAAGTTCCATAACTGATTCCTTTTCGACTATTAAAAAAGAAGTGCTTAATTTTGTTACTGACAACTTTGTGACTAAGTTGCGCTATTGTATCACCTCTAAAAGTTCTCACTTTGGAACACTTATCCTTTACATTCCTTTTCCACGTTCTTTTCAATAAAAATATGTTTGTACTGCTATCTGCAACGACTCAAGAGTTATTTCAGTTAAATATTATTGGTAAACTAAAATTGAACTTTGTAAAAAAAAGTTAACTAAACTTCGTATTTTCATTGTTATCGTATTTTATTGTTGCTTTTATTGTTTTATTTTTATTGTTAAGAAGAAGCCGACAGACCTTATTAGCTTCAAAAGTTCCATAACTGATTCCTTTTCGACTATTAAAAAAGAAGTGCTTAATTTTGTTACTGACAACTTTGTGACTAAGTTGCGCTATTGTATCACCTCTAAAAGTTCTCACTTTGGAACACTTATCCTTTACATTCCTTTTCCACGTTCTTTTCAATAAAAATATGTTTGTACTGCTATCTGCAACGACTCAAGAGTTATTTCAGTTAAATATTATTGGTAAACTAAAATTGAACTTTGTAAAAAAAAGTTAACTAAACTTCGTATTTTCATTGTTATCGTATTTTATTGTTGCTTTTATTGTTTTATTTTTATTGTTAAGAAGAAGCCGACAGACCTTATTAGCTTCAAAAGTTCCATAACTGATTCCTTTTCGACTATTAAAAAAGAAGTGCTTAATTTTGTTACTGACAACTTTGTGACTAAGTTGCGCTATTGTATCACCTCTAAAAGTTCTCACTTTGGAACACTTATCCTTTACATTCCTTTTCCACGTTCTTTTCAATAAAAATATGTTTGTACTGCTATCTGCAACGACTCAAGAGTTATTTCAGTTAAATATTATTGGTAAACTAAAATTGAACTTTGTAAAAAAAAGTTAACTAAACTTCGTATTTTCATTGTTATCGTATTTTATTGTTGCTTTTATTGTTTTATTTTTATTGTTAAGAAGAAGCCGACAGACCTTATTAGCTTCAAAAGTTCCATAACTGATTCCTTTTCGACCATTAAAAAAGAAGTGCTTAATTTTGTTACTGACAACTTTGTGACTAAGTTGCGCTATTGTATCACCTCTAAAAGTTCTCACTTTGGAACACTTATCCTTTACATTCCTTTTCCACGTTCTTTTCAATAAAAATATGTTTGTACTGCTATCTGCAACGACTCAAGAGTTATTTCAGTTAAATATTATTGGTAAACTAAAATTGAACTTTGTAAAAAAAAGTTAACTAAACTTCGTATTTTCATTGTTATCGTATTTTATTGTTGCTTTTATTGTTTTATTTTTATTGTTAAGAAGAAGCCGACAGACCTTATTAGCTTCAAAAGTTCCATAACTGATTCCTTTTCGACTATTAAAAAAGAAGTGCTTAATTTTGTTACTGACAACTTTGTGACTAAGTTGCGCTATTGTATCACCTCTAAAAGTTCTCACTTTGGAACACTTATCCTTTACATTCCTTTTCCACGTTCTTTTCAATAAAAATATGTTTGTACTGCTATCTGCAACGACTCAAGAGTTATTTCAGTTAAATATTATTGGTAAACTAAAATTGAACTTTGTAAAAAAAAGTTAACTAAACTTCGTATTTTCATTGTTATCGTATTTTATTGTTGCTTTTATTGTTTTATTTTTATTGTTAAGAAGAAGCCGACAGACCTTATTAGCTTCAAAAGTTCCATAACTGATTCCTTTTCGACTATTAAAAAAGAAGTGCTTAATTTTGTTACTGACAACTTTGTGACTAAGTTGCGCTATTGTATCACCTCTAAAAGTTCTCACTTTGGAACACTTATCCTTTACATTCCTTTTCCACGTTCTTTTCAATAAAAATATGTTTGTACTGCTATCTGCAACGACTCAAGAGTTATTTCAGTTAAATATTATTGGTAAACTAAAATTGAACTTTGTAAAAAAAAGTTAACTAAACTTCGTATTTTCATTGTTATCGTATTTTATTGTTGCTTTTATTGTTTTATTTTTATTGTTAAGAAGAAGCCGACAGACCTTATTAGCTTCAAAAATTCCATAATTGATTCATTTTCAACCATAAATAAAGAAACGCTTGATTTTGTTACTGATATTTTTGTGACTAAGTTGTTCTATTGCATCACCTCTAAAGGATTTCACTTTGAAAACCTTATCCATTAAATTCCTTTTCCACGTTCTTTTCAATAAAAAAAAAAAAAAAAAAAAAAATGTTTGTAGTGAAATCTACAACAACTCAAGAGTTATTTCAATTAAAAGTTGTAGGTTAACTAAAAGTAAACTTAGTAAAAAAAGTTAACTAAAGATCGTATTTTCATTGTTATCGTATTTTATTGTTGTTTTATTGTTCATTTTGATTGTTAAGAAGAAGATGACAGACCTTATTAGCTTCAAAAGTTCCATGACTGATTCATTTTCAACCATAAAAATAGAAAAGCTTGATTTTGTTACTGACAACTTTGTGACTAACAAGGAAACCGCCAAATATGACGCGCACAGATTTTGATGATTATAAAGTATGTTGTAGGGGTCATACCCCTAACTATTCAGGTCAAAGGTTTCCTTCAAATGGATTTTAGTTTTCGAGAAATTTTGGGTTAAAGTTCAGCATGCATTTCAAATACCCATTAGTTCGCAATCCTGAGCAATGTCTCAGTCGTGCTGGGGTAGCGGTCGCGATTTGAGAACGAGAGATGAGGGTTCTGTCTTCTTATGTGACTTTTACCTTTTTTAACAAATTTTATATATTTGTCGCGTTATAAGTTTTATGCAGAATTGTTAATTCTCCATCTTTGAACTTTTTGATATTTTCCTAATAAATTCCATTTACATTTTCGAATATTTCGTGAAAATTTATAGTTTTTGCGCAATTTTTATTCTAATATTTCTGTTGACGAAAATCCAAACTAATTTATGTCTTGATATCTCGTCTTTTTAAAATGATTATTGTTTACATTTATGTATATTTATTTACTTATTTATCGTATTTATGAAATAATGCATTTTTTTTAATTTGCATTTTCTATTTAAAAAAATTTAAATGATTAAGAAAAAATTAACAAAATAATATATCCTTTTAATATTTGATTTGTTCTAAATATATTAAAATATGTTAACTGCTGAAATACTAAAATATTTATCATCACCGACATCGACATTTTTAGTTTAATAAATATGGAACTAATTGTGTGATACCTATCGCAAAAATATTCTAAACAAATTCCGCATTATAAATCGCCTTTAAAGAATTGTTTTAACAATATTGGAAGAATGTATAAATTAGCATATTATATATTCTTTAAATACTTAAATTGTGATAAATATATTAAAAAATGAATTAAATTTGACAAAGAAATTATTTCAAACGTGGTAATTATATGAAAAGAAAGCTAAACTAAATAGATAAAAAGAAAATTTTATTTATTCTGATATTACCGTAAAAGTCATTGCAAACGATTTTTTTTCCGATATTTTTTATATGTATTGTAATTTACAAACGATTTTTCATTTCTAGTTGAATTTTTCTGTATGGCATCGACTTGTTAGACTGAAAAAAAATTAATTGTAATATATTATTTTTTATTTGTGCAAATCAAAAATGATGTTGAGTTTGAACTTTACAGTTAAATGTATTTAAATAACATAAATAAATATATATATATATAACTGGCTAAAACTTGGATATAAGCGTTATTGCTATAACATTTTTTTACTCCTTTCAAGATATGTTGTTGGACTTAATTAGTTTGGAATCTTGTCAATAAAAATATTAAATTCAAAACTATACCAAATATATATATATATATATATATATATATATATATATATATATATATATATATATATATATATTTCCAGGAAAAAATCGAAAATGTAAATGGAATTTATTAGGAAAATATCAAAAAGTTCAAAGATGCAGAATTCATAATTCTGCATGAAACTTATAACGCGACAAATATATAAAATTTGTTAAAAAAGGTAAAAGTCACATGAGAGGACAGATCCCTCATCTCCCGTTCTCAAATCGCGAACGCTACCCCGGCACCACGGAGACGTTGCTCAAGATCGCGAAGTAATGGGTATTTGAAATGCATGCTAAACTTTAAACCGAAATTTCTCGAAAACTAAAGCCCATTTGAAGGAAACCTTTGACCTGAATAATTAGGGGAATGATCTCTACAACATACTTTAAAATCATCAAAATTTGTGCGCATCATGTTTGGCGGTCTCCTTGTAAGTTGCGCTATTGTATCACCTCTGAAGGTTTTCACTTTGAAAATCTCATCCTTTAAATTCCTTTTACGCGTTCTTTTTAATAAAAAATGTTTGTAGTGCTATCTGCAACGTCTGAAGAGTTATTTTAGTCAAAAGTTGTAGGTTAACTAAAAGTGACTCCCTCACATAGAAATGAAACTGTTAAATAGCTTAAATTTGTTATTGCGTGTTTTCTTTTTATTCTAAATTAGCCGATGTTTCGAAAATATATTGGTATATTAATTATTTTGCATATTGATATTATTTTATGTATTGCATATTGTGCATTGAATGTTGCTTAACTATATATTTTTGAAAAACTAGTCGGATGTACCAATCCCAAAACTTTCTTCTAGTTCACACTGGTTTCGCATACACTAAAAAGAATCAGCACTAATTTATATCAAGATCTAACTGAATCTAAAGTTTTATTAGATTCCGTGCATTAGTTCTTGAGATAGCACTATTGCTAAAATCTGTAAATCCTGCAAAATGTAGCATAGCAGCGCCACCTGTTGGGTGATTTAGACTAAAATCTAATCAACAACAACTTGTGTCAACGTTTAACTGAGTCTGAAGTTTGATGAAATTCCATGCTTTAGTTTTTGAGATATGGCTATCATAAAAATCATGAAAAAAGTGGTATAGCAGTGCCACCTGTTGGGATTACACTGAAACGTAATCAGCGTCTACTTATGTTAAGGTCTAACTGAATCTGAAGTTTGATGAAAATAAGTGCATTAGTTCTTGAAATAGATATATTGTGGAAATCGCGAAAAACACAGCATAGCGCCACGTATTGGATGATTGTCACCACAAACTAATCAGCAACAATTTATATAAGGGACTAACTGAATATAAAGTTTTATTAAATGTAGTGCATTAGTTATTGAGATAGAGCGCACACAAAATTTTTGTCACATACAGACAGACAGAGTCACAGACTCACATACAGACGTTTTCAAAAAACAGTCAAATCGGGTTCAGAACCTTCTAAAACGTATAAATCCGTCAAAAACTGGAAGATGAAAATTTTCATGAATCCAATACTTTCTTCTTGTAAAGACAGAAGAAAGTAAAAAACGAAAAAAAAACATCCTTGCGTCTTTGGGCTATAAAACACATGAAAAGCTTCTCATATTCTTAGTTCTTACTGCTATAACTAAAAGCTTTTTCTTGCAAAAAATAATAAATACGTCGAATGAATAATTAATTTATATTCACGCGTTCTTACATGAGAGAGCGCTTTTATGTAAAGTTTGGGGGGAAGTATTTCAAAACAAATTCATTGAAGAAAATAAGAAAAAGTATTTTTGTTTAAAAATGTTGTAGACATAAAGAAAGTTACAAACACTGCATTAAAATGTGAAAAAAGCAAACCCATGGGATTTTATGTCTCGCATAAAATCCATATTCTTCCATCACTGTCATATACAAAGAGACTGTCATATACTCATATGTTCGAATAACACAATGTATATTGATTTTTATTTACTGAAATTTAAAACATGGAAAACAAAGATTTTCCCGCTTTTGGTCTTGAAAGCGCATTTAAAGCTTCTCATAATCCTAGTAATTACTGCTGTTAGTCTTGTGAAAACATCATAAATGCGTCGACTGAATAATTAATAATAACTTGGTATTTATTCTCTCGTAATAAAATAGAAAATGTTTGAGGGACGTAATGTATACTGATTTTCGTTTAAAGACAAAATTATTAAGTACGGAATTATTAAACAATTGAAAAACGAAAAGTAAAGATATAAATCCGTTTTTAAAGTGGAAAACACATTATAAATTTCTTTTTATTCCAATTGTGCTACTTTCACAAAAAAGAATTTTCCCCTTCAAAATCCACATAAAAGAGTCGACTGAACAATTAGTTTTGATTAATGATGTTTTTTCTCTCATGGTAAGATAAAAAATGTTTGCGAGACACAATAGATACCGATTTGCGGTTACGTAAGCTTAAATCTTACGAAAATGAGGATTTTATTTTTGTTTTAATAAACTGTAAATCTTCTAAAAGTCCTCATAAGTATAGTTCATACTGTGATAACTTGTGAAATGTTTTCTTGCAATAAAACTATAAATGCGTCGGATGAATAGTTAATTTTCAAAATTGTGCGTTTCATCTCATACGAAGACAGCAAATATCATAGTGACAGACCGTACTTTCTCGCGGTAATAAACAAAGATTCAAGTAGCTTTTGCATCAAGATTATGATATAATTTTATATCATAAAATTACATGCGTTTTCATGATGTTCATTTTTTAATATTTCACTTTGATTATTTAGTACAAACTTATTTATTTCTTTATCTTTTCCCTCGTAATATCTCTTATCTTTTGCTGCAACATGACTGTATGCAGATGGTATTATAATTGACAGAGCGATATTATTCATAATGTGATGGATAAATGCTAATTTGTTTTCTCTGAAAATTTCATATTTTTGGTAGAGTGTTTTGTTGAAAGAGAAAAAAAAAGTTATAGGGCAGATAGAGGAGAATTTGGAGTGAATGAAACATGATTAATGATGAAGATATTAGAGTAAACAATATTATCCGATAAGACAAATAATTAAAATGATATGTTAATTTTGTGGTCATGCGAATCTCTGAAATGCATCTAATAGGATATGCCCAAATGTTTTTATGTTTTAAAGAATAAAACATGTAATAGTACTAAACAATAATATCCGATAAGATGAATAATTAAAAGGGAATGCTAATTTTGTGGTCATGTGAATCTCTGAAAAACATCACATAGGAGGTGCTCAAGTGTTTGTATGCTTTAAAGTATAAAATATTTAATTGTACTAAACAATTATATTCGATAAGACGAATAATTAAAAGGGAATGCTAATTTTGTGGCCATACAAATCTCTGAAATACATCACATAGGAGGTGCTCAAGTGTTTTTATGCTTTAAAGAATAAAAGATTTAGTTGTACGAAACAATAATGTCCCATAAGACGAATAAATAAAAGGGAATGCTAATTTTGTGGCCATACAAATCTCCGAAATACATCTCATAGGCGGTGCTAAAGCGTATTTATGCTTTAAAACATAAAATATTTAATTGCACTCAACATATTTATACTGTCCTTATAAATTTATTTCTTTATTCGCTCCTTAACTGAATTATTTACAAATTTTATTTTAGATTGTTCCAGAAACTAAAAATGATTATATTATTTCAAATAAAAAAATACCTGCGAACATTTGAAGCTATATTTTGTTTAATCTTAATTATTGTATTAATTAATTAAAATGTTGAGATAAGATTAAAGGATAATCGTAAAGATAATCTTTTCTCTTTTCATTCTAAGTTGCCATTCAGGAATAATTAATATTAAAAAAAAAAAAAAAAAAAACGCGTATTTTTAGCATCCTTTACTTCGAGAACCGAGGGAATAGCTAAAAAGTGCGCAAAATACGTGAATAAATACGTTAATGCTTATTGATTTTCGTTTATGCAAAATTGAAATTAAATAAAACTAAAAATTCTTCCGCTTTTGTACTCGTAAATGCGTTATCCCAGTAAAAGCTTTTTAATGCAGAAACATGAAAAATAATACGAATGAGGAAATAATTCTCGATTAATGTGGGATTTTTTTTCAACGCAAATGAACGTGTGAGCGACTCAGTGGATTATAACTTTCCTTTAATAGAAAATTATTAAATAGGGGATTATTAAAGAGATTAGAAATGTTTGCAATGAAGAGATTTGAGAGAAGTTTGATCGTGGGTAAAGACGCCTGTCCTTAATTTAGACTATTACTTCTTTTGTCATTTATTTACTTATGTGTATTAGAAATACTTCTTAAATTGGTAAAAAGTAACTACTCTGTAAAAAAATTTCGTAAATTTTCAGTAGATGTACCGTAAATTAACGGTACTTGTACCGTTTTCACTCTTTACGGTATGAGTACCGTACTTCTAAGGTATATTAAGCGTAAAAAAACGTATGTGTGCCATTTCGATTATAAATGGTATTTATACCGTAAAATGATTATTTTTCAGTAAAATATCGCTTTTTATACCGTAAAATAATTATTTTTCAGTAAGGAAAAAGCTGGTAGCCCCACCTCGGTGTACGGCAACTCAAGAAGTTATGCTCTTGCTCTTGTTACGTAATACATGCAGGCCTGAGGAGAGGGGGGGGGGTGTGCAGCCGGTGCATAATATTTTACGGTACATATACCGTCCAGTTAAATTACGGTATATATATACTGGTCACAAAGTTTTCAGTATATGTATCGTAATTTTTGACCAAAATTTTTTACACTGTAGTAAATCTACAGATCAGAGTCCTCAACGTCAGTTCTACAAGTCATTGTTTATTACCCTCACTAATATTTCATGTAATCTGCATAAAATTTAATATCCTAAAATCCTATTTTTTTATAAAGTTTTATGTAAATTTGTAAACGTAGAAGATTTCTCAAAGCTTCCGGAAATTTTAGAAGTATCCCATTAAACAAGATTTTAAGAAATGATAGGATAAACTACTTATACTTGTATTTTGTCAGAATTAGAATACATTCATTCAGGAGGCTTCCCCCCCACTTTAAGGTCTCGTTGTCACTTTAATTTTATGTTCTAAATTTCCAGTAATTGTGCTATTTCATTATTCGAGTGCATTTACTATTGTAATTTCATTAAATTAACCACCTCCTTGTACAGGAGACTTTATCTAATCCTTAAAAGAATACTTAATTTTAAACCACGAAACATCATCATATGTTTCTGAAATTTAATAAAATCTCGTGTATTACATATACAAATATAAATTCCTGTTATGAAACTTATATTCAATTTACACATCTAACGTTTTTTTTAATTTTCGTTTGGAAAACCGATTTGGTCATTTTTCTTTAGAAGTTAAAGTAAATCCTCATCTATTTCAATAGAAAAGGCATATTAACATTTAAAATGACCCGAAAATCCCATATTTTGTTAATAAATACTGCGTAAAAATAATGCGATTTACTTGAAATTTTGACATGCTTTGAAATGCTATCGCTAGGCAACGATTTAATGAAAGAGAGAAAAAAGAAAGAGCAAAGCATGCTAAATTTTCTAAAAAATAGAAAATTAAAATGTTTTATATCTCTCAAATTAATGCATGAATTTTCCAATAATTTATACAATTAATTTCGAAATTTTAATAAATATATTGGCTAATTTTTAAAGTGATCGGAATAATTTAAGATCTCCATTTCGTAAATTTAGCATCCATAATTTAACCTTTAAATCAATTATTCAAATGTGCCATTTTTTAAAGCTGAATGATAAAATATAAAAATCGTCGGAATTTCCAAGAAAAAAGATTTATGACAGGAAAGGAAAACCTAATTTTCCTTTCTTATTTTCTAAAAAATAAGAAATTAAAATGTTTTATATCTCTCGAATTGATGCATGAATTACCTAATAATTTATACAATTAATTTCGAAATTTTATTAATATATCGGCAAATTTTCAAAGTGATCAGATTAATTTAAAATCGCCATTTCGTAAATTTAGCATCCATAATTTAACCTTTAAATCAATTATTCAAATGTGCCATTTTTTTAAGCTGAATGATAAAATTTAAAAATCGTCGGAATTTTTAAGAAAAAGCATTATTACAGGAAAGGACATGTTCTATGTTTCTCGAACTAGTGAACCAAATTTAACTAAACTAAAGCTAATTCCGCGTATATCTTCAAAATATTTACTTAATAGAAAGCTACTTGGATACCTTTTGTGACAGTTATCACGATACATACAAACTGACAAATACCAAAAACTTTTTTGGGTCTCCACACTAAGCAAAAGTTTTAAAATTGTGCGACAAACTTAAGCAGACTCATACCTTCTGAAACCTTTTCACCGTCAGTAAAATGTGATGTGGATTCGAGTTCTTATAAATTTTTAATACTTATGGAAATTACACAAACCTCTTCAATATATGTAAGCCATATTTAGACTTTATAAAATGTAAAAATAAACACTTTTAATGTAATATAATAAAAAAAAGATACAGTTCAGTTAATATTGCAATAATTTCATTTTTTCTTTCACATGGTATGTCACGATCCTTAAGATATTTTAAATACACCTATGATCATAAAACTTGTGTTAAAATTATCTCTAAAGTATGTATAACATACTGAATTAATGAAATATAAATTCTTTGACAGAAACCACTTAAAAATTCAATTAAATTTGAATAGAATTTCTATGTAAAAAAAACTTAATAGCCATTAAAAAAGAATTTCTTTGTAAAAAAAAAATTAATGGCCATTAAAAAGAATTTCTTTGTAAAAAATAATTAATAAACATTAAAAAAAGTAAATGTTAATCCATCTCAATAATATTAATTCATTCTATAGGTAATACACTGATAAAGCCGCATGTAAATTTTTAGGCTGATTTCTAGAATTGTATATGTATATTGTATGAATTTCGACGCAGTAACAATTCACTGGTAATTAATTAGACATTACTTTTATGTTAGACGACACTCACATTGCACATATTCATACATAAATACATGCAGATATTTTACACACCAGATTTACTGAATCTACTTTAAACAAATACTTAGGATAGGTGTATTACATTTTACCCGTTCGAACGCACAGAGTTATACAGAGATGAAATATATACGTTTGGCGTGACGCTAAAAATGCTACCCTAAAGTCGGCCCAAACAACTGTCGGCTTGCTTTGAAAACCTCTGCCCACCCAATGAATCTAGTCTTGTTCCACGTGCAGTATCGCTACGTCCAATGAAGTCAGCCCTTTTACTTACTCATCATACGTAGTATAGGGTAAATCTTGTAATCGTTTTGAAAAATCGAAAAAAAATTTTGACGTATTTACACGTTTCAGACACTGGAGATTCCGAAAACCATATATTTAGAAAAAAAATTTTGCCGTCCGTTTGTCTGTCTGTGTGTGTGTCTGTAAACGCTCTATCTCCCGAACAAATTAAGTTGAGACTTGAAATTTGGTATGTACTTAGTATGTAATAATGGAAAGAAGCTTATTGAATTTCAGTAACCTCGATGATCAGGAACTATTTTTTTCGGACTCTCGAAATATTCGTTCTGATAAAAAGGTACATAAAAATTTTCGAAATTGTTTATTTTAAGGAGTGAATATAAAAGACAATAAAAAAACATAAATTTTGCATAAAACATGAAGTCGATCGGATAATGAGTGGCCGAGATATTTGTAATCCTATTCTCCACACGCTTCGATTTTTCATGACCCTGTATTTCATTGCAATTTTAATTCAAAGACATATTTTAATTGGAAATGAGACGCTTCATCCGACGCAGTAAACTGTTGGTTAATATGATTATCAATTTTCGAGTTATGAGGATGTTTCTTTTACGCCATTCAGTAATAGAGCCTTTAAAGTTTCTGACGTCATCAAGCCACGATTTTATCCTAATTGCAATGCATTTTATAAATAGTTTGCACATGTTTTATTTTCATATTTTATATTATTCATATCCATGATGGGTAAGTATTATGATGGCCCCCAACGGCTATTTTCCATGTGCTTGGCTTGTTTGGGCCTAGTGATTTGAGCGATAACCGGCTTCATATTGCAAGCCGTTTTTAAGGCTTACTACCTCTCTATCTATATATGAACTCTGTGGGTCGAACGGATGCGATCATCTCTCTCTCAGAAGCAAAACCACAATACACTGCGGAATAGAAGGGCGTGGTGTTAGTAAAAGATTATGCGCGCGAGAAACCAACGCGTTCATAGCGCCTCCTGGCAAAGCACAGAAAACCACAAAAGTAAATGCGCGTTACAGAATATTTTTTAGGTAGCTTTCAATACAAAAAAGTCCTTCCGGCCTGTACCGGGAGGAAAAGGTAGCTTTCCTATGCCTTCGTTTTAAAATTTTAGCTAATGTTACTCGAAAACAGCAAGCTAAAATGCAAAGAAACCGTTTACAAAAGATTCGTTAATACTGAATTGGAATAAGAAATTCGCCAAATTATTGAGCTACAGCCAAGTTGGCTTCATTTATGAAGACTTATTTTGGTCGCCAAATTTGACGATATTTTGCCAAATGTAGCCAAGTTTGGTGAGAATTTGGCGCTAACGGATATGAATATATAGTTTTATGCGTATGATTGGGAAAACTATTACAACAATGAAAATTTTTGTAATGTGCTGTCTTGTTTCAAAATGTCAGCCACCCTAGAATTTCAAACTGCTCTATCTCAGCCATTTTTTAAGATAGAGGTAAACCAAAAAATGCTCGGGAATCCTCGTATCAAGGCCTAACACTTAATTAAAATATAAATTTGAATTTTTAACTTTTTAGTATATTTATTTTAGCTTTAAATTTTTAAGTGGCCGCCATCTTGAAACAAAATGGCGGAGCAAGCTGGCCAACGAACTCGGTCGAGACATTGGTGAGCTTAATACACACAATTAGTTTCATCAAAATTGATTTATAAATAATACGGGCGTTATCGTATGACATAGGTGATATATATATATATATATATCAACATTTGAACGGAGGGTGGTTTTGGGGTCTGGGGGTCATGATCGGTGAAAATATATTGAAATTTTCCGGAACTGCTTTCCTCCGAACGGCTGCAATAGGTAGCTGTATACTTTTTTGTATTGAAAGCTACCTAAAACAACGATTAATTTATGAGTTTTAGTGAACGCGATTTCTCACAAATTATTATCTTTCATTGTTGTACTCATTTTCCCGATCATAGGCATAAAACTATATAATCATATCCGTTAACGCCAAGCCCCACCAGTGGCTGAGAGGTTGTGCTCTCGAAGCTGGTAGACGGGAGGTGCTGGGTTCGATCCCAATCGCGCCCGTCGGCCTAATCGCTCGGAGTTTTCGTGGTTTTCTTTCGAGCCGTGGATTTTCTCCATGCGTAAATACGGATTAGGTTCCCTTAGAAAGACCCCCACGAAGGGCACTCCCCCTGGGCCTATATCCCTAGTGTCGATAATTGGCCGTCAATAATCAACCCAACCCAACCCGTTAACGCCAAATTTTCGCCAACCTTGGCGATACTTGGCAAAATATCGTCAAATTTGGCTACTAAAATAAGGTTCCACAAATGAAGCCAACTTAGCTATAGGTTATTAATTGGGCATATTTCTTATTCAAATTCAGTTTTAACGAAGATATAGGAAATCTACCTTTTCCTCCCGGTACAGGCCGGAAGGACTTTTTGTAAATCTTACGGATCACTGAAAAAAATTCTGAAAATTTTGCTACGTCAACTGAATTGTATTTCTTATTATATTATATTATATTATGTTTATTTTTAATTTTATAAAACCTGAAATATGTCTTAAAGGTACTGCAAAGGTTTGTTTAATTTCGATAAACATTTTTTAATTTATGAGAACTCGAAACCGCATCACGTTTCTCTGGCGGTGAAAAGGTTTCAAAAGGTATTGACTGCACCTTTAAATCTTCCAAAACTAGTTTTGCAACGATTTTAAAATCGATGTTCTATATTTATGTGTCTTTTATACTCTTTATTACGTTATTTCTGACGCCTGTTATACCTGAAAAAAAAAATCAAAAATTTGTAAAAGAATTCAAAAGTTATATTAAAAGATTCAAAATACATAATATATATATATTTTTTGTTATAACTAGTAAAATTTTTTGCATGTTTTTCTGATGTAATTTGTAGAGAATTCGGTTTATTTTAATTAAAAAATGGAAAAGTAAATCCGTTAAATTTTTCAAATATTATAGTTGCAAAACCGCTGAAAAGCAGTGTTTCGGGATAGTTGCGTTTCAAGTTTTGGTTTCGCTGGTTTGCGGGACTCTATGTTTACAGTTCGTACGACCATAATTTTAAGAATTTTCTATCGGATGAACTGTATGACATCCTTAAAGATTCAAACATTTTTAAAAACTAGTCGTTGGGGGCCACCGTAATACTTACCCATCATGGATAGGCATAATATAAAATATGAAAATAAAACATGTGTAAACTACTTATAAAATGCATTACAATTCGAAAAAAATCGTGGCTTGATGACGTCCTAAACTTTAAATGCTCTATTACTGAATTGCGTAAAAGAAACATCCTTATAACTCCAAAAACGATAATCCTATTAACTAGCGGTTTATTGCATCTGATGAAGCGTCTCATATTTAATTGAAATATATCTTTGAATTGAAATTTGGTTGAAATACAGGGTCATGAAAAATCGAAGTGTGTGGAAAATAGGATTACAAATATCTCGGCAACTAATCATTCGATCGACTTCATGCTTTATGCAAAATTTATGTTTTTTCATTGTCTTTTATATTTACTCCTTAAAATAAACAATTTCGAAAATTTTTATATACCTTTTATCAGAACGAATATTTTGAGAGTCCGAAAAAAATAGTTCCGTATAATCGAGGTTACTGGAATTCAATAGGCTTCTTCCCATTATTACGTACTAAGTACATACCAAATTTCAAGTCTCTATCTCAATTTTTTCGGGAGATAGAGCGTTTACAGACACACAGACACACAGACATACAGACACACAGACGGACGGCAATTTTTTTTTTCTAAAAATATGTTTTTCGGAATCTCCAGTGTCTGAAACGTGTAAATCCGCCAAAATTTTTTTTTCGATTTTCAAAACGATTACGAGACTTACCCTATACGTATGATGGGTAAGTAAAAATAATAATAATTACATTTAAAAAAGAAAAAAATCAAATCATTTTGTTACTATCCAATGGTTGGAGTATCATAGTTGAGATGTTTTCCAACAGAGCGAAAATATGCCGGGACCAGGACTCGAACCTGGGTACTTTGGTTTGTCGTACCAACATTCTCCCTACTGAGCTATCCCGACGATATCCTGGAATGGCATATTTCACTCTTATTTGTTGGACAAGGCTAAGAACTGCAGCGCTAATTTCATTAATCCGAGCTATAACTATAGCATTTACATGATGAATCTTGAATTCATCATTCAAGATTCATTATGTAAATGCTATAAGTCCTGGTCCCGGCATATTTTCGCTCTGTAGGAAAACATCATAACTATGATACTCCAACCATTGGATAACAATAATTACATTTAAAAAAGACAAAATCAAATCGTTTTGTTTCTCTTAATGAAAAAAAAATCAAAATAGAGATACTTCCGCTTTTCTAATTCGAAAACATATTAAAAGTTCTTCATAATCTCAGTTCGTGCTGCTATAACTAAAAAACATTTTCATAGAAAAAATATTAAATGATTAATTATTTTTTATTAATATGTTTATCCTCTTATTTTAAAACAGCGCATGTTAGAAAAGGATATTGACATATCGATTATGTTGCATATCGATATTGATTTGTATATCGGATACTAAAAATTGATTTTCATTTTCGTAAGTTTAAAAGAGAGAAAATAAAAAAATTTCCGCCTCTAAGAAAACACATTAAAAGCCTTTAATAATCTCAGTTCTTTCTGCTATAAATAAAACAAAATGTTTGTAAAACATCCTAAAGCATAGAATGAATAATTAATTTTGATTAATGTGTTTTTATGACGGAGAGAACTTTTATGTAACGCTTTGGGAAAAGAAAAGTATTTCCTGAAGAATTCATTGAAACAAAATTCTGATATGCTTCAAAAAGTTTTAAATAAATGACTTAATGGAACAAAACTAAATAAATAAAATAAAATAAAAATAAACCTCGAACTTATTAGTATATAAAACTTTTAGATCTGCATTTGTATCTTTACTAAATATTTTAGTACATAAATTACAATTTAAGATCGTTAATTTTCTTTGCTTATAAGGACATGTGAGCTATAATTGAACGCAATTGTGTGATAGTTGACAAAGAAAATAATTCTGTAAATCAAGAAACATAAACCCATATGTGTAAATTTGATTGTATGAGATTTATAACTGGATACCTGATATATTAATCAAATTACAGTCGTGTTTAATAAGTAGCGTAACAAAACATTTTTAATCAACAAACAAAATAGGTAGACAAGGTCCATTTTTGGAGCACTAAGGCCCCCAAAATTTTTTTGAATGTTTAATTGTTTTGACAAAAGCTTGGATCTAGATTTACATGCGTTAATATTTCAATAAAACTTTAAAATATTTGGTAAAACTGTATAGCTGGGTGACACCTCATTTCTCATTATGACTCAACTTGAGCAGCTTTCAAGCAGGAAATGGTTGAAATACTTAGTTTTAGGCCAGAAAGTGAAACAACCATTACGGTATCTGTATAATGACACTTGTGTAGTTTCTGTGCTTAAGAAAAATAAGTTGGAGTAATTTTCGAAATTCTTAAATATGAACATAGCTGAAGTTATTGAAACTTTTCATATTATTACGTATTTAATAAATATTTATTTTTAACAATGAAACAGTTGCATAGTATTTTTACGGCTTGCTTCTCTTGGGGTAAAACCGGATATCCTACGTGTAATAAAAATAGATATTCAAAAACAGTAATGAAAAGCCCATAAATAATGTAGGAAGAAAACACTATTCAGACTACACTAACAAGAGTGATTTTTATTTTTATAAAGCTGATAGAAAAGTGAACTTCTTTTCTGCAATTTCTCAAATTGTAATGAAGATAATTTTGTCTTTAATTATTAAATCATCAGCGTTATATTTAAAATATTATTAGTTTAGTTCCTTAGTTAAAGTTGTAAAATAAAATATTTTGTTTCTTTTTTAAAGAAAGTCTAAAGATTTTCCTTTCCTGTGTGATTAACACATCCATGTTGTTTTAGTCAACCGATGGGGTAAGACCAGATGATTTTTTATAAATAAACATCTATTAATACAAATGTGATGACCTAATCATATAATTATACATAACAATAAACTGATAATATAGATTCTCAATCACAATAAGATTTCAGTAAAACACATGTTATAATTAAACTGCGGATTCTGAATCCCATTAGGTGATACAGATTTTGTCAGTGGTTATAATAAGAGGAATTATTGTAATATTTTTGCGTTTTATTCTGATATTAAAAAATATTTTCTTGTCTTCTATCGCAATTATGCAGCTATTTTCACATTTTTTAGTTAATTTTGCAAGTACAATAACCTGTATTTATTTTCTGTAAGTTACTTTTCATACGATTGAAAACTCTCCTTGTATGTTCAAAGTCACTGTTCCACTTGTGAACTCCATTTTTATTTTCCGAACACATAGTGTAAGGGTCATTCCATGAAAAATGAGCAAAAATTTAAAAAAAGTCGTAGCCACATGGTAACCGATTTTAATAAAATTTGGTACACAGATTCAATTCATAGTTAAATAGAGCTATTCAAAATATCTTGACAAAAAATAAAATATTTTGGAAGTTCTGGACATTAAAAAAAACTTGTGACATAGAATGGTATGTATGGAATCGTTCAAAGTTGCAAGTTTAAAGTTCCGTATCTTGAAAACTATTTAACATAAATTAATTTTTTTCATAATATTGTAACCCGTGGAAAATTATTATCATATTTATTTAGTAATAATAATTTCGTAACACCATGGTTAACCTTAAATTGGTTGTAAAAATTGAAAATATGTGAATTTTGAGAAAATTAAAAGCGTTATAAAAATCAAAGGAGCTTAAAAACATATGTGAAATTGATGTCTGATGTAGTGTTACATATGAAAACCAAATTTCTCAAATTTGGAAGTTGCCATTTATTTTCTTCATCTTCAAAATACCTTAGAAACTTTCAAAAAATACTACAAAATCACAATTTTTCCTCTTATGTATACTTAAGAAATCAAATGAAGGAAAAATCGGACATTAACAATATTGCATTAGCATAAAGTTTAATAAGCTCATGATATGCTTAAAAAAATTCAAGATTGCCTTTTGAATCCTAACATAACAGATATGGGTTCAAAAAGGTAATATTTGTTACGTTCTATGGGCCATTTCACTTCAAATTTGTGCGCCTTTTCTAACATCTTTAAAAAAATGTAGTGCTGCCATCTATAAGGAGTTATGGTTACTGTATAATTGTTTTGTTAAACCACTGTCCCGTTCAAATCAATAATTTATTCTAGTCTAATTTAAAATATTGCTGAGGAAAAATAAACTGAAGGCAAGAATGAAAATTTCTATATTTAAAATATACACTTTTATCTATAACGTCAAATAATTTTAAAATTTTAAGATGTTTCCTTCATGTTCAAACAAGTAATAGAAATATTGCAAAATTTTTCATTATTTATTTATTTTTCTCATTATGGAATAAAAGGACAATAACTAAATTACCCCAATCTGTTACTTATTATTCATTCTTAATTATAAATAATTTTTGATGAAGTCTTTTCACTCCTAAGGCTAATAATGAAAATTGAAATTTCAAGCATGTCGACAAAACCTCGATTTTATATCAACTTTTAATGTACGTTTTAATACTTAAATAAACAATCCTGAAATCTATTATTTTACATTTACTCATAAATAAATATGAGCTACTTATATGCTGATTTTCATTAAAATCTATGACATGTCAGCCACAGGATGACACGTAAGGAAAGTATTATACTCATGATGTATATGTATGTGTGAGTGTGTGAGTCAACACGATAGCTTCCAAACGGCACTTTCAATTGAGCTCCTGATTCACGAATATGATATAGACCACTGTCTTAAGAACTGTATTTATTCCCAACAAACACAGAAAGTGCGGGCCGCTGATGGTTACGTTAGCCTTGGCCCAAACTGATAGATGGCGGCCGATTATCATTGACCGTGATGGCAACGTTAAAAAAGTGTCACGCCGGCACAATGAGGCCGCAGCACAACTGGCCATAAATACATTAATATGACCATAATTAGGCCAATAACGGTTAATCATAAAGGATAGATAGCCTAAAAATGGCCACAATTATACTTTAAATGACATTTATTAATGGAAATTTGCCCCAGCTAGGCCACTAACGATCATAAATGCTAGCTAGAAGCTTGTCATAGCCATGCCATTCGTGATTCTCAAGAAATAAATTTATCCCAAAGCTGCCAACAACAAGCCACTGTCATGCCATAAAGATTATTTAGTCCTAAATCAAAATTTAGTCTATAAAAGAAAATACTTTTAGAAAGTTAATTAAATGATTAAATTTTTTTGGATAAAAAAATACTACTAATCACTTAGGTACACTTTTCAAGAAAATTATAAATTCACTTACTTTAAACTTTTTCAAAAATTTCCAAAACAGAATACTTAACATTCTGAATTAATTGATTTGTTTAATTTATTAAATGATACATTCTTTTAAATTTTATATCTAATGCCATTTTTAAATACTTGCATTTCATATAAATTTGAAAGTATTAATTGAAAAAATAAACTAATTAATTAACTATACCAAGCATTGTATTTTAAAAAATTTTGAAATGTTCATGATAAGTGAACATAAAATTTTGTTCGAACGTGTACCAAAACGATTATTAGTGTTTTTTTATGCAAATACAGTTTATCATTTTATCAACCTTCTAAAAAGTATTTTCATTTTTAGAATAATATTTGAATTTATTCCCGTAATGCATAATGCATGTGATCTTAACATGATCTAATATATAAAATATATTATGTTACGTTAAAATAAGTTTCTTTTTCTTTACTTTTATTTTTCACTACTTTTTACACATTTATTTGTAAGTCTGTCGGCAGTATATTATGCTTATTCATTAAAAAAGTATTATTAAATCATTATAACATTTTATGCATCATAATTTTATAATCGTTCGAGTTTAATGTTTACCTAGTTAATGAATAACAGTTTTAATACGATTTTCCCCACTTATTTTAAAATTATCCTTCAGAATTATTTGCAGTAATAGGAAATGTCAACAATATTTTAATGAATTCTCTAAATTTTATTAAATTAAACTTTATTCTGATTATTCTAAATGACATTTTCTCTGGTAGAAATTTAACTTTCCTCACTTTGAGGGAAAAAAAAAATTCTTTTTCTAAGCCATAGTTTTTTATAATTATGATTTTAAACCAAACAATTTTAAATAATCTGACGTGTGATACCGATAATTCATATTGTTAAAAAAAATTCAGACAACCTCTACAAAAATAAATAAATAAATAAACAATCATCTATTGGACGGAGTTTTATACTATTTTACAATGGATGAAATTTCATACTCGTGAAAATAACGAGATCGTTAAGTACACTTTAACAATAATAATAAAAATAATAAATTTTATTTTAAATTATAAACTGCAGTATTTTTTAATCATATGCACTATCCGTATTACCAGTAATATTATAAAGTAAAAATATTATCTTTTGTTTGCCTAAATGAAAATATGTATAAAAATTTCTTAGGGATTCAAATAATTAATACATACATATTCTAATATACATTGATAAATAAAATGATGCAAAACAATCAAAATTACAATGAAATAAACAAATCTTTAATGAATAAAAATATAAACTATAGTCAGACATACTAATGAGGTTTGGGAATCGTAATCAACAACCGCCCGTTTTGTTCGCTCCATCGCTCGGTACGAAGTGATCGTGAATGGTGAAAATGCAGAATTTAACGAAGGTATGAGCTAAAATTCTAAGAATTCTCTTTCCGCGAGCTTACAAAGTATTTAACTTTCGAGTGATTTGATCATTTCCCCTCCCTTTCCCTCGAAGCCCCACCAGTGGCTGAGAGGTTGTGCTCTCGAAGCTGGTAGATGGGAGGTGCTTGGTTCGATCCCAATCGCGCCCGTCGGCCTAATCGTTCGGAGTTTTCGTGGTTTTCTTCGAGCCGTGGATTTATCCATGCGTAAATACGGGTTAGGTTCCCTTAGAAAGACCCCCACGAAGGGCACTCCCCCCGGGCCTATATCCCATGTGTAGATAATTGGCCGTCAATAATCAACCCAACCCAACCCTTTTCCTCGATGCCTTTCTCTCTCTGCCAAAAGTTTTTTGAAGAAAATTTTATGAACCGATTACCTAGGCATGAAAATTTCTGCTTTTTCACTGAAATCAGTTTTTAAAAATATCATTTCGACTGTTTCCGAGATTGGTGCAAAAACGTGGCAAAATCATGACCTGAAAATTAAGAGGGGGGTGGGGTGTACACTGAACACTCAGAAAAAGAAACTGATTAAAACTACAAAACATATTTTTTGAGTACATTTTGTTGTTTTAGCAAAATTGGAGTAAAATTGAACCATTTTACTTCAATTAACAAACAAAAATTTTTGCTGACGATACAAATTTTTTTTTTGGAATTGCAAAAAAAAAATTTTTTTGTTGATTCAAACAAAATTTTTATTGACCCATATTTAAACAAAAATTTTGTTTAAATATAGGTCAATGGAAATTTTGTTTGAATCAACAAAAAAAATTTTTTTGTTGAAAACCGCTTTTTTTTTTGCAATTCCAAAAAAGAATTTGGTATCGTCGGCAAATATGTTTTGTTAATTGAAGTAAAATGGTTCAATTTTACTCCAATTTTGCTAAAACAACCAAAATGTACTCAACAAAAATGTTTTGTAGTTTTAGTCAATTCCTTTTTCTGAGTGTACAATATATACATTTGTAATGGTGTGCAAATTCTGTGCTTCTAAATTTTTCTTTTAACATATGATATATAATATTTTTAATATAAAACTGTAATAAAAAAGCAATACAACATAAGCTTAAAAACTGATTTTAAGATGGATAACAAAATAATTAATAACTGCGCGTGTTTACCGTTTTTCAAATGTTCTGAGTTTTAACAAATATTCTTTCAAATGACAAGTCAAGGGAAAAAAAGGAATAGTTAAAAAAATTATTTTTTTAAAAGTCAATAAACTAAAATGCATTAAATTTTAATTGTATTTTAGGCTCATAATGCAAAAACATGCTCATTTTGTGATACTACGTCATATTCAAGCAGTATCGGGTGCGGTCAGTGCTTTGGAGTTTGACTCCAATGTAAAGCTGTTTTTTGTTTTAGTTTTTTTTTCTATGTTATTTACTCCAATTTCAGTAGCTATACTGATAGCGAATATAGTGCAGACATTTTAACATGAAGATGTGGTTGAACTTATCCTAATATAACTTAAGGAAATAATTTGGAATTAAAATAATAATGGTATTAATATATCTTAACTTTACAAGCATATTTATTTTATATTTTATATATCTAACTCAGCTATTTTTTTATAACTTTCATTGATAATATATATTTCTGCACGTTCTTGTTCATTTATATTGGAATAACTTAGAATTACGTACATTGTTAATCTTTATCGGAGAGCTTCAACTTTCATGCCTGAATTATAATAAATAGAAAACAGTTTTTTCTCAATCATACATTTTTCTTTTAATGTGCATTTATTTTAAGTCACCTGGAAAAGTTTTTTTTCCATTTCTTGGAAAGAGTAAGAAAAAATTTGGGAAAAGAGGGAGAGGAGAGAATGATTTTCAAGTTTATTTTTCTCTATTCTTTTCTAACAGATATATTTTAGGCAAAAAAAAAAAAAAATCTCCGTAATCTTATGTTCTTTTCCTGTTAACTATTTTTGCAGTGAAAATTTGTTGAAAATGTTTTTCATGGATATTTTAGCCCATAAATGTATATATCCCGCATCCTATTTAAACTTTCATCTAATGATAGTCTTTAAATAACGAAAATTAAGCTTAAAAGGCTGAAGAAAAAACTTTATTTTATCTCTCATTACCAATGTATCAAATAGCTAACATTAGCTTTGTGTTTTCTATACGATACGAACCTTTAACATCCAGGCCGGAAACTTACCTTCAGTGTCTACTGTTCACGGAAAATGTATTATTTTCCCCGTGCTCACCTTTTTTCTGTTAGATGGTGGTGACCGGATGCAATGGCGCGTCGTTTAAAATACACCGGTGGCTGGATATAAATGGCTTCAAGTGTCTTTAGCCATAAAGTTTACAGCAAGCGGTCTTGTGTTTGTTGGGTTTTCTAACAAATCGGGTGACGGATTAGGTATTTAAATCATTTACAAACCCTTTTACGACCAATTTTATAGCTAGCTTCACGGAAGAAATTCTTGGAGGTGTAAATTTAATCACGACGCTATCTCAGAAAGATAAATGACTAACTGATATCTTCAATAAATGAGAAAGGAAAAGAAATTGTCCTACCTTTTCTGTCGATGATAATCGTACTTGTAATTCTGCATTATTATCCATATATAAATGTATCCAATGGAGAATGCTTCTTCATTCTATGAATAAATCCTTTATATTTAGAAGTCTGGAAAAAACTTTTTATTAGAATGTTAGAATCAACACAAATAATAAGTCTTTTTTGTGTATAAGTATTAAGTATATATTACTGAATTTTACAATTAATTAAATTTAAATTTTAGATTAAACTTACTTAAGTTACAAAACAATATTAATACCTTAGATTGTTAGAGATTACGAGAGCCATTTGTTTCTTTTTAGAGATGTTGACAGGGTTAGTTTTAATGGCAGACTGAATTAAAAGTTTTTTAAAGTCAAAAAGAATGAGAATATTTTTTAAGTTTGTCCTTCATCTGTATACAGTCACGATATTTTCTTTTAATTACAGTTTCTGGCACACATCGCTAATACACACTGAGCACAATTCCCGAACATTAAAAGTATATTACAAATATAAACATATTTCACAAATGTCTGGGATTTCCTACATGTTTCAGCAATTATAATAGTTCTTTAATTGGTGTGTGCACTTTGTTCATTATTTGATGATATAAACAAAATAGTCATTACATTATTTCACTATCGCTTTTGATGAAAATTAGGTGGGTACTGTATTTCAAGATAATTGGCTATAACTGTCAGCAAGATATTTATTTTTGATGAATCAGTTCGCGACATATTGCACTAAGTAGAAGAAAACTTCCTGCTGGTTTTCTTTTTGAAAATCTGGTTTTAAATTGGTTGCAGAAATACTAAATTAATCCAATATAAGGAATTATTTCTAACAGAAATGTGACAGAGTGTAAGTTATACATATTTCGGCGATGTAGTCAAGCATTAGTAACTCAGAGGTATTGTGCCTAGTTTCCAGCCATGATGTCGAGTGTTCGAATCCAGCTGTTCCGTTGTGTCAGAAATTTATTTAATTCCACGGTAATCTACAAAATTTTCGAAAAATTTAGACAAAATCACAAATGATTTATGTTTGAATATAGTAAAGGATTAAGCAGAAATTACTATATACAAATTGTCATATCAACTCCGTCACCACATATGAAAATATTGTAAGAACACTCAACATATTACTACTAATATATTTGAGTGGAGTTAGAGACTTTTCTAGCAAGTTGGATTTCTTAATGGATTTTACGTATCCTTATACAGTTATAATTTACATATACTACAATAGAATAAAGTGAGATCATTTTCAATTTCATTCTTACTAGTATTATATGTTGAGTGGATTCACTTCATATTTTTTAATTTGAATTCCTTAATGATTTTAAAAAGTCTTCAAAGAAAACAATTACATATACAATAGAATAAAGTGAGAATACTTTCAATTTCATTAAAGTACTAATTCTTTCTATTAAAACTGAATTAGGTCTTAAAGAGAATGTTCTTTGGAGATAAAAGAGAAAAATGGATTTCTCTTATACTCAGAATTAACGGTGCGGAAAAAAGAATTTTTTGCCACGAAGTTCACGACTGATTACGAGCTGCTTACGATCTTAATTCTCTGGAGTAACGTTTTTTCTATAAGCGTGTTGACGGAAAGAATGTGAAAACAGTATTAAGGAAAATCTGTACAAGTATTTCAGAATATATATAAAATGGATAATACATATATTTTATAAAGGTATATTCAAAAAGTTGCTAGTATTATATGGTTGAGTGGATTCACTTAATATTTTGCAAGTTGAATTCCTTAATGTTTTTTTTTAAACTTTTCAAAGATATTAATTACATATACAATAGAATAAAGTGAAATCACTTTCAATTTCATTAAAGTAGTAATTCTCTCTATTAAAAATGAATTTGTTCTCAAAAAGAATGTCTTTTGTATATTAGTTTATAAAGAATACTAGCATTATATGTTGAGTGGTGATGGAATGCTACAGAGTGATCAATTAAATTATTTGAATTTAAGTCTGACTGCATAGGATTTACCACTATATTGCTGTTAATTGATTAATATGAGTATTTTAAATTATCCGAGACGTATAGTATTTATTTTGCACCTATGACTCTAAGGATCTGATATGATAATTTATACTTAGAAAATTTTATTATACAAATTATCAATTAATTATAGAAAAGAAAAAGTTGCGTTGTGAATTATTTTTGAAGTTCGGATCCTCTTTGAGCCAATTACAATCATCAAAGGTTACCTGCAGAGAGTTATGTAACATTAAATATATAATGGCTCATTTTAAAACCTAGATTGTAATATTAAAGAAAACATTTCCTAAAATAAAAGACTTAATATTAATTCAATAAATTAAGTAAACAAAAGAAAAACTGACTAAAATTAATTGAATATAAAATTGAGTTTATTTACAAGGTAATTATAAGCATATGATTAAAAACAAATATAAATGTTTAAAAAAAATAAAAATATTCAATCCTAGTTGAGAACTGTATTCTCAACATTTATTTTTTGAGAATTACAGTTTATCTTACTGAATTAACAAATTCGATTTTGAAAGGCAGAGTTCCATACCCTAGAAGTATTTATTTGATTAGCCTTTTTATGTTTAGATCGGGGTAGGATCTTCATACACACGTAAATTCGTATTATTAAAAGAATATAGCTTAATTAAATAAAATGGAACAATGGTGAAGGAAGATTGTTTGTTACCTTATATTACTAGATAACGTTGACAGCAGGAGGTAATGGCTGACGCGTTTTCGCTTTTTCTTAGCGCGTACATTTCCATCTATTGGCACACACACTCAAAATCTGTTTTTTTAGTTAGAGAGCAGTCAACCTTCTACTTTTCCATCTTTTTTTGAATCTGAACTCTCAAAAAAAAAATCACATTCTTTTCGTGGAGCAAAAAAAAAAAAAAGGATGGAATCATTCTTCCCTTTTCACATAAAATTAAGGCCTTATACATATAACTTCTTGAAAATTTGCATGTTTCGGCCATACCTCTGATTTTAGAGAGATGACCATTGGCAGGCGGGAGAATTTTGGTACTCCCCTTGAGTGTTTCATAGGCCCGTCGGTACAATAGTGATTCCTCTTGACGCCGTGCTGTGTCTGGGAGGTAAAGATGCTTTTACTTGTGAGGTCTTCGTGTCTATTTAAGCTCTCATAAATAAATGTGTCATATTATTGTTCTGACAATTTTCTCCATGACATTTTTATTAGGTGTAGTTAAATCATTCGTGGGAACGGAAAACCAAATCTTTCCTTGACTGCCGTGGTTCACTTTGTTCCACAATTATCTATCTGTATGCGCTGATCCTAAAATGGATCATTAATTTGTATTGTTCACTGTTCACTGATTAAAATGATACCAAATACTCTGCTAATATGCAGAAAAAAAACCAAATACTTTTTTTTATAGTGTGTGCTAGTTTAGATCTAGATGGTGGTATTTCTCACCATCATCTCTTCCCCCGACATTAAAAAAAAAAAGGTCCACAGTATCTTTTTTTATATATATATATATAGCCACAAAGTACTCGATGAAAGTACATCGTCATATTATATTGAAGATCAAAACTGAAAATGTTCACATGGAAAAGTCTAGGAACTTGGGATAAGCTGGGGTGTCACTAGGTTTGGAGTGTAAGTAGGTTTGCAACACCAGAAAAAAGTTTTACACATTGGTGAAATAAAGCGTAATCAAAAGTTCACTGTTGAAAAATCTGATGAAAGACATGACTTCTTCAGCAAGTTATCATGTGTAGTTGGTTTCAATTTCCATTGTTCCAAAAACATTTATTAAAATTTTGAGTTTTAATAGGTCCAAATCCAAATAAAGCAGGAAAATTTGAATAAGCCAAATAATAAAATAAAATGCCCGAGAGAAGAAAGAAAAAAAAATTAATTTTCTTTTCCACTCTTATATTTTTAGTTATTACATACATATAAATTGGCAAATCTTTTATTTTAATTATTACAGGCTAATTAGGTACCCATACGTTGAAACACAATATACAGAATCATTTAAAACAAATACTCAATATAATCAGTAAACTGTATGCATTGTATAATTAATACCATATATTAAAAAAATATATATATATATTATATCAAAAACATAGAGAGAAAATAGATATACATAATCTCACATGAAATGTCTCTCTTGAGCAAAAAGGCAAACATCTTTATTTTATTTTATATAATATACATAAAGAAAATGTTATGTGAAAAAAACATCTTATCATTCTTACTAAAACAATTTTGTTTTGGGATCTTATAAAAGGATGACTTTTCTGAATGAAAGATATTTTCAATAATATATTTTCATAAAAGAAACAGGTCTAAAAAATGAATTTTCCTCTTTCCTTTGCTACCAAAATTTTAATTATCCGTTGGTAAAATCAAAACAAGTACAATTTCACTGCCCGGCTCCTAGAATGAACAAGGTTGAAAGAGAACGAAGAAAAGAAAAAGAAGAAAAAAAAAATCTCCTCTCTTTCCTATCGATCCATCAAATTGCTAAGGGGAAGGATTCCAAATGACAGTTACTGAGCTCACCTGTGGAAAAACTGACCCCCTTTTATTTTTTTTTTTTTTTTTTTTTTTTTTTTTTTTTTTACATTCGTATCCAGGTGTACACAAGGGAAGATTTGCGAAATGCATGTACTAGCGATCGTTGCTATCCCTCAGGTGTATGATTACTAAACTCCTGGATTTTCGACTCTACAAAAAGGGGTGAAATGTGTTAATTGCACGTGTAATTGGTGAAAGGTAGTGCAGCTATGATTTACAGCTAGGAATTATGATTTATGTTGTTAAAAATAAAAATTATACTGTGTGGTTAAAAAAAAAGTCGTGTATACCCGGCTTGGATTTAAAAATAAATGGGGTATGTAATTAAATCTGTATATCTGCTTAATATTTTCTATAAAAAAAAAATCGGTACACGTGTAACGTGGTCAAATCCGTTTGCATCGCACTATCTTCTCGTCAATTTATATATTTACTTATTTATTTATATTGTGTATAAAAACGTAATGTATTATAATATATATATTTTTTTAATATAATATTGATTTTCTAGTTACAATTTAAGTTAGCGAGAACAAGCGAGCGTTGCTTTGCACAAACGAAAATGTGCATGCAATTGTGAAATGTTTATTTAATTATTTATTCTTCTTCTTATTATTATTTTAAAATCTATTAACGTGTAAATATACATATTTAAGGAATGGAAAGCGAGCGTTCGCTTTTCTTTTCTTTTCTTTTTTTTTTGTTTTATAAAATATTACATATAATAGTTAGAGAAAAAAAAAATTAAACAAATTCTTTTTTTTTTTGTAAAGTTTGGAAATTTAGTTAATTAGAAATATCTCAGCTAAATGCATTATTAGATGCTCTGCGCAGATAGTCTCAATTTCGCCTGCAAAAACGAGACTTTAACATCCAATAAATTGCTGAAATGATCATTGACATGTATCCAACACCTTTTTATTATTATTATTTTTTAAGTATGAAATAATTTACCTAAATATTTAAGGTATAAATTAAACATCCAATTTATGTTTTGTAATAATTGAAACGTTCAATGGTATTTTTTTTTAATTTTTAATTTTTTTTTTAATTTTTTTTTTAATTATCTGAAATGTTAATCCTTAGGGACAACTAATAATTTTTTTTTTTACTTGTTTGTTTTATAATATGAAATCGTACGATTATTCTAAAATTAAAATTGAAACGCGTTGTTCTAACCAAGTTATAGATTATATCAAATATTAAACTAAAATAATTTTGTAAAATCTGACCGATTTTTTTTTGTTATAATAATTCAAGTGGATTCGTCAATCCGTGGCTTTAAGCAAAGGATGAATTATTATAAATATTGGTCAATATAAAATGTTGTATTATTATTATTTATATTTGTGTCGCCGAGTGAATAGATGTTGACTTGTAATTTTAAATCGATTAGTTATATGTTTTGTGCTACATATAAAGACTTTTATTTTCACTTTTAGTAGAGGGGGTAAGGTTATATATTAAAAAATTTTTTTGTTTTGTTATATAAATTAGTGTAAAATGGGTTTGAAAGGGTGATACCCTGGCAAGGCTGCCTCTGTTTTTATTTTTACCGTAATTCTTATTATTTTTTATTTAACGTGCATGTTTGTTCATAACTCCCTCTGACGAGCCAAATCCCTCAGTAGTACACTGTGTAGCAAAGAAAAAAAAACTTGCAGTATCCTCCCTAAATGATCTTTTTTTTTTTTTTTTTTTTTTTTTTTAAATAGTAACCTGTCCTCAATGTACTGTAAATAAACAATAATGGAAAATTATAAAATGTGTACTAAACTAAAGAAAAATAAGACATCTATAAACGATAAAAATTTAAAATAAATATATACATATTGCCTCGACAGCAATAAAAGAGAAAAAAAATTTCTCGCTTCCCTATCTAGGAATTTATGTGTATAGTCTGTGATTCCACTTTCGTTGGTGAGAATAATTTATTTATGTGGCGTTTAATAGTCGCTTTATCTGGGAATGCAATTTCCTTTAATAGGTAATTGTTATTCCTAAGCTTCCTTACCACCTCGAATGGTCCCAAGAATTTTGGCTGAAGTACACCTGGTTTACCCACGACTTTTAAGTAGCATTCTTGTCCCGTTTGTAGAAATTTTACTTTTTGGACTGGAGTACTGTCGATGTACTCCGCCATCATTTTTTTTGGTTTTGTAAGGCTAATTTCTTTATTTCCTCAATATGTTGGACTCTATTTTTAACGTAGGTTTTGACAATTATGTCTTGGTCAGGCAAGTGTATGGAAAAAGGAGTTCTTATTTCTCTACCGAAAAATAGAAGTGCCGGAGAAAATCCCGTAGCTCTGTGCGGCGTACTGTTATAATTAATTTTAAAAAAATCAATCCTGGTATCCCATTCTAAAGAGTTTTTACACATAGCCACAATTGAATTTTTTAATATTTTATTACTGATTTCACAGAGCCCATTACTGCGTGGATTATTCACGGATGTAAAATCTAGGTCTATGTTAAGAGAATCCATGTATTCTTTGAATAAATCAGAGTGAAAATACCGGTCATTATCCAATTTTATGGATCGCGCCAATCCGAAATTACTAAAATAGCGATTCAATACATTTAGAAGTGTTTGTGATTCACAATTGCGAACCGGTACAGCCTCCAAGAATCTTGATGTGGAATCAATAATCATAAATACAAATTTATTTTTGCGTAGCGTCATTGGAAGCAAACCAATTAAATCTATATGCAAAACTGATCCGATTTCTTTATCTTTGATTATTTTTTGTGTGGGAACTTTAATAGTTTGATGTTGTTTAGTCGTGTTACATGGTATACATTTAGTACAATAATTCTTTACATCCCTGTACATCCCGTACCAGTAGAATCTAGCTTTTATTATTTGATAAGTTTTAAAAAATCCGAAATGTGGTTTATGAGCTTCCTGTATTATTTCAGCTTTAAGTTTATCCGGAGCAATTAACAGTTCATTTGTATCAGAGCCTGGCTTTAATATTAATATTTCTTTTTGATTGAGAGTGAATTTTTTAGTGGTTTTGTTTTGTTTGTCAGTTTTAATTTTGTTTATTATTTTATTCAATTTTTCGTCTTCTAACTGTTGTAGTTTAATGTTTTCATCTGATAGAGCTTTGTTTACCGTAAACAATGAATTTTGCAATTTTTCTCTTGAAATTATATTATTAATGTTCCTCGAAACATAATCAGCAGGATTTTTAGATCCCTCGATATGCTGAAAAGAGTAGTTAAAAGGGGACAAATTGTCCAACCACCTTGCTACAATGTCTGGTTGCTTTTCCAAATTTAAAAAATACGTTAGCGCTTTGGAGTCTGTATAAATATTAAATTTTCTCCCTGCGAGAATATGCTTGAAATACATCACCGCTTCATGAACCGCCAGTAGTTCGAGTTTGAAACTGGGGTAGTTCTTTTCGGGATCCCTTAATTTTCGCCCAAAATGTTCAATTGGCAGCTGTTCTCCGTCGTATTCTTGTGCTAAAATTCCAGAAATAGCTGTTTTAGAAGCGTCTGTGATTAAAATGAAATCTTTTGAGAAATCCGGGGGTTTTAATGTGGGATTTGTAACTATCGCTGCTTGGATTTCTTTGAAAGCATTTTCTTCTATGTCAGACCATTTAAATTTCACTTTGTCTTTAGTAAGATTAATTAATGGGTCAACTATTTTAGAATAGTCTTTAATAAGCGATCTAAAATAATTCGAAAGACCAAGTAGAGATTTAACTCCCTTCTTATTTTTAGGTTTAACTAAATTTTGAATTTTATCTATGTTTCTTTTTGAAGGAGAGTATCCTTCGCTGTTTAGGGTGAAACCGAGAAATTCGATTTCTGACATACAGACTTGTATTTTAGTAGGCTCAATAGTTAAATTATTTTCAATAAAAGCTTTAAGGACTTTGTCTAACAGATCTAACATTTCTTCGAGTGAGTCGGGTGCTAGGATCACATCGTCAATAAAATAAGCGACTTGATCTTCATTAAAGTGGCCCAACACTTTATCAATTAATTCTGCAAACACCGCAGTACTGAGTCGCGTTCCGAAAGGCAATCTTAAAAAGGAGAATTTACCGTGCTCCGTTATGAAACCTAATTTTTCAGTGTCTTCTTCACGTAAATTTATTTGGAAAAACGCACTGTGTAGATCCAGTACTGTATAATATTTTTTTCCACTCATTCTCCGCAGAATCTCTTTAATTTCGGGTATGGGGTACGCATAATTTTGAAGTATTTCATTTAAAAGTCTATAATCGACCGCCATACGATATTTAACTTCATTAGCCTGTTCGTTTTTCTGCAAAGATTTTTTTTTAACGAAAATAACAGGGAAAGCGTAATCAGAGTTGGATTTACGAATGATATTTGCTCTCAAAAGTTTTTCAATTTCTTTTTTAGCATACTCCTTAACATTGTGTGCAGTTTTGTATGGTTTAGTCTGCAGAGGATAATTATGTATTAAATTAAATCTTGGGACGACTAATGAAGATTGTCCGAGTGTATCGTAATTCTTAGAAAAAGCATGTGCATTATTTAGAAGTATTTTTTTTAATTTTTCTGCTGTGTCCGAGTCTAAATGTTGTAAATTAAAGTCGTCTGATCTAAGTTCTGCTTTTCTCCGTTCACGAACTTGCTCTAAATTCAGATTATTAATGTGCACTACCTGCTTCGTTACTTCTTGACCCTCAGTGTCAACTGATTTTATTTCAAAATGTTTAGAAATTTTGCCAATGTTCATTCCCTCTGTTAAGATTAATTTTTGTTGTGATTTGTTAGTGATTATTATATGAATTTTATTATCCTTGGCAATTTCGTGAATTGATGTTTTATAATAAATTTTCATATTATGTTTAATCGGTTCCAAGAGTATTGTATTTGTAGTTGCGAATTTATCTGGATCTAATAGTAATGCAACAATTTTTTTTTCGCCTGGTAGTAACTCCGTTGTCTGTGTTAGTTTTGCTGTAACAAAATTTTGTGCGAGATACGTTTTTTTTTCTTTTTGCGTATTGTTTCTTTATTTTGATTCTCATTAGAGTTAGCAGTTAAGTTACTTATCAGACTTTGAGGTTCATTTTCTAGAAATTGAAGTGCAATGTTTTTGTTTTTTAATTTCATGGTTTTATCTTCAAAATCTAGGATAATATTATTTGTTTTGAGGAAATCGAATCCCAATAGCATATTGTAGTTCCGACCAAAATCTTGAGTTGTAACATAGAATGCCCCCGATACAAAAACGTTTTCCAATTTGAAAGTTAATTTAATGCATTGCTTAAAAGAGATTGTCGAATTTGTTAATGTTTGAATTTTTACCTGGTTACAGAGATTTTTATATTTTACGTGTGCATTCTTTAATTGTTCGAACAATATAGGTGATGCCAAAGTTACTGCCGCCCCACTGTCTGTCAAAGCATTAATCTTAACACCATTAATTTCAAAAGTAATAATCGGAAGTTGAGAATTGTCATTACTTTTGACACTAGCAATAATTTTGTTATTTTTTTTAGACCCGCAGTGAGACTTACGCGGGTGCCTTGTATTTGAGAATGTAAGTCCCGACTTTAGTTTCCCTTATTGTTACTAGAATTCTGATCATGATCTTTATCTTGTTTATTGTTTTCAAATGTCTGCTGTGAATTATTTTTTTTTGTATAATCATGTTTTTTATAATTATTTTGCTTGTAGCCCCCTCTATGCCCTCTATAATTTCTTCGCTGGTCATATGATCTCTGTTCGTTGAAATTGCCTCCATAATTTCCGAAACTGGGATATGATATCGGCATAAATTGTTGGTGGGGTGGGGGTGGTGCATAGTACATGTACTGAGGAGCAGAATATTGCATAGGGTTGAAGTTTTGGTGCGTGTAATTTGGGGTTTGCTGAAAGTTTCCCTGAGCTTGTTGGTTTCCCCCTTGATAAAAATTTGGTTTTTCGATTTGAATATTCTCAGGATTTTTTTTATTTTCGTCCACGTAATTACTGCTGTTTTGTTCGTTGCCCTTGTAAAACCAACAATGTGGGTTCGTATGGGATGTGGATTTACAGTACTTGCAAAACCTAGTTGTATCATTGTTAGTGGCATTTACCTTTAATTTTATGTTATTTAGTTCCGCGGTTAATAATTTTATATTCTCTGCACTTTCTACATTGAGTTTAAGCAGTTCATTTAACAAATCAGAATCTTTAGTTTTGGAAATGTTGTTGATGTCCTTTAAATTGACATGTGAATAAGCCTCCTCTAATTTTAAGGCTATGTTGCACGCTGTTTTAAAGTCCGGCGGAGAGTTTTTTCTTACTTCCAGACTTAAATCACTACGAATTGATTCCAAAAACTGAGATAATTTGATCATTTCCATGAATGTAGAGCTGTTGTTAGCTCCTATATCTTGCCCACTTTTTTTTAGATAAAGGTCTGCTGCCGCATTAAATTCTAATATAAATTCGTTCATGTTTTGTTCCGGTTTTTGTTTGAGATTGCAAAATTTCTTTTGCGCTTCTAGAAATGTGGTTTTGGGTTCGAATAATTGTTTTAACTTTGTTTTAAAGGTTTCTAAGTTCTGTTCCACGAACAAATTTTGATCCCTCATCAATTTATCTTTAGCAGGTCCTACAATTTTCGCCTTTAATATAGTTAATTTAGAATCATTATTCAATTCAGTTTTATTGATGAGATTGTCAAATTGTAAGAAAAAATGGTTAATATTTGCTTCCTTTTTTCCATCATAGTATGGAATCAGATTAATTAGGCTATCTGCATTTGGGGTGTCCATTGTAGTAATTTTAGGAGTAGCTTTTTCAGAATTTATAATTTTCTTCTCTTTCTTTTTTTTCTTATTATTATTATTACTATTATTACAAATAATATTAGTGTCTACAGTTTGATTATTTAATTCGCGTAATTGTTGTCTAGTTTTGACACCAGTATCTATTCTACTAATTCTTTGACTTTTACGCTTATTCATCCAATTAAAGTACAAAAATCATAAAATAGAGAGAGAGCAAAAAAAAAATTGTTTAACATAAAATAAAAGATACCCAATGGTGAATTGTTATGCACTGTTCGAGAAATTAATTATATATAATATATATCATTTCAATATTTGAGCATTATTATGTATTTATTTTATATTTGCTGCTGTTGCAGTATATGTAACACAAGTCATATTTTCAATTCTTTGTTAATACAAATCAATCCAATAACACTTATTATTATTTAATATATCATTATATATTTAGTGAGGTACCCAAAAAGAATTGCCAGGTATATGCATGTTACAGAGTGTATGAAGATTCCCCAATGAATGCTTAAATTTTTTTTTTTTTTTTTTTTTTTAATTGTTGAAAAGAGGAAAAAAAAATTTTTCAAAAGAATTAGAATTAAGAACATTTATGTTAGCAAAAAAAAATTTTTTTTTTTTAGTCTTAATATTGCATATATATTTTTATATTTAAAAAATTATACAATAACCTAAAGTTCTATTTCTAAAATTAAATTAATATATTAAAATAATTTAGAAAGAGGTAACGGTACCACTTCTAATTCGGTAAACCCTATGATGGAATGCTACAGAGTGATCAATTAAATTATTTGAATTTAAGTCTGACTGCATAGGATTTACCACTATATTGCTGTTAATTGATTAATATGAGTATTTTAAATTATCCGAGACGTATAGTATTTATTTTGCACCTATGACTCTAAGGATCTGATATGATAATTTATACTTAGAAAATTTTATTAGACAAATTATCAATTAATTATAGAAAAGAAAAAGTTGCGTTGTGAATTATTTTTGAAGTTCGGATCCTCTTTGAGCCAATTACAATCATCAAAGGTTACCTGCAGAGAGTTATGTAACATTAAATATATAATGGCTTATTTTAAAACCTAGATTGTAATATTAAAGAAAACATTTCCTAAAATAAAAGACTTAATATTAATTCAATAAATTAAGTAAACAAAAGGAAAACTGACTAAAATTAATTGAATATAAAATTGAGTTTATTTACAAGGTAATTATAAGCATATGATTAAAAACAAATATAAATGTTTTAAAAAAATAAAAATATTCAATCCTAGTTGAGAACTGTATTCTCAACATTTATTTTCTGAGAATTACAGTTTATCTTACTGAATTAACAAATTCGATTTTGAAAGGCAGAGTTCCATACCCTAGAAGTATTTATTTGATTAGCCTTTTTATGTTTAGATCGGGGTAGGATCTTCATACACACGTAAATTCGTATTATTAAAAGAATATAGCTTAATTAAATAAAATGGAACAATGGTGAAGGAAGATTGTTTGTTACCTTATATTACTAGATAACGTTGACAGCAGGAGGTAATGGCTGACGCGTTTTCGCTTTTTCTTAGCGCGTACATTTCCATCTATTGGCACACACACTCAAAATCTGTTTTTTTAGTTAGAGAGCAGTCAACCTTCTACTTTTCCATCTTTTTTTGAATCTGAACTCTCAAAAAAAAAATCACATTCTTTTCGTGGAGCAAAAAAAAAAAAAAAGGATGGAATCATTCTTCCCTTTTCACATAAAATTAAGGCCTTATACATATAACTTCTTGAAAATTTGCATGTTTCGGCCATACCTCTGATTTTAGAGAGATGACCATTGGCAGGCGGGAGAATTTTGGTACTCCCCTTGAGTGTTTCATAGGCCCGTCGGTACAATAGTGATTCCTCTTGACGCCGTGCTGTGTCTGGGAGGTAAAGATGCTTTTACTTGTGAGGTCTTCGTGCCTATTTAAGCTCTCATAAATAAATGTGTCATATTATTGTTCTGACAATTTTCTCCATGACATTTTTATTAGGTGTAGTTAAATCATTCGTGGGAACGGAAAACCAAATATTTCCTTGACTGCCGTGGTTCACTTTGTTCCACAATTATCTATCTGTATGCGCTGATCCTAAAATGGATCATTAATTTGTATTGTTCACTGTTCACTGATTAAAATGATACCAAATACTCTGCTAATATGCAGAAAAAAAACCAAATACTTTTTTTTTTATAGTGTGTGCTAGTTTAGATCTAGATGGTGGTATTTCTCACCATCAAGTGGATTCACTTCATATTTTTCAAGTTGAATTCCTTAATGGTTTTTTTTAAACTTTCCAAAGATATTAATTAAATATACAATAGAATAAAGTGAGATCACTTTCAATTTCATAAAAGTAGTAATTCTCTTTATTAAAACTGAATTCGGCCTCGAAGAGAATGTTCTTTGAAATATAGTTTATAAAAATTACTAGTATTAGTATATGTTGAGTGGATTCACTTCAAATTTTTCAAATTGAATTCCTTAATGTTTTTTTAAACTTTTCAAAGATATTAATTACATATACAATAAAATAAAGGGAGATCACTTTCAACTTCATTAAAGTAGTAATTCTCTTTATTAAATCTGAATTCGGCCTCACAGGGAATGTTCTTTGAAATTTAGTTTATTAAAAATACTAGTATTAGTATATGTTGAGTGGATTCACTTCAAATTTTTCAATATGAATTCCTTAATGTTTCTTTTTTTAACTTTTCAAAGATATTAATTACATATACAATAGAATAAAGTAAGATCCCTTTCAATTTCATTAAAGTAGTAATTATATTTATTAAAACTGAATTCGACCTCCAAGGGAATGGTCTTAGATGTTTAGTTTATTAAAAAAAACTACTATTATATGTTGAGTGGATTCACTTCAGATTTTTCAAGTTGAATTCCTTAATGATTTTTAAATGCCCTTCATAGTTATCAATTACATATACAATAGAATAAAGTGAGATCACTTTCAATTTCAAAAGAAGTAATTCTCTTTATGAGGAATACTATAAAGAGAATGTTCTTTGAAGATAAGAGAAAAAAAAAAAGAATTCCCCTTACACTCAGAATTAACGATGTGGAAAAAGAACTTTTTTCCACGAAGTTCACAGCTGATTAGGAGCTGCTTACGATCTTAATTCTCTGGAGTAACGTTTTTTCTATAAGCGTGTATAAGGAAAAAAATGTGAAAATAACATTAAGAAAAATCTGTACAAGTATTTTAGAATGTATATATATATATATATATATATATATATATATATATATATATATATATATATATATATATATATATATACGTATATATATATATATATATATATATATATATATATATATATATATATATATATATATGTATATATATATATACAGGTTGTCCGAAAAGTCTGAAAACGGTCGAATAACTCGAAAAATATGCATTGGACTGAAAAACTGAAAAATAAGTGTTCAATATTTTAGAAAAATCTATTTAAGGATGTAAAAATTGCCATTCTTCTAAAATATTGAACACGTATTTTTATGTTTTTCAATCCTATGTATATTCCTCGAGTTATTTAAACCTTTCCAGACTTTTCAATGGAAAGGATCCTCATTTCATTTTACTCGATTTCAGAGCCATCTACGATTTTTCGAAAATAATGTTAAATACAAATGTTACGTGTTTTTTCCCGTAGAATCCGAATCATCAATAAAAAAGGGGAGGGGGGGGGGTTATCATTTAAGATTCGAAAATTTCCCCCAGGGGGCAGAGCTAGTGGGTGCAACTTTGATATCCCTAAATAGATTTTTCAAAAATATTGAACTTGCATTTTTCCGTTTTTCAATCTGATGTATAATTCTCGAGTTATTTGACCGTTTCCAGACTTTTCGGACACCTTGAATAAAACGGGTAATACAAATATTTTATAAACTTATAATAGTTGTAAACAGTTATAATTTTTTTGAAAAATAATGCGATCTTTACATTTATTTAGAGATGTGCAACAAGTATGCAATATACTTTGTTTTGCATTTAATATAACGATTAAATCACAGGATAATCGACATAATATAAATCGATCAATAATATGAATACGATATAAAATACAGGGTGCGCCATAAAGTCGTTAAAACTTTAAAAATTCATTAAAGAGAAATATTTATGCCAAAAAATTACGGTTTGCAGGAATGGGATTAGAGGTAGATCGGATTTTTTTTTTCAATAAAAAAAATTGTTAAAAAAGTAATTATAGATGCCGCTTCATGCATAATATGAAGCAGATTTATGCAAATAAGGCTGTCAATCAAACCTTTCAATGCACACGGATTCTTCATTGGATGCCAGGAGTATGCTGTTGCTACCAGATCAAGGGCTGCTGGTTAAACTCCTTTACAAGAGCGAGGGATGGGAAATTGGCGCATTGCAAAAATTCTGCACGCAAAATGACTGAAGATGAAAAATGGGCCTGTTTCCTGTGCTGGGATACTGAAGCTTGTCAGATTTGTGGACAGTTGGGCTATTGATAAACCTGATGAACTTCCTATTGTTAAACCTTCCTGTTACCACAGGAAAATTCTTCACTACTTAGGAAAAGGCGTTTTCTACGGCATTTGGAAACAGCTCCGAATTTTGGTGGTAGGTTAAAACGGATTACTAATCAGAAATTAAATTTTTACATGTCCTGTGACAAAATGCTTTATTATAATAAAAATTTGAATCAAACTTTAAAACATGTATACATTTTATAAGATCAGTAACTTTTCTCCCGGTTTCAAGAAGTTTTTAATGTTGTCATGTAATCGGTTTCTCAGCTTTTACTTCTCGTATCCGCTACACTCCTCATGTGCACATTCTTTGCTGACTGAACTTTGTATCCTTCACCACCTGTTGAGTGAAGAAACAATTCATTGCAGAATTCAATGCAAAACCATGGGTACCAGGTTAAGACGACTAAAAATCAACATGGTCATTCTTCTGGATAGCTGGACGTACACACGTCTACTTGGCATCAAAATATTGTATGCAATCTCTAGAAAACAGTGGTTTACTTTACGTTAAAACATATAAGTTAAAATTTATACGTTAAAACGTATATACATTTTTTAAGGTCATTAACTTTTCTCCCGGTTTCAAGAAGTTTTTAATGCTGTCATGTAATGGGTTTCTCAGCTTTTACTTCTCGTATCCGCTACACTCCTCATGTGCACATTCTTTGCTGACTGAACTTTGTATCCTTCACCACCTGTTGAGTGAAGAAACAATTCATTGCAGAATTCAATGCAAAACCATGGGTACCAGGTTAAGACGACTAAAAATCAACATGGTCATTCTTCTGGATAGCTGGACGTACACACGTCTACTTGGCATCAAAATATTGTATGCAATCTCTAGAAAACAGTGGTTTACTTTACGTTAAAACATATACGTTAAAATTTATACGTTAAAACGTATATACATTTTTTAAGGTCATTAACTTTTCTCCCGGTTTCAAGAAGTTTTTAATGCTGTCATGTAATGGGTTTCTCAGCTTTTACTTCTCGCATCCGCTACACTCCTCATGTGCACATTCTTTGCTGACTGAACTTTGTATCCTTCACCACCTGTTGAGTGAAGCAGCAATTCATTCCACAATTCAATACAAAACATGAGCTCCCGGTTAAGACGACTAAAAATCAATATGGTCGTGTTTTCCTGGATAGCTGAACGTAAAAAAAACGTTTTGCGGACAGCTGTCTGTGTGACAGCTGACATACACACTTCTACTTGGTATCAGAATATCGTACAAAACAGTGGTTAACTTACCTAAATCAGCCTGGATTTATTTGAAGAGCAGAAAAAACGTCAAAAAATTTAAACTTTTGAATTGAATTTCTTTCCAATAGCACTGAACTGACACAAAGATTAACTCACTTCAAAAGCCGATGGCACACTGCTAGGGGACACCAAGGGATGAAGTTAAGACAGGTGATGTCTACAGGGCAGCACCCACACTGAGAAACATGACACTTTCAAATCTGAGAAAATCGATGTCTTCATTTTGTTAGGAAACTTTTTGTTTCAAACAGGACAACCCAATGCTTTCAATTCTGAAATACCAGAAATAATCAGAGTACTGAAACATGCACATACTCAAAACTGAGCACATAGAGGTATATTCATACTCATTTTCGAAATATGGACATACTCAAAAATGATTAGAATTAGTTCAAACTCATTTTTGAAACATGGAAATACTCAAAAATGATTAGAATCAGTTCACACTCATTTTTGAAACATGGACATACTCAAAAATGATTAGAATCAGTTCAAACTCATTTTTGAAACATGGACATACTCAAAAATGATTAGAATCGGTTCAAACTCATTTTTGAAACATAGACATACTCAAAAATGATTAGAATTAGTTCAAACTCATTTTTGAAACATGGAAATACTCAAAAATGATTAGAATCAGTTCACACTCATTTTTGAAACATGGACATACTCAAAAATGATTAGAATCAGTTCAAACTCATTTTTGAAACATGGACATACTCAAAAATGATTAGAATCGGTTCAAACTCATTTTTGAAACATAGACATACTCAAAAATGATTAGAATTAGTTCAAACTCATTTTTGAAACATGGAAATACTCAAAAATGATTAGAATCAGTTCACACTCATTTTTGAAACATGGACATACTCAAAAATGAGCACATAGACGCCAGTTCATACTCATTTTTGGAACATAGAAATGCTCAAATAGGAGCACATGATGTTTTATTCTTGAGTGTGTGCATGTTTTCAGAAATGAGTATGGACACGTTTCAAACTTGAGTACTTTTGATTCGGAGCGATTTTGACTATGCGACCTACTCAGATTTGAGTATTTTTTGCTCAGTTTTGAAAATGTCGTTTTTAGAGTGCATTAGCAAGAACACAAGGTATCCGGTTTGACCCGTTTACTCGATTTTATCCTACTCTCCCCTATATCATATTGAATGAAAATGATAAAATAATACTAAAATGAAATCCAATGTAAGAAATAAAATGAAACAACTTCACTTACCAATACAATTTTATACGCATGAACTGCACCAAATACTGTTAAAAACACGTTGAATAATTATATGTTATCAGTTTATGGGCTGCAGTTATTTTAACAAAATTATGAAATTGGCAAAAGATAAATAATTAAACTGAAGATTCAAAACTTAAATTTAAAAAAAAAACTCGCTGCATGCTTCACCTGATTAAATGTAAGGTGAAAGTGAAAACTGTTATAAAAATGTTATGCTTAGCAATTGGTGACATGATTGGTGACATTTACATTCAACTTTATGCATGTAAAACGTATCTTCCAGATGAAAGTATTTTAGAGAAAATAATTTATTTCGGTTCAAGCAAGACAAAATTAAGAAAGAAGTGAATAATACAAAGAAGTGAAAATCTGCAAAATTACTTAATTGTCAACACGTAAAAGTTTCTAAAAATAAATATTTAATAAATATTATGCTTTATATAAATATATTAAGAGTGGTCAACAATTAGTACATTAGTAGTAATAATATTATCCCTACTAAAAATTTAAATATGATCCTTAATATGAATTTACTTTGAATCCTAAAAAAAAGTACAAACGTTAACAATATAATAAGTAATATTTAATATAAATATATAATGTTTAATATAAATTTAATAGGAATTCTTATTAAATAGTATAATGCCCCAATAAAAATTTGATAAACATATTTAATTTTCAAAAATCTGAACATTTTTTACGTCTGATATATGAAATTCAATTGTTAAAAATTACATTTAATCAGACAATACCAGATTAAAAACATACATTTATATAAATAAACAATAAAAAAAAAAAACTAATGCAAAAGTTTCAAGCTACAATTGAGATCCTCTTCAGTGCAACAACGTACGATAATCAGACTATATCCAAACATGTTTACAGTCAAAAGTTTCATCAGTTACATTAAAAAAAAAAAAAACTTAACAGACTTTACGCTAAAGTATACGCTAAAGTTACGGTAAATAAACTTATGCGTTTACATAAGTTTTAAAATTGTTTTTTATATAAATGTGTGTTTTTAATCTTGTATTTTCTGATTAAATGTAATTTTCAACAATTGATATTTAATGTAAGTTGAATTAGAATCCTTAATAATAATATAATCCTTATGGTAAATTTTGAATAATAGCTGTATATTAGGGTGGTGCGAAAAAAGTGAAGTTGGTATTTCCGAGTCGCTATAGTGCGGAAAAGTTTCGATTGGTAAATACAAGAAAAACAAAAAACAAAAAATATTCAAATCGGACTTTATCTTCCAATCCCGCAAACCGCCTAAAAATTCAAAAAAATTGAAATTTTCCAATTTTTTTCAGAATTAAATTTTTTTTATGTATATATATTTTTTATCGCCACAGTGAAAAATATTTGCAGATTGTACTGTTTAATAATAATAATAATAATAAATTGCGTTTAGAGAATATTTTCCGATCGCGCATGCGCAATAAAAATCGGGAAAAATATAATTTTGAGTGATTTTGATGTATTAAGAAAATAATCAACTGATGTCAGTTTGTGGTCTCAGGTTAAGATTTAAATGTAAATTGATACTATTGAGCTGAACTATTGAGCTGATTACTGAACAAGGGTTTCACTTGAATACTTAGATTTGGTAGTGCTGTAGTTGTACAAATACCAATACAGGATGGAAAGGTGGCGCCATCAGACAGCATGAAGTGTATCTCGGACGACCACTTCAGTGGATTGTTTGTTTATTCCATTTTGTTGAATTACCTTTCCGCCATGTTTTTGAACATTTGGATGGTGAAACAGCTGGCCCAAGATCATTTAGTGGACCAACTGGGCAGAATCTGATTGGTTGTGAAAAGCTCTCAGTGATAAATTTTCAATTAATTGATTGTGAAATTCCAAAAGTGGGCACAAAATTGCAACTAAAAGGGCAACTTTCCAAATGACTTATCAAAGCATGACCCCGGCTCAAGTTCACATGCCAGATGGCTCACTTGTGCAAACAGAGTCCTTCGACTTTATGTGAACGTAGAAAACCCATCGGATGTCTTAAAAGCCATAGTGACTTGAATATTCTCTAAACGCATTTTTTAAAATTATTATTATTAAACAATACAAGATGCAAATAGTTTTCACTATAGTGGTAAAAAAATATTTATACGTAAAACTTTTTTTTTTATTCTGAAAAAATCGAAAAATAAGTTTTGCATAAGTTTTTAAACTGTTTTTTATATAAATGTGTGTTTTAAATGTAGTATTATCTGATTAAACGTAATTTTTAACAATTGATATTTAATGTAAGTTGATTTAGAATCCTTAATAGTAATATAATCCTTATAGTAAAATTTGAATAAATATGACTCGCAAAATATCTAAATTGAGACGTTTGACCCTGACCTATCGGACATTATTATTATTATTTTTTTTTTTTGAGTTAATATTATTTAGTTGAGTTATCCTTCAGAGCAATCCTTCATCCCCGTTCCATTCTGCATTAGAGAGAATGGATGTTCTCTGGAGATAAAGCCGAAGAACATCGATTTTCTGTACACGGAAGATTAACGATGAGAAACATGAATTTCTTTTTTGAAGTTCACAGGTGATAACATGTCTCCTTTGGCCTCGTTTCTGGAAATGGATTGGATAACCTAATATTTCCCAAACTTGACCTAAGGCAGTTCTCAAATAAATAAACAATATATATATATATATATATATATATATATATATATAGGGAAGGTGGCGTACAATGCTCCCCTTAAGGGGAAAACTTGTGTAAAATAACATAACTGTTTAAATAATACTTTGGCCCTTTGCTAGTATGTTTTAGACTATATTTTGCATTATAAATATATTTTAATAATGTTTTAAACCCAAATTGAGTAATGAAATAAATTATTTTTTTAAAAGTGTCCAAAGGATCATTTTACCTTTACCAAAGGGCAAAATGATCCTTCATTTAAAAATAATTGTAAATTGTTTTTTTATCGGCAAAATAACGGATATAAAAGCAATTATGAATATGACAATACATAAGTGCAATTCACATCTAAAAAATACTGTATTAAGTAAGTCAAGCATATTTCTGTACATGAAAGACTGTATAGCTAAATAAATATGAAATTTGGTGCCTACCTTATAAAAGATGTTATAAAATCCAATTTTTCAAAGAATTCTATTCAGACGCGTAATACTGCGATCGCTTGAATACCGCCATTGCTTCTTCTTTACTTATCTCAACTAGTCTTTGTGTTATCCTGTAGATAGCACAACCTATCTGGAAGAAAATATATGTGGATCGTTTTGCTCGTTAGGATCATTTTAGGCCACCCTCCTCACTCACTCTCTCTCTCTCTCTCTCTATATATATATATATATATATAAGGCGCCCCAAAGAAACATTGACATTGTCTTTTATTCCTTAATATTGATCATAGTCATATATTATAAATTACAAAGTTAAGTAAAAAAGGTACAGAATTTTATAAAATTAATTAAAATTTTCATGGTATTAAATTTGAAGAAATACAAATTTAAATTTATATACGGCCCCCGTGCAAAAAATTCCCAGTGCGTAAGATGTGCCCCATACACTAATAAGGGTATGTACAAATTTTCAGCATTTTATTATGAAAAGTCGCAGAGATATGTTTAAACAAATGGGGAGAGTGGTTAACCATAAATTAAAATGTAAATATTTACAGCTAGTGTGCAGATGACGCAACGTAGAAATGCATCATAAGCAAATAAAATATGGTTCTTATCTTTAATTTTATTTACAAATAAATTTTACTTGACTAATTGCAGAATAAAACTTAGAAATGGCACAGACAATGAACATTAAAACAGCTCAGAAATGTTTGCATAATCAAATATCTGATTCTGATCGGTGCGTCACATAATCGCAACAGACGCATAAAGTTATTATTTCTACACAGTTTAGATACTTTTGCACCAATAAATATCACAGTTATTTACTTATGCAATCATTATTTTCTTTCGTAATTTGTATACGACCCCTGAAACGCGATCATCCGATTTTTCCCCTTTGCAAACTCATATCTAGGTATCGAAATGGGGGGGATTATGGGGATCTATAATGATATATAATGATATATAATGATAATTTATATAAGAATTATATATAATGATAATATTATAATGATATATAATATATATTATTTCTGATGCCAACACCTCTTTTTCTATGCTTTGTCCAAACGCACAACAATGAATGAGATATCATACAAACGGTTTTTGAACCGTCTTCTGACATAGTACACTTACATTTCGCTAAAGCATGTTTTTTTTCATTGTTAAAAAATGTGGATAATTAAAAAAAATCAGCTTTTTTTTCCTAAATGAAATGAAATATTTTTCTCCAATCAATGTTGTCAGAAAAATTAAATGTCGCATTATATTATGCTCAACAATGATTATAAAAAATAAGTAGTACAAAAAAAATATCGTGTTACATCTCCGCACGTATTTATTTTATAATTATGATTAAAAAGTAAAACTGAAAGCGAAATGTTTAGGTTAAGAGCAAAATATGCCATCAATAGATCGAAGTAGCTGTATTTCGCGTGTAGTCTAAAATCAATGCCTTGTTATAGGAGATTAAAATGTATTTTTTTTTTATATATATTCAATTTATTTCTCTTTGTCCCACTTTTTTTTTTTTCGATACCGATGACGTTATCCTCAATTGCAGGTAAAAAACTCTTTTTTTCTCGCGCGTTCCCTTTTGGTATTTTGGACCATTTTTTCTACTTTAACTTTGATGGAATAAATGAGGTGATATTTTGGCTGGACTAATGTTGTTTGCAAATATTTTTATCATAAAAAATTTCTTAGAAGTTCTTAGATTTTGCTAAAAAATATTAGATTGCAGTGCGAATACTGGTAAAATTGCAATGTCTAGAAAAAACTCAGTTTAAACCTGGGGAAAAAAACTGGATTTTTGGAATTAAACCTGGAAATAAACCCGTTTTTTGCAACTCTACGCACTGGTAATAATAATTTATATTATAATGAAATATAATGATATTTAAATTATAATGATGAATAATAATAATTTATATTATAACGAAATATAATGATAATTTATATTATTATTATTTCTCGCAAAACATCCGTAAAATTAAATTATGAAGATAACTAGAGATAATAGAGATCATCAATTATAGCATCTTTGAAGCCAATCCTTTCCATCAATAATGAACTCGGATTGAGAGAGAGAGAGTGCTCTCGGAAGATAGTGGAAAAGGGAAAATCGATTTTCTGTATGTTAATTATTAATCATTTGCAGCAATTATTTTTATTTTTTCTCCATTAGTTATCGACTAACAATAAGCTCCTTATAATCCTGGTTACATATAAAAAATGATTTTCTATAACTTTTGACCTATAAAACAAAAATTATTTTCTATAATTTTTCTTTTTGTGAATATATCAAGAAATTTTTTCTGACAGGACTAATGTTGTTTGCAGATATTTTTATCCTTAAATTTTCTTTAGAAGTTTAAATTTGCATCTAAAAAATCTTCGTTATTGCTAAAAAATATTAGATTGCAGTGCAAAATACTCCCACTGGTAATAATAATTTATATTATTATGAAATATAATGATAATTTAAATTATAACGAAATATAATGATAATTTATTATTATTACTCTCGCAAAACATCCGTAAAATTAAATTATAAAGCTAACTAGAGATAATAGAGATCATCAATTATAGAATCTTTGAAGGCAATCCTTTCCATCAATGATGAACTCGGATTCAGAGGGAGAGAGAGGGAGCTCTCAGAAGATAGCGGAAACGGATTATTGATTTTCTTTATGTTAATTATTAATCATTTGCAGCAAGTATTTTTATTTTTTCCCTATCAGTTAACGACTAACAATAAGCTCTTTATGATTCTGGTTACATATGATAATTTAAATTATAATGATATATAACATAACAATAATTTATATTATAACAAAATATAATGATAATTTATATTATTATTACATTTCGCAAAACACCCGTAAAATTAAATTATGAAGATAACTAGAGATAATAGAGATCATCAATTATAGCATCTTTGAAGCCAATCCTTTCCATCAATAATGAACTCGTATTGAGAGAGAGAGAGTGCTCTCGGAATATAATGGAAAAAGGGAAATTGATTTTTGGTATGTTAATTATTAATCATTTGCAGGAAGTATTTTTATTTTTTCCTCATCAGTTTTCGACTAACAATAAGCTCCTTGTGATCCTGGTTACATATGATAATTTAAATTATACTGATATATAATAAATATTTATATTATAACAAAATATAATGATAATTTACATTATTATTACTTCTCGCAAAACATCCGTAAAATTAAATTATGAAGACAACTGGAGATAACAAAGATCATCAATTATAGCATCTTTGAAGCCAATCCTTTCCATCAATAATAAACTCGGATTGAGAGAGAGAGAGTGCTCTCGGAAGATAGTGGAAAGGGAAAATTGATTTTCTGTATGTTAATTATTAATCCTTTGAACAAGTATTTTTATTTTTTCCCCATCAGTTATCGCCTAACAATCAGCTCCTTATGATCCTGGTTACATGTAAAAAAATTATTTTCTATAACTTTTTCTTTTTCTGACTATATCAAGAAAATTTTCCCAAACAATACGGATAAACAAGTTGCAAATTGTACGTTAAACATGACAAATGAGGTGCATTCATGCTATAACTAGTTTTACAATCTAAAAAAAATTATCGTTATTATTTCAGTGAAATAAATTATATCGTCTGCTGTGAGCGAAATGAGATGCCTTTATTTTCTTACTAGCAGATCCGCCCGGCGTTCCTCGGTCCCGTAAAAAAATACGAAATGCGAAGTCACTCTAAAAATCGTTGCACGATACTCTTCCTCTGGTAACTCTTTGTCTTTCGGAAATTAAATTGAGAGATGGATCCCGAAGTGGAAATAAATTTAATACCACCTCCTCAAAAGTATGGATCATTTGATTTAAAACTGGTCGGTTTTTGGTCAAAATTTTTAAAAAATGTTACCGTCTGATTTTTACAAAATTTGCATTTTCGGAATCAGAAAAATAAACTGTGAGTTTCGATTCAAATAATTCAATACTTTTCTTAATACTCGAGGATGAGTGAAAAAGAAACTTTTTCGCTGTCTGGGATTATCAAATCGGTAACTTTCTTATGCGGTTTCAATAAAAATAGCCATTTTTTGCGCACACCCAGGAATTTTTTTTTAGTTCCACCGCCAGGGGATGCATTTTGTTCTAAGCAAATTATCTGACACGTTTCCCCGCTGCCTACGATACCGTGTATAGAAGACGTGCTAGGCACGAGCTCCAAAATCTTTTAGTTCCAGTTTCTACCACCAGGTGGAGCATTCTATTTTAAATAAATCTATTTCCGAACGAATCTCTGGCACTCGTTCCTGCTTCTTACGGCCCCGTGCAGAAGGCGTGACGTGCACGCGAGAAACATCTGTTAGTTTCACTTTCCACCGCCAGGGAGTGCCAAATCTATGTCATAAATAATTAGCTATATCTTAATTAGTTCATGTTAAGTTGAATGAACCGATTCCTGTTGAAATCGAACCCATAGAACTCGAGAAAATAAATAATCCCCCCCCCCTGGATATTAATGTTCATAAATGGTGGTAACCAAGTGCTGAAAAAATTATACTGAAGTTTATTTAGTAACAGGGAGGCCTTGGAAGAATAATTTATTTAAATTAAAACATTTTTATAAATAAACAATTGTAAATACTTAAGTATTTTTAATTTAAATTTATAAATTTAAAATATGTTACTAAGTTTTTAAATCATGGTGAATCGTTTTTAAATATGGTGAACCGTGTGTTGAATATTGCAACCTTGTAAGATAATGTGTATAAATTTTTTACTAACAAAAATACAAGAACTATTCTAACTACTCCTTATATCATTCGTTTAGATATAATGCTTTACATTTCAAAATAATATATAAAGACACGCGATTAGACTTTCGTTTAACACTGATTTTAGCTATATTGAAGTTTCGTATCATGGGACTGAACGAGTTAGCTATAAGTAATATTATTTTTACAAAACTTGTATGTACTCGGTGCTTACAATATTTATTATTAGTGTTGAAATGTTACAAATTTGGGGAATTTATCTTAGACTTCGATTTAAAATCGGGCTTTACCATATTTTTGAACGAAAATTACATAGTAAATGTATCAGAAAAATAAGAATTTGATGAAATTTATAAATAATTAATATTTTTATCAAAGTTTAAGTAAGTTGTGATAAGACTTTTACATTTAAGTGATTGGTGTAAAGTATATTCAAGCTATGACAAAAGACATGAAGTGGTGGATACTAGACAAGTTCAAACAAGTAAAGCAAGATAAGCGAACGATGACTCACCCAAATAGACGTGCCACACAAAAACAAGTTTGGACAAGTCAACCAAGATAAGCGAGTGATGACTCATCTAAATAGACGTACTGCATAAAAACAAGACTGGACAAGTTTAGACAAACACATGATGACGTCATTCAACAAGTTTAAACAACCAAACAATGAGCCAGCAGCAAACGGTTGTTAGCAAGGTAGAGAGAAGCAATAATGACTGAGTGAGTGTAAGTTGGATTTAAAGTTTATTCTTATCACACACCGGAAGACTGCTAGCGCCTCTAGCGGCGATTGCAGCGTCCCCTAGCAAAGATAAGGGAGAAACGTTAGTTGAGTGAAAGCAATCACAAGAAGTTGACGTGTTTTTCGGTAAGTGTTAATTTCTGTTTTGTTTCTGAAAGGTGTTTTGTGGGAAAGGTAATCGAGTTGTGTATAGTAATTAAACTTAACAATTGGCAAATAATTTAAAGTTGAACTCAATTTAGTGAAAAAGTCTATGTTTTTTCTGCACATGTGCAGATATATAGCATATAGTTGATAGGCGCCAGTAGGTTTCAAGGATAAACAGTTAGATTATAGTCTCTCAATAGCTAAAATTAAAAAGTTAATTTTGATTAACTTAAAGATTTTAAACTTTTTGTAAACTTTAAATTTTTTTAAACTATATTTTTGTTAACTTTTTTAACGTAACTTACATTTTTTTAACTTTAAAAACTTTTAGTAAACTTTACTTTTATTAAATTAAATTTTTTTTTAATAACTTATTCAACCCTCTGTTATTAAGCAAACCTAACATATCAAATTTATTAACTTTAAACATAAATCCTAAGTTTATCAATAAGTCAATTTAACCTTTCAAAAATATATTTAATTAAAAAACTATGCATTGTGTTGTATATTCATTTTGTAGTACTGTAAGCAGTAAACCCTTCAATTAAATTGAAAATTCAGATGATTTCCTTTATCGAATATCCTAAAACATCGCTAAATACTATAATATTATGGCTTGCTCAATTAAACCTACCCTAAATTATCAAACCGTATTTTTTTTTTGTTGTGGGTTCGAATCCAAGTTAAAACTTTTAATTATCTCTTAATTCTATTATCCACCAATAGGGGTCGATAAAAAAAACTATTATTTTATTTTAAAAGGTTCACATCTAAATTCTAATTAAACTCTAAGTCATTTCAACTTTTACTCTCGTCCTTTAAGATTAAACTTCTTCAAAAATTTAACATATCTTCTGCAGTACACTTTCAAGTTATCGCATCCTCCAAAATTTAAATCGTGACTTTTAAAACATTTGATTGTTTCACACAATAATGTGATTGTTTTCTTTCTGAATGCAAATTAAATTTATTGTTTTTAAGTGTATCATTAAGAAATAACTTGAATATTAAATCAATGTAACCTTAAAAAAGAAACACAATATATTCAATCAGTTGTTATCAGTGCCTTTGTGATGTAATTGCCAACACATTCAGCTGTTAAGTGAAAGGATAATGGTTCGATTCCTTTCAAATACGTCTTTTCATTTTATTTTCCTATGTCCTTTTTCTTATGTAGGGGGAAATTTCAAAAAGTAGTCAAAGTTGTAGTTTATATTTCTCAAATATCTTAAATCTTAACTAAACGTCGTGCTCATAAACCTACCCTGAACTATGATTTTATGACTTGGTTAGTAAATAATAGTATGTTACCAGTGACGTCATGTGTGAGGGAAAAACCCATCTATAATTCCTAACATTATGTCTTATCTTGTTAGTGATTAAAAATAACACATTTTCAATCAATTCTCTTGTAGTTTAAGTAACATATAATAAATATCTCGAGTTTGTTTCACCATAAATAAAATTTCCTTTAAAAGTTATGAAAATTTTGATGTTTTGTATCGTTTTAACAAATTTATTCACACTTTGTCTAAGACATTCAAAATGTTTAACTGTTGCTTATTTAAAAAAAGTGAAAATTTTATAAAGTTTTACTTTTTAAATGCGTGAGGTTAAAAAATTTCACTATTAAATTCCACTAAGTTGAATTTTTTACAGGTATACTATTTCCACTGTTTTGAAAATGTTGTGTTTTTTCAAAAAAACTTTAACAATGTGTTAAGTTATTAATTTTCTTTAGTTGAAAATATTGTATAAGTGTAAAGTTATTATTTTTCTTAGTTTGAAACATTGTCTAAGTGTAAAGTTTACTTAAATTTAATTATTTTCTTTCGTCAATCTAATGAAATGTTTATTTGTTGCTAATTTTGTAAAATTTATAACCAACTAGATAGTTTTCAAAAAAACTCTAACAATGTGTTATGTCTAATTTTTCCTTAGTTTAACATATTGTCTCAGTGTAAAGTTATTATTTTTTCCTAGTTTGAAATATTGTCTAAGTGTAAAGTTTACCAAAATTAAATTTTTTTCATTTATCGAAATGTTTATTTTCTAAAATTTGTTACTTTATGTTAAATTTTCTAAAATTTTTAACCAACTATATATTTTTCCAAAACCTCTAACAATGTGTTAAGTCTATTTTTCCTACTTTCTTATCAATAAGTAAGATTAATACATATGCAAAGGAAAACCCAACGATGATTCATAACGTCACATCTTACCTTGTTAGTGATTAAAAGTACCATAGATTTAAAATAACACATTTCCAATCATTTCTCTTGTAGTTTAAGTAACATATAATAAATACATCACATTTATTTCATCATGTTTTACATAATTTCAACAAATTCATTCCCATTTTGTCTAAGACATTCAAAATGTTAAACAGTAGTTAATGTAGCATTGTCAAACTGTTATAAGTAATTTATATAAAATAGTTACCATGAAAATAATAAAAAACTCTTAAGATTTTTTAGTCATAGACTATTTATGTATCATTTTAAATAACTACAATAGCAAAAACATGAATATACATGTTTCAAAAACAGTCCACACATTTTAAACCATTCTATATTTAGCTGTAGACAGTTCTAGATTTAATATTCGTTGCAATGTCCAGTTAGATCCTTGTTGAGTGAATTTCTCAAAAGAGTTAATCATTTTCGTAAAGGCATCCTCAACATGTACAGGTATGTTTTGATTCGTCAATTCCAGTACAGTTCTTGAATGAAAATATGGGGTGATAGTATCTATATCACCGTCCGGTGTTTGACGACTTACAACAACTTTTTGTCCATTTCATTGACCTTTTTACTTCTATCTGATAATTTAATTCATTCAAAACGTCCGATCGAATACTGTTAAAAAATGTGTGAAAGTCTTGATCATTCTCCTCGTTAGAATTTATTACAGTTTTAGTAGATATATTTAAAGCATTTTGTCTTTTAAAATGCTTGACTTTTTCATATAACGAATCTTTTAAAGATGACGATTTGACAACTTTGTGTAGTACTTTGTGTGCATTGTCTATATGACGTGATAAATCATATTTCCGATTAAATATTTCCCTACACTGGATGCATTCATACTGCTTTCGGAGCTTATGGATCTTCTTATGTTTCAATAAGTCGTACTTTCTCGAAAACAGTTCATTGCATTTAATACACTTATATTGTTTGGGTGATTTGTGAATCTTTTTATGTTTTAATAAGTCGTACTTTCTTGAAAACAGTTCGTTGCAATCACCACACTTATGTTGTTTGGAAGATTTGTGAATCTTCCTATGTTGATGTAAATCACTCTTTTTTTAAAATACTTCAGCACATAGATCACAATTATAAATCACAGGACTCTTTGAATGAGTCTTCCTATGATTTAATAAATCACTCTTTTGAACAAATTGTTTTTCGCAGATGTCACACACAAAAGTTTTTTACTCCAGGTGAAATTTCATGTGTCTAATTAAGACAAACTTTCGGGAAAAAGCTTTGTTGCAAGTAGTGCATACAAAGGGTCACTTCTGTTTCTTTAGTCTTGATGACGTGGGTTTCACTTCATAATTCGAAACGGGTGCTTCTTTGGGTAAAAGTGTAGAATCCATCTCTTGACTATTTAACTCTGGTGATAAGTGTTGACACTTCAAGTTGGTTACATCACCAACATAAGAATTCATAACTCGTTCCATAATAACTTAAATGAAAAATAACTTAACGAAAAATACAACCTATTACAACGATATCAAGTCACAGTAGGATGTTATGAACTCGTTTCATTGAAATTTATAGAATGATAGAGGGCGCTCGTGTAAAAATACTAACTTTTTATTGGTTTAAAAATACTGACATTTTATTGGTTTAAAAATACTAACATTTTATTGGTTTAAAATGTCACGTGATTATTTCATCCTACAGTGTTATAAGTTCAATAACCACTTAATTCTTGCACAATGATTTAGAAAGTCTTGCCTATCAGAAGTTTGTACATTTGTAAGTAAAAATCCTTATTACTGTCATATCTATTGCTTTTAAAAATAATATTTTACTTATCAAACCACTTAATTTCTAAATGATGTATTCTAAAACGCTTTTTATGTCTTATGTGTATAAAGTCTACCAAAAGAGGGAAAAAAAGACGGGGTGTGAAGTATTTGTAAAATTGAAATACGTTACTTTATAAAAACTAGATTCCATTCTCTTTTTTAAAAATGTTGGTTGTGTAAAATCAAATATAATGAAAATTTATTTTAATCGTATAACTCAAAACAAAACACCCGCTCTCTTTAATAAGTTAAACAGTCACTAAAAAGTGTTCATTTGAAAGAAAAAATTCTTTAAAATTCTCTTATTGTATGTTCTTATGAATAATATTTTGCACGTTAAATCACTTATTAACTAAATGTAATGATCTAAAATGTCTTATGTGTTGTGGTTGGTTTGTTATTTGTTAAAACCGATTATCTACGCTTGGGATATAGGTCACTCTAGGGGTCATTCTAAGGGATCCTAATTCGTATTGATAAGGTTCGAAGAAAACTCCGAACGGTTAGGTCGACGAGCGCAAGAGAAGTTTAAACACAAACGTCTAATAGCTTTAAAACCAGAACCTCTCAGTCACTGGTCTTATGTGTTGTGTTTTTATAAATAATACTTTTCTTGTTTAATCACTTAACTCCGAAATGAAATGACACTTTGGCATGTCTTAAGTGAAACATATTTAACTAAAGAAGGATGTAGTATTTATGACATAAGTTATTCTACAGTACCCCTTTAAGAAAAAAAAGCTATATTACAAGTCAATTAAAAATATATATATAATTAAAAATATATTGTTTAATTAGCATATAAACGATTATTTAAGTTAGTATAAAATGGAAGATATAATGTAACACAAAGAAGTATGACAATTTTTTTCCCCATAAAGGATTAGTCTCAATGACTTGAATTATTTTTTCCCCTAAAAATGACACATTACTTTCAGTATACAAGTTTGTGAAACGGCTTTTATAGGAAAATATTACGCTGACTACAATATTAAGCATTGTAATTTAATTCAATAACATAAAAGCGTGGGTGTATAGCTTATATTTACATTGGTAAAAATCACTTTGCTTTCGTTTTTAAAACGTATAAACACGTTATTTTTCGTAACAAAACTAGAAACCTATTTCGAATATAAGGTTAATACAAGAAAGAATTAGGCATACTATCTTCGTCGATCTCTATAAATAACATTTCGTATAGAAAGTAAAAATTTTCCCAGTAAATTATTATTTCGAATATTGAAATGATCTGTTGACAGAGTGTTATGAAAGAAATGAGTTTGTAAATTAAACAAACAGATGTAATAGCATTCATTTTAAACCAAAGCTCTCGAATTACTCAATAGCTAAAGAAAATTTCGCCCTATTACTTTATCTCATTCAGTAAAAGTACAATAAATGACCGTAAAGGTATCTCAACACATGTCTGAAGTCCCCATCTCTCGCATTTAAAGAGATAACATTACAAGTTCCCGCTAGCACAGTGGATAAACACATTGGTCTTATACATAGGAGATAATGGGCTCAATTCCTGCCTGTGCCAGCGTTGAAAAATAATTCTTTTAATGAGCAATTACTACTAAAATTGGTGTCACTAAAAATTAAAATGATAGAAAAAAAATTTGAAACGCTTTAAATAAATTAATTTAAAAAATAAATAACATCTAAAAATAATTTAACCCTCTACAAAGAACAAAATCTATGTGTATAAAACTATACTTTCCTTATCACTCACATCTTAATAACGTCCGGTCTTACAAATCACCTTTCCTGTTCGAACACGCTCCCAAACATCCTGCTTCTTGATCACCCTTTTTGAAAAAATAAATAAATAAATAAACATGTCTAATCCCGTTTCCGGTCTTACTTCCTGTCACGTTTCCAGTCTTAAAATAAATTTCATGCTAACTTTTATAAAGTAAAACAAAGTCAGAAAGATTTCCATTTTTATTTCATGTGTTAGATAACAAAAAAAAAAAAAAATTTCAAGTAAAAAGAAAAGATACATTTTATGTTACATTTTTACAAAGTAAGAAATAATTCCATTTTTATTTCAGGTTAGCATAAGTCCCCCACAAAAATTAGCCCCCCCCCTCTCTCCCTTATCGCATTCACTTCCTGTCGCGTTTCCGGTTAAATTTCCTTTCGCGTTTCTGATCATACTTCCGGAATCACTTCCTGTCTCAACATGCCTGTTATCCCCACCTGCTACATCCGGTGTCCACACCTGCCACTTCCGGTGACCTTCACACAGCACAGAGGTCACTGAGGTCATACGCCGCGTACGCCGCTGGCGTAGAACCCTCAATTATGATCTACTCACACACACACACAAACTTCCTTCTTTATTATAGTTGGAGATTACGTTTGCCATGTTTACAGATGCGAATTCTTTTTCGACACCAGACAGCGCTGCAAAATTCACCATGGATTTCTTGGTTGGTTTGCTAATAATTAACTCCATGATTTAATATTTCTATGACTCACGATGAATGAATCTCTTTTGTTTATTTACTTTAATGGATTGAGATATTAGACTGTTAACCTAATTTCCACTTAAGTTATCTGAGAATCTATACATTTTTTAATGTAACTCATTTCTCAAGCAAAAAAAAATTGAGCAACGTTTCTAAAAATGTAAATTTTATGTAATTTTATTCGAAAAAATAATTTTGAATAAAACTGCATATGAAAAAAGATGAGGTTAGCCCGTATTTATTTTCCTCAGTCACATGACTTGCTCTTTTATTATATAGATTACGTACGATGGGATTTAACAGAATGAAGAAAACTTTTATTAATATCTTTTAAAGTTTTGATTCGATTTTCATAAAATTTGAAATGACTCGACAAAATTCTGCAACGATTATACAGATTAAATTTCAAACCATTCGGTTGGGTAGTTTTTGCGCTGTTATATGCGGACGGACGGATAGACAGACAATCAGAAGGAGAGACCAGACGACAACTATATGTGCTACGGATTTATATATTTACGAATGGACCTAAAAAACAAGTCAAACAGAATAATCCTTTGTCAAAAGTTACAGTTAGTCAGACAATACTAGAATAAAAACACACAATTATATAAAAAACTATTAAAAAACTTATGCAAACGTTTCAGGTTTTGATCGAGCCCCTCTTAAGTGCAATAACATACGATAACCAGATTATCTCCAAACATGTTTACAGTCAAAAGTTTTACCAGTTAAATTCAAGAAAACGTAACAGAGCTGTGCGCTAAAGTAAGACTGTATATTTATGTTGGAATCATATATGGGTCACCCAAATGAAAGTGACACTACAGTCTGTTTGAAAACTGGTTTAATGGTATTACTAGGTTAAAAACACACATTTATATAAAAAACTATTAAAAAACTTATGCAAACGTTTCAGGTTTTGATCGAGCCCCTCTTAAGTGCAATAACATACGATAACCAGATTATCTCCAAACATGTTTACAGTCAAAAGTTTTACCAGTTAAATTCAAGAAAACGTAACAGAGCTGTGCGCTAAAGTAAGACTGTATATTCATGTTGGAATCATATATGGGTCACCCAAATGAAAGTGACACTACAGTCTGTTTGAGAACTGGTTTAATGGTATTACTAGATTAAAAACACACATTTATATAAAAAACTATTAAAAAACTTATGCAAACGTTTCAGGTTTTGATCGAGCCCCTCTTAAGTGCAATAACATACGATAACCAGATTATCTCCAAACACGTTTACAGTCAAAAGTTTTACCAGTTAAATTCAAGAAAACGTAACAGAGCTGTGCGCTAAAGTAAGGCTGTATATTCATGTTGGAATCATATATGGGTCACCCAAATGAAAGTGACACTACAGTCTGTTTGAGAACTGGTTTAATGGTATTACTAGATTAAAAACACACATTTATATAAAAAACTATTAAAAAACTTATGCAAACGTTTCAGGTTTTGATCGAGCCCCTCTTAAGTGCAATAACATACGATAACCAGATTATCTCCAAACATGTTTACAGTCAAAAGTTTTACCAGTTAAATTCAAGAAAACGTAACAGAGCTGTGCGCTAAAGTAAGACTGTATATTCATGTTGGAATCATATATGGGTCACCCAAATGAAAGTGACACTACAGTTTTGTTTGAGAACTGGTTTAATGGTATTACTAGATTAAAAACACACAATTATATAAAAAACTATTAAAAAACTTATGCAAACGTTTCAGGTTTTGATCGAGCCCCTCTTAAGTGCAATAACATACGATAACCAGATTATCTCCAAACATGTTTACAGTCAAAAGTTTTACCAGTTAAATTCAAGAAAACGTAACAGAGCTGTGCGCTAAAGTAAGACTGTATATTCATGTTGGAATCATATATGGGTCACCCAAATGAAAGTGACACTACAGTCTGTTTGAGAACTGGTTTAATGGTATTACTAGATTAAAAACACACATTTATATAAAAAACTATTAAAAAACTTATGCAAACGTTTCAGGTTTTGATCGAGCCCCTCTTAAGTGCAATAACATACGTTAACCAGATTATCTCCAAACATGTTTACAGTCAAAAGTTTTACCAGTTAAATTCAAGAAAACGTAACAGAGCTTGCGCTAAAGTAAGACTGTAAGGTAAAGACAGGAGAGATGGCGCAGTCGGAGAGATTGCACACATAGAGGTTCGGGGGGAGGGATTAAAGTGAGAGCGCAGCGACTCCAGGCAGTTTAAAAAACATTTAAAATTGATAGATTTTTTAAAAGATTAGATATTAAGAGAGAAATTTGTTAAGGACCAACCTTTGTTCAGGTGCACTCGTAATTATACAAATATGTAACACCTATAGTCGTCGTCTGTTCCATCCGTCCGCATATAACAACGCCAAAATTATCCAACCGAATGGTTTGAAATTTAATATAAGGTAAAGCCAGGAGAGATGACGCGGTCGGATAGATTGCGCCCATAGAGGTTCGGGGGGAGGGATTAGAGTGAGAGCGCAGCGACTCCAGGTAGTTGTACAACAACAGTAGAGGAGTGTCTACTTGAAAGTGCACGTTGATTGCTTTGAGCGTCTAAGATAAAGTATTACTATTTTGTTTTGTTTTCCCAAAGTAAGTGCTTGAATTTTCATAGCTATTCACCAGAATTTCTATACAATGTCAATAGTACAAAATATTTTAAACTTAAACGATTTCTCATAAGCTACTAATCTAGACTAACAATGTGAACATCAACGGTTCGTTTTAGTAGCGGCCATGTTTAAATAAAAGGCCGCGCAATCTCTCCTACAGAAATTGGGGAGTTTGCTCATCTACTACGTAGGAGAGATGGCGCATTGTACCCATTAGTTTCTATGCTAGGAGAGATTACGCAGCTAATTGGTAAATTTGCATAAAAAATAAAAAATGAAAATGGACTAATTTTGAGTTAAACGTGTTATTAAGTTACATAATTTTATTTTGTAATCTTATCTGGACTTGTTTTTTCTGATTCTTTAAGTTTTTTTCCTTTAATTAAAATTTTGTAATCGTTTTTAAAATTATTTCTTTTTCCTGATTCTTTAAGCATTAGGTTGAAATAATAACTCCCAATACAATAAAATTTGTTCATAAAAACCTTACAGCAATGTCATTTAAGTGTAATTATTATGGTTAACAATTTAATTGTAGTTATTATTAATAAAAATTTCTCCTATCCATGTGCGCAATCACACCAACCCTGAAAGGAGAGATTGCGCAAAATAACTTTCTTGGTTTTATTACAACTGTTCAATTAAATTGCAACATAACAACAAAATAGCATTGGAAATGCATAAAAAACAAATGAAGTAAAAATTATTCATGGATAGTTTAGCAAAAAAATAATATTTAGATTTTTTATTGCTATTCTTTTGAATTGTGCTTAGACTATCCTAGCTTTACCTTATATTCAGGTTGGAATCATGTATGGGTCGCCCAAATGAAAGTGACACTACAGTCGGTTTGAGAACTGGTTTAATGGTATTAATGTAAATTAGTATGCAAAAGAGAGTGTGTAAAATTACACACAAGTACAACAAAACTAAGAACATATATTTGCCTTCCTAACTAAAGTTTTCAAAATTTGTGGTATTCTATCTATTTTACAACGTTTAGAGTAGGGAATGGCAGATAAGTAGACAGACAAATTACAATTTTTAAATCCCAGTAAAAGTAACCAACACGTGGCAGCCAGAAGGGCAATTATTTGGTAACGGAATTACGGTTGAGAGCAAAGTGTAAAATTTTATTGGAATTACATAAAGTTAATTATTTTTTACAAGTTTGGTTTTCTGCAAGCAGAGTTAGTGCACACTGAAAATCAAAATAAACGCATACAACAGTTAAAAGATATTTTTAAAAATATTTAATTCCTTGGTAAGAGAATTACAAGAAATCGATTTCATGTAATTACCGAGCATTAAAAATTTCAAAATAATATCCTTATATATTTTTTAATTGCTGTAAGTGTTTATTTTGATTTCTTAGTACGCACTAACTGTGCTTGCAGAAAAACCAAACTTGAAAAAGATAATTAACTTTATGTAATTCTAATAACATTTTACAAATTTGCTTTGAACCGTAATTCCGCAACAAATAATTGCACAGAAAAAAAGTTCTTTATAACAAGAGATAATGATAATAAAAATCTATTCAAAAATAAAAATTCAAACATATAGAATACATTAATGCAAGTGAGTGACTGTTCTTTTTTTAATGTCCGTTAAAATTTTTCGTCCGAGTAGTTCCTTCTTATCATCAACTTAACCAAAAGTTTTCCTCTGTATGACTTCATCGTATTTGAAAATGGAGAACTTTATCGTTCCGTTTAATAGTTCCCAGATAATGGACATTTCCACCATTTCCATATTCCTACGCAGTTGAAATCGGTGTGGAAAGGTGCTTCGAACGAGAGGTGTTTTTATCAGGTAGAGAGTGTATATTCTAACTGTAAATAATGAATGTTTAACACTATTTCTACTGGTGTCAAATGGTATTTTTAAGATTTTCATTAATGGTTATTTTATTTGAAATTTTTAGATTTCCACTCAAAAATAAAGCTTTCAGTGTATTAAAATAGATTTGTGATTATTTTACGAGGGAAAGTCATTAAGTAAGTCACAAAAGGTAATTAAATAATAACTTACAATGATAGTCACTTCAAAACTATTTTATTTCTCAACCTATTCTCCACCCATATTTATGCACTTATATCACCGTTTTATCAGTGCCCAAACACCAGCTGTATAACATTCTTTGGGTTGCTGTCTCAGCCACATGAGGACTTCAAGTTGACCTTTTCATCATCTGTGAACATCATCTTGCAACTTCTTCAACATCCACCATACAGCTTCGACTTAGCCCCAAGAGATTTTCATCTGTTTAGTCCACTAAAAAACCATTTTGGAAGCAAGTGGATGTTCACAGATGACAAAAGGGTTCAACTTGAATTCCTAATGTGGCTGAGACAGCAGCCCAAGTAATTGTATGCAGCTGGTGTTGGGGCACTGATAAAACGGTGATATAGGTGCATAAATATGGGTGGAGAATATGTTGGTCAATAAAAATAGTTTTGAAGTGAATATCATTGTAAAGTATTCTTGAATTATCTTTTGTGACTTACTTAATGACATTCCCTCGTAATTAAACAATGATGTATAAAATAACCATACATCAAAATCTTAAATGGTTTCATTTAACAGCGGTATAAATAGTGTTAAATGAGATAGAGAATTTTGATGTATAAGATCTAATTATGAAAATACACATGATGTCAAATGGTACGTTTAAGATTGTTATTAATGGTAATTTTATTTGTAAATTTTAGGCTATGACATTCATAAATAAAGCATTCAGTGTTTTAAAACAGATTTGTGATTCTTTTAATTAAACAATGATGTATAAAATAACCATACATCAAAATCTTAAATGGTTTCATTTAACAGCGGTATAAATAGTGTTAAATGAGATAGAGAATTTTGATGTATAAGATCTAATTATGAAAATACACATGATGTCAAATGGTACGTTTAAGATTGTTATTAATGGTAATTTTATTTGTAAATTTTACGCTATGACATTCATAAATAAAGCATTCAGTGTTTTAAAACAGATTTGTGATTCTTTTAATTAAACAATGATGTATAAAATAACCATACATCAAAATCTTAAATGGTATCATTTGACAGCGGTAGAAATAGTGTTAATTGAGCTAGAGAAGTTTCATGCATAAGATCTAATTATGAAAATACACATGGTATCAAATGGTACGTTTAAGATTGTTATTAATGGTAATTTTATTTGTAATTTTTAGGCTAAGACATTCATAAATAAAGCATTCAGTGTTTTAAAACAGATTTGTGATTCTTTTAATTAAACAATGATGTATAAAATAACCATTCATCAAAATCTTAAATTGTTTCATTTGACAGCGGTAGAAATAGTGTTAATTGAGCTAGAGAATTTTCATGCATAAGATCTAATTATGAAAATACACATGGTATCAAATGGTACGTTTAAGATTGTTATTAATGGTAATTTTATTTGTAATTTTTAGGCTAAGACATTCATAAATAAAGCATTCAGTGTTTTAAAACAGATTTGTGATTCTTTTAATTAAACAATGATGTATAAAATAACCATTCATCAAAATCTTAAATTGTTTCATTTGACAGCGGTAGAAATAGTGTTAATTGAGCTAGAGAATTTTCATGCATAAGATCTAATTATGAAAATACACATGGTATCAAATGGTACGTTTAAGATTGTTATTAATGGTAATTTTATTTATAAATTTTATGCTATGACATTCATAAATAAAGCATTCAGTGTTTTAAAACAGATTTGTGATTCTTTTAATTAAACAATGATGTATAAAATAACCATACATCAAAATCTTAAATGGTATCATTTGACAGCGGTAGAAATAGTGTTAATTGAGCTAGAGAAGTTTCATGCATAAGATCTAATTATGAAAATACACATGATGTTAAATGGTGCGTTTAAGATTGTCATTAATGGTAATTTTATTTGTAATTTTTAGGCTAAGGCATTCATAAATAAAGCATTCATTGTTTTAAAATAGATTTGTGATTTTTTAAATTAAACAATGATGTATAAAATAATATACATCAAAATCTTAAATGGTTTTATTTGACAGCGGTAGAAATAGTCTTGAGTTAGAGAATTTTCATGCATAAAATATAATTGTGAAAATACACATGGTGTCAAATGGTACGTTTAAGATTTTCATAAATAGTTATTTTATTTGTTATTTATAGATTAATGCGCTCATAAATAAAGCATTCAATTTATTAAAAGATTTAATGATTATTTAAATTAAACAATTACGTATAAAATAAAAATAAATTTAAAAATTAATAGGTGCCATTTGATACTGATATTAATAATGTTATAGGGAGATAGAGAATATTCATGTATAAAATTTAATTGTGAAAATACACATGGTGTCAAATGGTACGTTTAAGGTTTTCATGAATGGTTATTTTATTTGTAATTTTTAGATTAATACACTCATAAATAAAGCATTCGATTTATTAAAAGACTTAACGATTATTTTAATTAAACAATTAGTATTAAATAAAAAAATTAAATAGCGCCATTTGATCTGATAGAAATAATGTTATAGTGAGATAGAGAATATTCATGTATAAGATCTAATTATGAAAATACACATGGTGTCAATTGGTACGTTTAAGATTTTCATGAATGGTTATTTTATTTGTAATTTTTAGATTAATACACTCATAAATAAAGAATTCAATTTATTAAAAGACTTAACGATTATTTTAATTAAACAATTAGAATCAAATAAAAAAATTAAACGACGTCATTTAATATTGATAGAAATAATGTTAAAGTCAGATAGATAATTTTCATGTATAAGGCCTCATTACGAAAAAACCCAGATCATTCAAATATATTGGATGTTATTTGGGCTTTATTCATTCCAGCATTTTTAACGTATTTCTAAAACAATGTTATCCATGCCATTTTTACATATTCTTTACGTACGTTCATGTAATATTCATTCAACATATACATGAAAAACTTTTAAATTTTTTGCAAATTGTTTATGCAGTTTTAGCGGTTTTTCGTTTTTTTTTTTTTTTTTTTTTTTTTTTTTTACCTTTGTAAAAGAATACACAAGCTTCTCTATATAATAATAAAGAGAGAAGTCTCTCTGTTTGTGTCTGTCTGTCCAGAGTTTTCTCAAGAAACCGCAGAGCTACAATATTTTGTAGGAATGTACCTGTATGTCTTACAGTATGCATCTCAAAGCCAGTTTATTTATTTTTTATTAGATTTTTTTTATATAATTTTTCATTAGTTTTTTTTTTAAATTTAATTTCTTTATGCGATTTTTAGCGTTTTTTCTTTTTAAGGGATTCCGGTTTCACTCTTTTAGTTAAATATAATACATTTTTTTCCTTTTTGTAGTATAGTTTATTTGATATTTGTACAGCAACTTTTGAGGGTTTTTTTATGCGATTTTTAGTTTTTTTGCGTTTGCGGCACATTTTTGGCGTTCGTAAAAGGAATCCAGTTTCAATCTTATAGTCCTATATCCTAAATGTTGTCCTCTAAAATTTTTGAATTTTCGCAAATTTTTTATGGGATTTTTGCTTTGTTTGTGATATTTTTTACGATTTTTAGCGTTTTTTCTGCTTATGCATGCCTTTTAGTTATTTTAAGACTACAGAAATGTTAAGCACCAAATAATGAAAAGACTATGCGACTATATAAATCTTAAAAAAAGGTGGAAGGTGAGTTATGCTTATTAGTATAAAATGTTTTTTTTTTTACGTTCAAAAAGTAACAGTTTCCATAAAATGTCTAAAATACTTGTAATACAATTGGCAAGCAATAATCTTATATATGTTTATTTTTTCTTTTACAGGTAAGTTAATCTTGATTTGAAATCAAAGTTGATATTTCATTCTGGCAGTATGGTGAGTTTTCACTTTGTTTGTTCGCCTTATTTATTTTTACAGTGTTGTGTGATATTTCAGTGTTGCATTATAGTTTTATCTTCTTGCCAGTGGAGAATTTCGCACTGCAATCTAATATTTTTTTTTACCAATATATAGTACTTTTTAGATGCAGGTTTAAACTTGTAACGAAAAATTAAGGATTTAAAATATCTAGAAATAACATTATTCAAGCCAGAATATCATCTAATTTATTACATCCCAGTTACAGTAAAAATTGATCGAAGACAGCAAAAGACATGCGCGAGAAAAACAAAACAACAATCGTATTTTAACTGCATTAGAAGGGGATGTCCTCCACATCGGGGAAAACATTGGACAAAGAAAAATAAATTGAATATATATAAAAGGCAATTTAATTGAATATAACAAAATATACCTTTTACGTTACACGTAAAGTACCACTTCTTCGATCGATCAATAGTGTCTTTTTCTTCTAAAAATTTTAATTTTGGATTTTAACCATAAATATAAAATAAGTCCCAGCAGAAATGTCCCACTTTATCTTTTTTGTAATTTTTTGATGATCATTGTTCAGCACGATATAATGCAGCATTTCATTTTTGTGGCAATAATTATTTGAGAAAAACCTTTCATTTCATTTATGAAAACAATACTGATTTAATATTTAATTAACTGCAATTTTTAATACAAAACATGCTTTAACAAAATGTGAGTATACTACGTCAAAAGCAGGTTCAAAAATCTTTCCAATCATACCTCATTCATTGAAGTGAATTTTGTAAATGCATAGAAAAAGGGATACATCAGAAATAATATACATGATTGTATTAAATCACTACTAAATTTTAAACTACGTCTTTCATTTACATTGATTCTCTCTGGCGCTTTGAAAATTTTGAGTCAATTATTTTATTTAGACGAAAAATTATTGCTCATTCGCTTATTGCCTTACAACATAAATTATTTTATTTAGACAAAACATTATTGCTCTTTCGCTTATTGCCTTACAACATAAATTATTTTATTTAGACGAAACATTATTGCTCATTCGCTTATTGCCTTACAACATAAATTATTTTATTTAGACGAAACATTATTGCTCATTCGCTTATTGCCTTACAACATAAATTATTTTATTTAGACGAAACATTATTGCTCATTCGCTTATTGCCTTACAACATAAATTATTTTATTTAGACGAAACATTATTGCTCATTCGCTTATTGCCTTACAACATAAATTATTTTATTTAGACGAAACATTATTGCTCATTCGCTTATTGCCTTACAACATAAATTATTTTATTTAGACGAAACATTATTGCTCATTCGCTTATTGCCTTACAACATAAATTATTTTATTTAGACGAAACATTATTGCTCATTCGCTTATTGCCTTACAACATAAATTATTTTATTTAGACGAAACATTATTGCTCATTCGCTTATTGCCTTACAACATAAATTATTTTATTTAGACGAAACATTATCGCTCATTCGCTTATTGCCTTACAACATAAATTATTTTATTTAGATGAAACATTATTGCTCATTCGCTTATCGCCTTTCAACATTCCCAGAATTGAAGCAAGATTGCGAAAGTATCACTGAATAAACGGGAAAAAATTATTAAATTTTAATTGTATGACTTATTTCACGAAACAAATTTAACTTCTTTGTGTTAGAGGTCTTTGTACGTTTTTAAGAAATTGTTTCTATGAAGTTTAATTACTCTACATCGTTTTAACCTTTTGAATCCCGCAATAGCCGGAATCATCCTATTGCTCTGAAACCCACAATAGCCCAGGTAGCTGAAAGGATTTTCTATCCCCTTAAATGGTTCGGGGTGCTGTCAAGGGGGTGGTCTCTCTCAGTGATAAATGAGATAATGTGTTGGCATTTCTGGACAGTACACAAAGAAAAACAAGATTTTTTTTCAGTAATTGGAGCAACGATAAACAGAGGGGTGTAACACCTGTCGAAATTTGAATAAAGGGGGAAATCAGTAGGGTCATTTCCACTACTTACAAAAAGGGGGGAACGAAAAAACAGTATTTTGGACTATTTTGTTGGGATTCTAAGGTCATTCCGTTTTTTAAAGCTTGAGATTTAAAGAGTTAAAATGAAACTATGTTGAAAAGTAAATTATTGTTTACCGTCGAAAAGTAAATTCTTGGGAATCTGAAAACCCGAAATGAGGTCGTGAAAATTTTGACGTAATACTGGATCTGACTTTGTCACTAAGGCATTAGCGCTTGGAATTAATGGTAAATTTCAAAGTTGATTTGTTTGAAAAACTTGAGATTCGTCAATCACATCACCTGAGTTAAGTTGTGGTGGTAAACCTTCATTACATAATAGAGGACGTGAAAGAGCATAGCATTTTCGTGTTCGTATTTTGTTCTTTATAATGAATATCATATTGAAATGCTTATAAATATAACGCATCTCTTTGCATTCTAGCAGCAGAATGTACAGGAATATTCTTAGTAGGAGAAAAATTAGACACAAGTGATTTACAAGAGTTTCCAGCTCCGAAGCTGTTGGGGGACGCCGGCCCGTCTCCAAGTGTCTCGCAGTGACTCCCCGTGGTTTCACTGCATATCGCAAGGGCCTACGTCGTCGACGCGTGGGTTGAAGGTTAGAGGGTCCGCAGGTGGCGGCCCTCTGGTCGGCCAAAGCGCCATTGGGAGATAAACTTGCTGGCGCGATATAAGTCCCTCAGGACTTGGGTTCGGTGGTCGTCTGACGCGCGGGGCGCTCCCTCAGGGGGCCTGCTGCGCAACTTACTTTTTATTTTTACCGTCTGTAAATAAAATAATTATACTACCATATAAATTTTGATAAGAGTTCTTTACACAAAAATAATAGAAAAAGCTTTTTTAGTCACCTGACTATACCATTTCCAGGCATTTGTTTGTTTGTTTGTTGAACATATACATCAGACTTGTGTGCTTGATACAAATATCCCCTCATAAATCTTCGTCAAGATGATGAGGCCTGGTAGACACAAGGAAATCACAACACTGTAGAATTACAGCCGATAACTCATCAAAGAATGTGCAACGAAGTTGACGGGATTTGAACCCGCCGTCTTCTCCTACGCTCTCAAGCGATTAGTGGAATTGTTTCTTGATCACTCGGCCACGGATCACCCCCAGCCTTCGTCGAAGTTAACAAAAAAACAATGGTTTTTTTTCAGTGTTTCTAGTATCACATGCGGAAGAACTGCCAATATGATATAAGCAGAATTTGGTAGACTATAGATAACTTTAAGAGCTGGAACAGTCATTTCGGAATATTTATTGTCAACAGTTCTTCTGGATTTCCATCTACTGGCAATTGAAAATTTGATTGGTTTAAATCAGTCTTTGTAAAAGGTAGTAATGTAGCCATTCGTAATGTAGTCAACATATATTTTCTATCTTAGGCAACGGTTATTTTTCAAACTTTCAAAATTTTATTTACAGTTACTTTAAAATCCCACACAGATGAATTTTCTCATTAGGCGTAACAACTGGAACTATAGGAGTTTCCCACTTACTACTAGTGACAGGTTTTATAACACCCTCATCCAAGTAAACAAGTAATCAATCTTTGCAAAATGCAAACCAGCCCTAATGTAGACAACATTTATTTTTTTTATCTTAGGCCATCTCGTAGTATCTTTACAACTCTTCATTTACTTCCCCACGTAATATATAAATTATTGTTCTAGCTTCGGAAAGTATGGATGTAGCATCTTTTACTAGGTCGTGATTTGATTTCATGTATTTTATTCTCCCCTTCCTTTATTGGCAAACAAATCAAGAAATTCAGTTAATAAAGTTTCTGAACTGTCAGAAAATTTTTCAGCTTCAGTTACATATACTGACTTCAATTTATGTGAAAATATATTAAATTCAGAAATCTAGTCTCTACCCAATAATAATGATAATAATGGAAAATTATTATCTTTTATCAAATACAATTTAACATTTTTAGTTTCATCATCACAAGAGACATCTACATTTACATTTCCAGAGGGTATACAAATTTCACCAGTTGCAGTTCTTAACCAACCAGCGGGAGGAAACATTTAATGAATAGGTGAAAGCGCAGGTAGTTCCCACAATCGTTATATACATTTCCAGAGCTAGCAACCGTGTTTGTCACCTATACAAAAATGAACTGTGAATTCATAGATGCGACGAAAAAGTTTTCTTATGAAAGAAATAGGACTTTGCTGCTAAAATATTATTTTTCAAGTCGATTTCTTTGTAAAAGTTCTTTCTACATTCTAAAAATAATTTCATCAATAAACGTAAGATGTACAGGCAGCAAGTTGCCGGAAAACTTCTGTGATTGGAAGGGATTTTCCTGTAATTTGAAGAAATTTCCGTATTTTGATTGAAGAAATTCAGAAACATCTGAGCTTCGGTTTGCGAATTTTTTGTTGTTTGGGGGAAAAAGGACCTACATTTCTTTTGATTCGAACTCTTCTTGTGATTTGAACTCTTCTTGTGATTTGAAGAAAATTCAGCTTTAGATAGGCGGATTTGGGGAATTTTTACGATAGAATGATGTATTGTCTGTAGAGTTGCAAAAATCCGGTTTATTCCCAGGTTTATTCCCAAAAGACCTGTTTTATGCTCAAAAAACCTAGTTTATTCCCAAAAAACCCGGTTTATTCCCAGGTTTAAACCGAGTTTTTTCTAGCCTTTGCAACTCTAATTGTCTGTATTTTACAGGAAAATGAGTAAATAAAAGGGAAAATTTCACGTTTCAACGTAAAAGTACTTACATCAAAATTCCGTTTCTAATACGTAAAAATAACACGCTGTACAATTGCCAGAACAGACATGTAGATTTGATAAAATGCAGCCTTAGATAGGTGGATTTGGAGTAATTTTTACCAGAGAATGATGCATTGTTTGTGTTTTAGGGAGAAATGGGAAAAAAAGAGAAATTTCATTTTTTAACGGAGAAAGACTTACATAAAAATTCCGTTTCTAATACCCAAAATTAACACGCAGCACAACTGCCAGAACACTCCTTTTGATTTCAAGAAAATGCAGCCTTAGATAGGTGCATTTTGGGAATTTTTACGATACAATGATGCATTGTCTGTATCTTAGAGGAAAATGGGTAAATAAAAGGGAAAATTTCGGGTTCTAACGGAAAAGGACTTGCATAAAAATTCCGTTTCTAATACGTAAAATTAACACGGAACACAGTTACCGGGACATTCCTTTGATTTGAAGAAAATGCAACTTTAGATATTTGGATTTCGGGAATTTTTACGATACAATGTCAATGTGAATTTCTGTATTTTAGGGGAAAATGGGCAAATAAAAGGGAAAATGTCGTGGTTTAACGGAAAAGGACTTAGATAAAAATTCCGTTTCTAATACGCAAAATTAACATGCAGCAAAGTTACCGGGACATTCCTTTGATTTAAAAAAAAATGCAGCTTTAGATATTTGGATTTGGGAATTTTGTACTATACAATGATGATTTGTCTGTATTTTAAGGGAATATGGATAAATAAAAGAGAAAATGTCGTGTTTTAATGGAAAAGGACTTACATAAAAGATCCGTTTCTGATACATAAAAATAACACGCAGCACAACTGCCGGAACACTCCTTTTTATTTCAAGAAAATGCAGCTGTAGATAGGTGGATTTGCGGAATTTTTACGATACAATGATGATTTGTGTGTATTTTAGGGGAAAATGGATAAATAAAAGGGAAAATGTCGTGTTTTAATGGAAAAGGACTTACATAAAAGATCCGTTTCTGATACATAAAAATAACACGCAGCACAACTGCCGGAACACTCCTTTTTATTTCAAGAAAATGCAGCTGTAGATAGGTGGATTTGGGGAATTTTTACGATATAATAATGATTTGTGTGTATTTTAGGGGAAAATGGATAAATAAAAGGGAAAATGCCGTGTTTTAATGGAAAAGGACTTACATAAAAGATCCGTTTCTGATACATAAAAATAACACGCAGCACAACTGCCGGAACACTCCTTTTTATTTCAAGAAAATGCAGCTGTAGATAGGTGGATTTGGGGAATTTTTACGATACAATGATGATTTGTGTGTATTTTAGGGGAAAATGGATAAATAAAAGGGAAAATGTCGTGTTTTAATGGAAAATGACTTGCATAAAAATTCTGTTTCTGATACGTAAAAATAACACGCAGCACAAATGCCGGAACACTCCTTTTAATTTGAAGAAAATGCAGCTTTAGGTAGCTGGATTTGGGGTAATTTTTACGATAGAATGATGCATTTTCTGTATTTTAGGGGAAAATTGAAAAAAAAAACGAAAAATTTCGTTTTTTAACGAAAAAAGACTTATTACATAAATTCCGTTTCTAATACGCAAAAATAACACGCAGCACAACTGCTGGAACACTCCTTTTGATTTCTAGAAAATGCAGCTTTAGATAGTTGGATTTGGGGAATTTTTACGATACAATGATGCATTGTCTATATTTTAGGGGAAAATGGATAAATAAAAGGGAAAATGTCGTGTTTTAATGGAAAAGAACTTACATAAAAATTCCGTTTCTGATACGTAAAAATAATGCGCGGCACAATTCCCGGAACACTCCTTTTAATTTATAGAAAATGCAGCTTTAGGTATGTGGATTTCGGGTAAATTTTACGATAGAATTATGCATTTTCTGTATTTTAGGGAAAAATAAGCAAATAAAAGGGAAATTTTCAAATTTTAACGAAGAAATAGCAACGGAATAAAACCTTCAATACACGAATTTTTTTTTAGATTATATCAACATTGAATTGGGATAGAAAAGAGAATATTCTCGATAGATAATCGATTTCGGTAAGCTGGAGATTAATGATACGGAAGTTCAGAGCTGATGATAACTTTTCCATGATGTCATTTGTGTCGAATAACATTTTCCTCATGAACTGTTTTTAAGGTTATCCTAAGGTGGTTTTCTCAGAAAATAGTTTGTCTCCGCTCAACCATGTGAAGTTATCTTACACATTAATAGTCATTTTTAAAGGTAAAATCATGAAACTGTCAGGCATGTGGGAAATGATTTAGAAGTGAATAACGTTATTTATTATTATTATTAATATTATTCCAGTACATCTTCAGTTATAATCTATTACTATTTATTGACAACATTTTTCTAGCTGTCGTTCCCCGAAATTTGGCTCAAAATGAAAACATCATTTTCTGAAACTTCTTTTGCTCTTATCCAAAAAAGAGGAATGTTATTCGATTTCATAGTTTCTATCTAATAATACCTGCTCATTTATTGTATTTAAGACTAAAAATGGGTATAATTTTAATTAACTTTTCAATTAATTTATTAGCAGTGAAATTATGCAATTATTGAATATTAAACATGTGATATTTTTCAAATTGCTAATAAAGCATAAAACCGACAGAGTGAAAAAATATCCAGGCCGGGAATCGAACCCGGCTATTTGGAATAACTCTCAAATGCTCTACCTTTGAGCTACAAGGATGATATCCAGTTTGACATCTCTCACTCATATATGTCGAAAAGGCTGCAACTGCAGCAGAAGATGGAGAAGTCTCCATGAACATACATCTATATTGACTTACATGAGACGAACTAATTCCAAGCATCGGAGAATATATATATATAAATCCGATTCCTAGTTCGATTCCAGGTTATTTTATACGGGGAATTAAGCCTAGCTTTGTCACATGTAAACGCATAAGATGGAACAAATCTCAGCATAGGTGAACATATATAATTTTAATTAAAAAACAAATTGAAAAATAAATTCACATGTGTTCACCTATGATATTTTAATATATATCCGATAATTTTTATATATATTGGATATTTTCAAAATAGTTAACTTACTACTTATTACATATATTTTCAGTATAACTAAAACGTAACAAAAGATAAGAATTATTACTTTACTGCACAGTGTATAACCAATAGAGTGAAAATATGTCCAGACCGGGGTTCGATCCTGGATCCCTTGGTATAGGGTACCAAGTGCTTTACCAATTAAGCCATCCGAACGACATCCAGGCTAGCATTCTTTCACTCTTATATGGCTAGGCTACAACCTCGTAGCACAAGATGGAACGTTAATCCTGAGCACAACTCCATTTGCATACATGAGACACGTTAAACGCAGTACCGGTGAATATTTATATGTACCCAGTATCGGTGAATATTTAATTAGTAGATAAATATTCACCGGTACTGGGTTTAATTTGTCTCATATATGCCAATGGAGTTGTGCTCATTATTGCCGTTACAGCTTGTGTTACGAGGTTGTAGCCCAGCCATATAAGAGTGAGAGAATACTACACTGTAAAAAAAAAATGGGTCGATCTAATAAAAAAGTTTAGTTTTTCTAACAGATTTTTTGGAAATTACTAAAATATTTTTAGTATATTTGTATTCCACAGATTTTTTTAGTAACCGGTACTAAAAATCGGAATCATTGCTAGCTGTTTTCTAGTAATGTTGCTAGCTGTTTTCTAGTAATTCTTACAGATTTTATAGTTAGTAAGTAAGAATACAAAAATTTTTTTAGTCTTTTAGTACAAATTTTTAGTACCGGTTACTAAAAAAATCTGTGGAATACAAATATACTAAAAAATTTTTAGTAACCTGAGAATTTTTTTTTTACAGTGTAGACTGGATGTCGTCCGGATGGCTTAATTGGTAAAGCACTTGGTGAGCTATACCAAGGAATCTGTGATCGAACTCCAGTCTGAGCATTTTTTCGCTCTATTGGTTGTACGCTGTTTAGTAAAGTGATAATTCACATCCTTTGTATTTCATTAACTTACAGCGTAATTTCAGCTCTGCTAAAAAATTAATTAATATATAAAACGTAACATTTAATATGAAAATTTAATAAACAATATACTATATGTCTTTCTTTGCTTCACTTCCAACAAAACTGAAGATCATCTTATTAAAAACAGAAACAAACAATTAAACAAATTTCGTTTTACACTCATAAGAAATGGGATTCATTATCAAGTATCAAGAAAATTATATAGTTTATATAGCATTTAAAATAGAAAATATTATTTTTCATTGAAAAATTTTAATAGAAACGTAAGCTTTTCTCATTTTTCATTCTTTAATCCGTCGTGCAGTTTTAACTGGACTAAACCAATATCAAGAAAAATCTTTCTAATGAAGCAGTAAATAACACAAATTATCTGAATTCGAGAGTTTATCTTTCAATGATTATTCTAAGTTAATATTGACTCAGATAATTATTGCTTCTACATTCAAACATTCAGTTTGGAACGTAAAGCTTAGAAAATACAAGTTTATTTTACTGTTAATTTTATTTTACTTGTCTAAAAATGTCAGTGCCAGGGCCAAACGTTCTTTGTATACAAAACGATATAACACTCAAAATACAGGGTGTTTTTTTTAAACTGACACTATTCAGAGCCGCCTGTAGCTCGTTCTAATAACTGGACTGACACAAAATTTTGTGAATGGACTAAGAAAACCATGGGAAAAAAGATTCCAACAAAAAAAAATTAGTTCCAATTACCGCCGATAGGAGGAGATATGGCGCTATACATTGAAAAAAACCCATCAGAAACAGACAAAATTAATCATTTGGATAAAATGCCATGTTTTATTCATCATTTACACTTTCCCTTTCGTTGATCGCAGTTGAAACATCCATTATCACTTTTTCTGCCACCGGTTTACGTCCTCTGCCTGACCGAACTGCTAGCGAGCCTGTTTCTTCGAATTTCAGAATCATTGCTTTCAATACATTAACGGATAAAGGTCCTTTGCGCAGTTTATGGCGTGTTCTAAGTAAACAAAGAGCGGCTGGTGCATTGCACTGGTTACAATAATAGAACTTCTCAAGTAACGCGCTCTGCGGTAACTTGAGATTCATTTTCAACCTGAGCTGAAATTGTTTCTCGGTGTTTTTCGCATGCATTTATAACTTAAATTATTGGTGCTACTGTCGCTTGCGTAAGTAAAAATTTGCATTTTCATTTATTGGCCGTATTTTATGCTAATTCTCAGTTGCATAAATTACCACAGCGCCACATTTCCCCCTATCGGTGGTGACTGGAACTAATTTTTTTTTGTTGGAATCTTTTTTCCCATGGTTTTCTTAGTCCATTCACAAAATTTTGGGTCAATCCAGTTATTAGAACGAGCTACCGGCGGCTCTGAATAGCGTCAGTTTAAAAAAAAACACCCTGTAGTTCAAAAATTCTTTTACACTTATTTTGACTGAAAGTATCAAAATATCATGCACATTGATAAGTTGCAAAAATATATAAAATACATGAAAATATCAAACATCATGAAATTTAAAAGTAAATATCGAATGTGTATAATGATATATATTACGATATGTAGATACATTGATGTGTATAACCGAATCTTGCGTATTGTTAACATTACTTTCATTACCTTAAAATATATATATTTACGTACACAAATTCCTGAGGTTACTAAAATGTTTTTAGTATATTTGTATTCCACAGAATTTTTTAGTAACCGGTATTATAAATCGAAATCGTTGCTAGCTGTTTTCTAGTAATTCTTACAGATTTTCTTGTAACTGAGTAAGAATACAAAAAAGTTTTTAGTTATTGCAAGGATCAATGAAAAAAAAACTAAAATTTGTTTAGTAGATCAACCGATTTTTTGTTTTACAGTGTACAATATATATTTTACGTCCAGTACGGTAAAATATATATTTCGATTTAGTGGTAATGCCTGTCTAAATGTTTGAAAACCTGTGTTCTACAAGTATTACACATACATTTGACATTACACGATCACGAGTAGAGCTACGTAAGACCACCAAATTGCGGGATACTGATATTGATGTTTCATCCCACTTTTTAAATAGTCTTCAATATTTTCTATGGTATTGAGATATGGTGATGCAATGAGCCAGTAGAAATACTATATAGTCTGTGAGTGTGCATCAAACCAATCACATATAAATGCAGCCCTGTGAACAAGGCTCCTGTCATCTTAGACAATGGCTTTCCATAGTATATTGATCAAGAATATGTTGAATGAAGGGCAACATGTCCTCACCAAGAATGTTCAAATAGACACTTCAATCGGTGGCCCAAGTCATGGTACGATAAACATCCTGAAACCATCAGAAAACATCCAGCATTGGAGAAGTTACCCCGGTGACATCGCTTTTGTTCTGCTTGCAGCCGCAGGCGTAGGTTCGTAGTCGGTGTTACCTCTGCGTTAGCGCTGATCTAGAGTATCCACACACTATCATTTGAATGCCTCATTTAGCAGTCTGTGTACTCAAAACGTCAGTGTTATTCTAAAACAGTCAATTTGGGATTCGTCGAACCACACTTCTTACAGTCAGCTGGTGGCCACGTTTGGTATTTTTAGGCGTGTAACTTTAAGTGCAAATTTAAGTGCAACTTTAAGTGCGTGCAACTTTAAGTGCGTGCTTTAAGGCGTGCAACTTTAAGTGTTGCTGTGAACAATTGCCTCTTACGATGTACTCTGCCCCTCTGTGTTCATTCATTCAGTTCCATTCGTAATTTTCACTCGGAATAATTTTGGGATGGGCTGCATTCACTGACTGGAGCTATTCTTGTCGGATTTCTAACCGATTTTCTTTGACAAGACGTGACATTTGTTTCTGGTCCCTCTAGATTTGAACCCTTTTACTAACTACAGTTTTGACGCCGTGCGTCATGGGCACCTCTTCTTTGAATACAAGTTGTACAGTCCGCTTTAATATATGAAACAAGTTGGAAATTGTACGTTGAACGTGACAAATGAGGCACGTTCGTACTATAACTAGTTTTACAATGTAAAAAATAATCATTATTATTTCAGTGAAATGAATTATATCATCAGTTATGTGAGCGAAATGAACAATCTTTTCTTTTTCTTATTACGTACTAGCGAGCTACGCCCGCTACGCTGGTCAATTTCTTTTAACGAACCTTTAATCAAACAAAATATTGACATTTCATAAATAACTTTTATATTTATAGCGGCCCTCCCTCGCTTTGCTTCTGGTTAACCTTGAAAACCTTCATCTCTTTGTGTTTTCTGTAGACCTTTTTAATGTGTACAATAATTAGTACATTATTTTGATAAATCTTGTAGGGTTCAGCCTGCGTTTGCAATGTATAAGCGGAAAAAATGAAATTATTTACGACATCACATTAAAAACCTCAAAAATAACAGTATTTCTCCACTATTTAATGGATGTTATTATACATATAAACCTTCCTCTTGAATCACTCTATCTATTAAAAAAACCGCATCAAAATCCGTTGCGTAGTTTTAAAGATTTAAGCGTACATAGGGATATAGGGACAGAAAAAGCGACTTTGTTTTATACTATGTAGTGATGCCACGTTTAGAGATGCGAATTTTTTTTAGACATCAGGCATCGCTGCAAAATTCACCATGGAGATCTTGCTTTGCGAATGATTACCTCCATGGTTTAATAACTTTATAACTTCACGATGAAAGAATATCTTGTATTTATTTACTTTAATCCATTGAGATATTCGGCTATTCCCACTGAAGTTATCTCAGAATCTACACATTTTTGAATGTAACTCCTCTCTCAAACAAACAATTTTTTTGAACGATCTTTCTAAAAATGTAACTTTGTAGCGGCCATCTTAAAATGTCCGCTGTGTGGTAGAGCACGAGGAAAGAAGTACAACTGTTTTAAAACCAAAAACTGGTTTATTAACACAATCAGTAGGGAGTTTGAGCGAGCTCCACGAAATTTTCCTAAAAAATTAAATTAACTAAAGAGTTCTTGCTAACACTTGTAGCTTAAACAAAAACGAAACAATATAATTAAACCTTAACCTTTTTAAATATATAATCACGATTCAATACTCTTATCCTTCAAATTACATAAGTACTGATGCAGGTTCAAGTCAGCTTTATCAATGTATAAAATTCCAGTATAAGAATACTAAGGCTGATTTTTAATCACGAGACTCGATGCGAGGTCTCAAGGCTAAACCTAAATCTCAGTCGCAATATTCAACTTCCCAGGCCACTTCTCTGCTGAGCGCTCACCAGCTCCTCTGAGCTCTGCACTCAAGTCAAAATTCGCTGCTTATATACTTCCGTGTCGATCGACCAGCTCCAGAAAATTTGCATAATCGAAATCACACGGCGACTCACAATTTCAGGGATTCAGCTGTCCTTCGAAAGTTAAAGAAAGATAGAGAGCCTTTATAACTTGTACGCACATAGTCGGTTAATGGACAAAAACGATCTCATTCACACATTGCCTACTCACGTGATGCGAGTAGTCAATACCTTACAACCCCTCCCGGAAATTGTGAAAGAAAAAGCGGTGGTTGAATGCAGACCATCGTCTTTTTCTTTTAAAAATTTAGAGTCCAAAAAAAATGAACACAACATGTGACGGGTAAATTGAAATTTTGAATCCAAATGTAAATTTTGTACTTTTAACCCATCACGCAAAAACTGGTCAGATCGACGACACTTTCAACATAACCTCCTGGGGATTCCTCGATAAAGCATCTGCTACTGCGTTTTCCTTTCCGGCCCTATGCTCAATTACAATATTAAACTCCGCCAATTTCAAACACCATCGAACCATTCGAGACGATAAACCTTTTCCGTGCGTTAACTTTGTTAAAGCAGAGTGATCCGTAACCACTTTGACCGGGATATCACAGAAGAAACATCTAAATTTGTTCAAAGCCCAAATTACAGCAAGACATTCGCGTTCCGTAATTGAATAGTTCCGTTCCGCTGCATTTAAAATTCTAGACGCAAAAGCTATGGGGCGATCTTTCTGAGCTAACATCGCACCAATTCCGACTGCGCTAGCGTCACAGTATAATTCAAATTGTGAAGAGTAATCGGGATGAGCTAAAACCGGTGAAGAAATTAAAGAATTCTTTAAATGTTCGAAAGCATTTTGAGCCGCTTTCGACCAAACAAATTTAACCCTCTTTCGTTTTAAAGCATATAGTGGTTCGCAGATTTCTGAAAAATGTGGTATAAATTTTTGAAACCAAGCCACCATACCCAAAAATGTTGCTACTTGTTTCGCATTCTTTGGAGGTGCCATTGCCGCAATTGCATCTGTTTTTTGTTTGTCTGTTTGTATGCCCTCTTGTGTGATTCGAACACCAAGATATTTTAACTCTTTACGAATAAATTTACATTTTTCTAATTTGACAGTGAGACCCGCGTTTCTGAGCAATGTGAAAACTTTACGTAATAAATGTATATGTTCCTCAAATGTTTCAGACATAACTATAATATCGTCGAGGTATACCAGAACTCCGAAACCAAGAAGGGGTTTCAGAATGGTATCCATTGCCTTCTGGAACGTGGCTGGAGCCCCCGATAATCCAAAACTCATGCGTTTAAATGCGAAACACCCATTATGCGTTATAAATGCTGTTTTAAGTATGTCTTCCGGTTTCATGCCGATTTGAAAATAACCGGAGGTTAAATCGAGTGTGGACATGAATTTAGTACTTTGAATATTGCCTAGTATGTCATCTATTACAGGAATTGGATACTGTGGATATTGGGTTATTGAATTGAGTTTTCGATAATCTATAGCGAATCGCCAAGCCTCAGGATCCTCAATGCTTTTTCCATTGTTTTTCCGACATAATACTACTGGTGACGCGTATGGAGATTCAATGGGCATAATGATGTCGTCGCGGAGCATTTTGTGAATGTGATAATTAATGATTTTCTGTTTGACTTTATCGTAACGGTATGGTTTGCTTGCTACTGGTGCATGTGAACCGGTATTAATTTCATGCCAGGAAACGTGTGTCAACCCCGGTTTGTCTGAAAACACTTCCCTGAAGTCATGTAAAAACTTATTAAGTTTGCTTATCTCCCCCTTTGTTAAACCAGATTCACTTAAATCAATTGAGAGTGATGAGGACTCGTTTGTACAAGTATTCTCATCATTATTAACCTCCAGTGTACGTGAAAAGAAATCCAGGCTCATCCCTCTATCTTTCATGAAATCAACTCCAACAATACAATGTGCTTTTAATCCATCTAATACTAGAAATTGCCACCTCGCTTTAACCGACCGTATTTCTACATCCAAATCCACCAGACCTTTTATACTGCATTGTATCCCTTGAGCCGATTGAACCACTAAATTAACATGTCGCAACCTTTTATACGAAAAATATTTCTTATACACCTCAAACGATATAAAACTTTTATCCGCGCCTGTATCCAGAATACTTTTCACCACTATTCCACTCAAAACTATTAACAACTCAGGTAATTCCACTGGGTTAACTACTACCGTGTTTAACTCGATCACAGAAGGCTTTGAAGAGTTAACCTGTGACTGCTGACCTTCCGCACAACAGCCACCTACCAGTTTAACCCCTGCTGACAATTTCTAGCCTTACCAGATCTTTCCTCTTTACGCTGAACGACTTTTTCGCCAACCACCAACTGTCTAACCCTGGACGAACTATTCTGCCGAGGGTTAACCTCGTTCCTTCTATCCAAACCATTGCTATTGCGACTGCTCACCCCCTCATTTCTTCTGAAACCATTATTATAAGTTTGATCATAATTCCGTAAACCACCACTAACTCTTTGAAAATTTTGCCTATCCCCATAATTAACTGGACCACGAACATTACGACCATTATATTCAGTATCATAATTCCTGGACCTATTAATAAACCTATCCCCCTCGTTGAATTCTCGTGTGGTTCTCTGTCTATGGCGATCCGCCTCATGTCGCGCTTCATACTTTATTAATAATTGATAGAGTTCAGCTGTATTCGCTGGGGCACGCAGCTCGATAAAGTCCTGGATTGACACTGCGAAAAGAGGAAGCAGAATATCCATCAGCTCCTGATGAGTAACGTCAAGTGCCAACTTGTTTTTTAATTCGAGCTTTCTCAGAAAAAATCCGGACGCTTTTTCGTAAATAGTCTGGCGTTTACAATAGAATTCACGTCTTAATTCCGCTGCATTACGCTGATTAGGAAAGGCTTTAGTTAACTCCGAGCATGTTTGCTCAAATCTTTTCGCGTCATCGGTCACCAAGAAACGTCCAATGTTCTCAAGCCAAAGCAAGGCTTCATCCTTTAGAGAGCATTTCAATACTACATATTTGTTTTTATCCGGAATATCGTGAAAGGCAATATAATCGTTCAATTTATTTAAAAATTCTGTGACATCAGAATGTCCGGCAAAGTAAACTCTGGGGACTATCTCTCGTGGATGTGGGCCATCGTACAACCCGTGAAGTTGGGCGCCATTTGTAGCGGCCATCTTAAAATGTCCGCTGTGTGGTAGAGCACGAGGAAAGAAGTACAACTGTCTTAAAACCAAAAACTGGTTTATTAACACAATCAGTAGGGAGTTTGAGCGAGCTCCACGAAATTTTCCTAAAAAATTAAATTAACTAAAGAGTTCTTGCTAACACTTGTAGCTTAAACAAAAACGAAACAATATAATTAAACCTTAACCTTTTTAAATATATAATCACGATTCAATACTCTTATCCTTCAAATTACATAAGTACTGATGCAGGTTCAAGTCAGCTTTATCAATGTATAAAATTCCAGTATAAGAATACTAAGGCTGATTTTTAATCACGAGACTCGATGCGAGGTCTCAAGGCTAAACCTAAATCTCAGTCGCAATATTCAACTTCCCAGGCCACTTCTCTGCTGAGCGCTCACCAGCTCCTCTGAGCTCTGCACTCAAGTCAAAATTCGCTGCTTATATACTTCCGTGTCGATCGACCAGCTCCAGAAAATTTGCATAATCGAAATCACACGGCGACTCACAATTTCAGGGATTCAGCTGTCCTTCGAAAGTTAAAGAAAGATAGAGAGCCTTTATAACTTGTACGCACATAGTCGGTTAATGGACAAAAACGATCTCATTCACACATTGCCTACTCACGTGATGCGAGTAGTCAATACCTTACAACTTTTATGCAATTTTATTGGAAAAAATAATTTTGAATAAAAATGGCCATCTGGTATATGAAAAAAGAAATGGTCAGCCTGTATTTATTTTCCTCAGTCCCATGACTTGTGTTTTTAGGTGCGTTCGTAATTATATAAATACGTTATTATTATTATTAATTATATTAAATACTATAGTTGTCGTCTGGTCCATCCGTCTGTCTGTCTGTCTGTCTGTCCGTCCGTCGGCATATAACAGTGCAAAAACTACCCAACCGAATCGTTTGACATTTCATATATATTATTGTTGCTGAAATTTGTCGAGTCATTTCAAATTTTATGAAAATCGAATCAAAACTTAAAAAGATATTAATAAAAGTTTTCTTTATTGAATTAAATCCTATAGTACATAATTTATATAATAAAAGTGCAAGTCATGTGACTGAGGAAAACAAATACGGGCAAACCATACTTCTTTTTTCATATTCCAGGCGGCCATTTTTATTCAAAATTACTTTTTAAAATAAAATTGCATAAAAGTTACATTTTTAGAAAGATTGTTCAAAATAATTGTTTTCTTGAGAGATAAGTTACATTAAAAAACGTATAGATTCTGAGATAACTTCACTGGAAATTAGGTTAACAGCCGAATATCTCAATCCATTAGAGTCAATAAACACAGGAGATTCGTACATTATGAGTCATAAAAATATTAAACCATGAAGGTAATCAATCGCAAAACAAGATCTCCATGGTTAATTAATGCAGCGTTGTATGGGGTAGGAAAAAAATCGAATTTGTAAAAGTGGCATACGTAATAAGAAAAAAAAGGCATCCTCATTTCGCTCATAGCAGACGATATAATTCATTTCACTGAAATAATTAGGATGATTTTTGTGAAACTAGTTATAAAACGAACGCACTTCATATGTCACGTTTAACGTACAATTTCCAACTGATTATTATATAGACTACGTACGATAGGATTTAATAGAATGAAGGAAACTTTTATTAATCTCTTTTTTCGTGTTCATTCTATTTTCATAAAATTTGAAATGACTCTACAAAATTGTGTAACGATTCTATATATTAAACTCCAAACCATTCGGTCGGGTAGTTATTGCGCTGTTATATGCGGACGGACGGACAGACAGACGGAAGGACCAGACGACGAATATAGGTGCTACGTATTTATATAATTACGAACGCACCTAAAAAGTGGCCAACTTCACTCACTGGGTGGTCTTTGGCACGTCCAAATATGATATCATCTTTTTGCCACTCTTTCATACCCCTATATTAACCCTTCTTAACGTACTATTCTCCCACTTCGGAATGACTTACGTGCTCCATGTAACTACTATAACGGGGCAACAGTCCATGCAGTCCAGTGGCACTTCTACAACACTATCTGCATAACTATAACGAATCCATTGTGCTCTGCTCAAGGGCGACTAATTTCTGTCCAGTTTGCTTAGTTTTTATGATCGTTTTCATTAAAAATTGCGTTCCGTACAGGTGTAGTATTATTGTGGAAACTGGTTTGGCGTAGTATTATTGTGGAAACTGGCTTGGCGTAGTATTATTGCGGAAAATCCATGTTACTATGATCACGGGGCAGCAATCCATGCAGTCCAGTGACACTTCTGCAACACTATCTGCATAACTATAACGAAACTATCGTGCTCTGCTCAAGGACGACTAATTTCTGTCCAATTTGCTTAGTTTTTGTGATCGTTTTTGTTAAAAATTGCGTTCCGCGCAGGCGTAGTATTATTGTGGAAATTGCTTTGGCGTACTATTATTGTGGAAACTCCACGTTACTGTGATTACGGGGCAGCAGGCCATACAGACCAGTGACACTTCTGCAACACTATCTGCATAAGTGTAACGAAACCATCCTGCTCTGCTCAAGGTTGACTAATTTTTGTCCAGTTTGTTTAGTTTTTGTGATCGTTATTATTAAAAATTGCATTCCGTGCAGGCGTAGTATTATTGTTGCAACTGTTTTTCAAAACATATTCAAAGCGCTTCCATAACACCCGAATTCGTTTTTATTTTACTCCAAATAAATATTTTTCTGTTTATTCCGAGAGCTTGTTAAGGAATGTAGCGTACTCTGGCGATTGTGTTTTGATTCGTAGTATATTTATTTACCAACTAGTTGTCATGTTTTGACTGGTAGAAACTAATTTTGTTTTAAATTCATACAACAGTTTATATTTTTCATATATTTTTCATTTGTTATTTCCTTTTAAATGAAGGCAACCATGGTTTGGAAACAAAACATTACAGTTTACTCACATTGAATGGTAATTCAGGGAAATAATCATTATTGTTGAGTCCAGGTAATATGATTTCAGGAAAACCGAAAATAAAAGTAATTTATAATAACAACAATAACAACATACAATTTTGAGAACTTTCTAATGCAACGTATCTTTTAACCAATTTAACTTGATATTAATTTTATGTTCAATAAAAAATCTGTCTTTTTATTGAGATATTTTAATTTACGCCAAAATGTGGTGTCTTATGTTTAATCTGATCTTAGAGTTAATCTGCTGTTGTCTTTTTTAATTCGCTCAGAGCAATCAACTTCCAATTATAACAACTCTGCCACTAGTTACCTTACATTATTGTAGGAAACAAATGACCTTTAACCTTTTCACTTCGTAAACTGATATATCAGTTCACTATGCTGTACGTTTCACTGCAATGTTAGCATTATTTCAATTAATATAATTCTACAAATATAATGTAGTTTTTAAACATTAAGTAATGATAAGCAACATATGATAAGTCATAATGATGATATGATAAGTCATATATGATATAAGTATGATATATGTCATATATGATATATCATATATGATATGTGATATATGATATATGATAAGTGTTATATGATAAGTGATATATGTTATAAGTCATATATGATATATCATATATGATATGATATAAGTCATATATGGTAGATCATATATGATATGATATGTCATATATGATATAAGTCATATATGATATATAATATATGATGTGATATAAGTCATATATGATATATCATGTATGATATGCTGTAAGTCATATATGATGTCATAAAAAGCAACATATAACAGAAGACACCTGTATAACATCTTTTCTTCTAACTCTGTTTAAAACTTTTATTGGAGTAGTTACTCGGTATCATCAATTTGATATAAAAAATTCACTTTAGAATAACTTCACTTCGTATTTGGTCTCAAGGATTTTATTCATATACATAATTAAGTTTTTTATATCATGTTTGATATATCATACGTTTTTAATATTTAATAAAAATTACAGTGAAAACAACATTACAATTTTGCCTTTTTACTCGGCGGTCAGAGGGTTAATGAGATAAATTTCTTTGTTTAAATTTCATAGTCAAAGTTGTTCAAAAAGTCATAAAAAGCAACATGTAACAGAAAACACCTGTATAACATTTTTCTTCTAATTCTGCTTAAAACTTTTATTGCAGTAGTTTCTCGGTATCATCCATTTGATATAAAAAATTCACTTTAGAATAACTTTACTTTGTATATGGAAATGAAGAAAGTTATCTTTTCCTTAATGATTTCCAGATAGCGATATTTCCCCAAGTTACATGTTCCTACATGGCTGAAAATCAATATGAAAAAGTACTTCGGGCCAGAAAGGAATTTATCAGATGTAAAACATCCATTTTAAGTGTGAGAAATGACTATTGAAAGTGAGTGGATGAAAAAGGGTGGGTAGATAAACCTTGATTTTGCCCTCTTTGCGATAAGGTCAAAAATATTTTTCTTCTTCTCTAAGTTGTTTTGATTATTTTAATGCAAATTTAGATATCTATATAATGTTTCTTTTAATATTTTTCCTTTGAAGATTGTTTAAATGTATATTTAAAAAATTCTACTGCATTTCAATTATAGCAATTTGGAACCGTTTACGTTATGAAGCGCTCATAATATCATCATAGCTTTTATTTTAATATGATAATATGTGAACAATAAAGTTAAACCTATATAAAATTGTAATGGTGATATCAGCGCTTCCTAATAAAAACAAAAAAATCAAATTAAAATAAATGAAATTCCTTAGAATGTACCAAATACACTAAGAAAAATGAGACTTTCATATCTGAGAAAATAGATGTTTTCATTTTGTTATGAAACTTTTTGTTTCAAGTAGGACGACCCAATCCTTTCAATTCTGAAATACCAGAAATATTCAGAATATTGAAACATGGACATACTCAAAACTGAGCACATAGAGGTCAGTTCATACTCATTTTTGAAATATGGACATACTTAAAATTGAGCACATAGAGGTCAGTTCATACTCATTTTTGAAATATGGACATACTCAAAAAGGATTAGAATCAGTTCAAACTCATTTTTGAAACATGGAAATACTCAAAAATGAGCCCACAGAAATCATTTCATACTCATTTTTGAAACATGTACATACTCAAATAGGAGCACATGATGTTTTATTCTTGAGTGTGTGAATGCTTTCAGAAATGAGTCTATACATGTTTCAAACTTGAGTCATTTTGATTCGGAGCCATTTTGACTATGCGACATACTCAGATTCGAGTATTTTTTGCTCAGTTTTGAAAATGTCGTTTTTAGAGTGTAAATATGTTTCTGGTAGAACATTATTAAACAAAATTCAAACAAAACTCAATATAAGAGGCACTCAATATATATAATAAATTTCATATTTAAAATTGTGTAAAAAACATGAAAAGCGATATATAACAGAAGACACCTGTATAAAATCGTTTTTTCTAACTCTTTTTTAAACTTTTATTCTTGTAGTTTCTCGGTATCATCAGTTTCATATCAAAAATAGCTTTACTTCGTATTTCGAAATGAAGAACCTTATTTTTTCCTTAATGGTTTTCAGAAAGAGATACATACAAGTTATATGCTTCTACACGACTGAAATCAATATGAAAAAGTACTTGGGGTCAGAAAGGAATTTATCAGATGTAAAACATCCATTTTAAGTGTGAGAAATGACTATTGAGAGTGGAAGAAAAACCTTGATTTTGCCCTCTTTGCGATAAGATCAAATTTTTTCTTCTTCTCCTCTAAGTTGTTTTGATTATTTTAATACAAATTTAGATGTCTATATAATGTTTCTGTTAATGATTTTTGTTTGAAGACTGTTTAAATGTGCTATTCTAGATAACCATAGGTTTATTTAGCAAATTCTAATGCAATTCAATTATAGCAATTTGGCATCGTTTTCGTTATGGAGCGCTCATAATATCATCATAGCTTTTATTTTAATATGGTAATATGTGATTAATAAAGTTAAACATATATATAAAATTATTACGGTAATATCAGCGCTTCCCAATGAAAACAAAAAAAAATCAACTTAACATAAATGAAATTCCTTAGAATGTACCAAACAAGCATATTTCTGGTATAACATAATTAAACAAAATTTAAACAAAACTCAATGTAAGAGGCACTCAATATAGATCATAAATTTCATATTTAAAATTGTGTAAAAAACATAAAAAACAAATATAACAGAAGACCAGTGCCTGATTTACGGCAGGGCATTCGGGGCATGGGCCCAGGGCCCCGATATGCAGGTGACTCCAAATACTACTGAAGATTTTTCAATTATATGCCAAAACTATTTTAACAGTTCAAAAACAAAATTAATATGGAAAAATCTGTTTGTCAAAGAGTGTAACTTAACTTTTTTCTGATTGCTTTTTAACAATTTATGTGCAGGAGCGTACAGAACTCCGTTTTTAGGATCGCCATATTATTTCATCTTTATTTATTTTACCTGCAAGAAGACCCTCATGTTTAACATGGACAAAGCCATGTGGTTCTGCTAATTACTTGTATAAATTTAATTTAATTTAATTTAATTTTTTTTTTGTAGTGAAAGCTCGTATTTGAAAGAGAAAGCTATTTGATTAATAGGATATGCTAATATTTTAAATAATTATAGCTTGGTACTGCGGTAAATTTATTCTTAGTTTTTGCATACTTTATCATTCCAGATATAGGGACTTGCATAGAGAAAGGTGATCAGCTCCACACAGTTTATTATAAAATTCAATTAAAACTTAATACTTATAAAATAATTATTTAAAAGTAAATTAATGATTATCAAATTAAATTTTTTAAATTGATATTTTAAAGAAATTATTAAATCAATAGTGGTTATCTTAATAAGTACTGCTTTCAATATTATATTTTTTTTACTCATTGCCTGTGTAAGCATCGGTGCAAGGGAGCCCCCAAACTTGTGAATCGGTCCCTGCAGAAGAACACCTGTATAAAATCGTTTTTTCTAACTTTAAAAAAAACTTTTATACCTGTAGTTTCTCGGTATCATCAGTTTTATATCAAAAATAACTTTACTTCGTATTTCGAAATGAAGAACCTTATTTTTCTTTAATGATTTTCAGAAAGCGATATTTCCACAAGTTACATGTTTCTACGCTGCTGAAATCGATATAAAAAAGTACTTGGAACCAGAGAGAAATTTATCAGATGTAAAGCATATGTTTTAAGTGTGAGAAAAGACTATTGAAAGTGGGTAGAAGAAAAAAGGTGGATAGATAAACATTAATATTACCATCTTTACGATAGGGTCAAATTTCTTCTTCTTCTTCTCCAAGATCTTTTCATTGTTTTAATACAAATTTAGATGTCTATATTAGGGATGTGGCGAATAGTCAGCCGAATGCCGAGTATTTGAGCAAATTTTAGGCCGAAAACCAACTTTTTTTTCCAAAAAGAAAAATAAATTTTGATTATAAATATATATTTTTTAATTTTAAAATGGAAAAAGAATTATACACGGATTGATATTTTATTATTTAGGTGTTTAAAATTTTTGATAGCTTTATGTATTTCTTGTGATATTTCAAACACTTTGATGCTGATAAAAAAAACAACTTTTACTGGTCCTAAAATAGCTGTTTAACCCATTCTACGCATGGTAGTTCATGAATTTAATTCTAAAACCAAAACTAAAAATAAAAATCTGTACAACCAAATGTATCTATGTAATATGCAGAAAACTATTTTTCTACTACTGTGAATTTTTTTAAAAATGAAATTTAATTTATCATGTTGCTATGGCAGCAGACGATAAAACGATGTCTTTGGAATAAGGGAATAAATAGAAAAAAAGGTTTTGTGGATGTTTGTGATACAATGTTTTTATTTCTTTTTTTTTAGAAAAGGTAATAATTAAGCGCAATTAAATAATCTCTCATTATTTGCATGCGAGGTAAAAAATTATCGTAATACTCGCTACAGCTTCTTAGTATTGCAGCGTGGCAATATGTATATCTCACATTGCAGTAAACATTTAGAACTGATTAGAACTTGCGCGGTTACGGGTTGAACATAAAAAGGCAAAAATTCGTCAAAAACATAAAATTAAAAACATTCTATTTAAAATCTTCGAATTTTTTGCCCGCAATCGTTCATGAGGCCCCCTACCAGCAACTTGTGTGCCAAATTTCGTAGCCTTGCGCCCTGTGGTTTCCGAGTTTTTGAGGTTACATATAGATAGATATGCGCACGGATTTTAATAGAGCAGATTATAATAGCATGCTCTTATTTACAGGAAAGTAATTCATAAAACTTTTATCTAAAATAGAAACTCACTACTCATTACCACTGTTAAATGTTACTTTTTAAATTTATTTTTTATTTTGGAAAATTTTGTTTAGCACAAAATAATAAGAAATTGCATTTTTACCTGTTATTCTTAGATATATCAAATGGATTTTCTTCAAGTCAGGATGATACATTAAGTTATTTCCGTTAAGTATACTTCACTTTTACTATCCAATGATACTTTTATCGTTTCTTACATCATAAATATTATTTCTGTTGTCAACATCCCTTTTTCTATGAATTTACGAAATGCACAACAACGAATGAGGTATCATTTGAAAAGTTTTTGAATTGCCTTCTGACACAGTAGACTCACATTTCATAAAAACATGATTTTTAAATTAAAAATTGCTGTTAATTAAAAAGTAAATCGGTATTGTTTTCATAAAATGAAATGAAAGGTTTTCCTCAAATGAGTGTTGCCACAAAAATGAAATACCACACTATAGGATGCTCAAAAATTTATTTAAATAATAAATAGTACATGAAAGTTAAAGTACACTGTAAAAAATTCTAGGAACGCTTTACATTTGAAGCGAAACGTTTAATTTCTGAAAAGAAACATAGCCCATTTTTCAGGTTTCATTTTATTCCGTTTTGAATACAGAACATCTCAAAAACGATGGGAAATCTTTCTGCTGGTATTCGTATTATCAATTATGACGTCATACTTTTCATTCTCAAAATGAATCTATTCGTTTCAGAAAAGGCAACTACACTGTAAAAAATGACCAATGTTTCTTTTTTTATGAAAATATATTATAACCACGAACGAAAATATAATATAATCTTCTGAGTTATCCGAAATTCCGAATAGCGTGTTCCATTGTCTTTTGAATCCTCCGAAACAAATACATTTCCAAAATTTAAAGAATTATTTATAAAAACAAATTATTTTTAGCTGCCCGTATTTTTCAGAAACGTTTCCGAAGAGTTTTTGGATTGTATTAATTAATGTCTCAGCCTGGAATACTTGTTTTTCAAATGCTATCCATTCTCAAGTAAACATTTTCATGCTCAAAAAATATGTTTAACAGACAAACATGCAAAATTAACAGTGTTAACAATACAATTAAAATTAAGATTATTTCCTTACTCTTTCATGTATAAATTAACTTATGCGGTTGAAAACGTTTACTTGAGAATTAACTACATTCGAAAAACAGGTATTCCAGGCTGAGGACAATAATTAATACACTATAAAAACCCTTCGGAAACGTTTCTGAAAAATACGGGCAGCTAAAAATAATTTGTTTTTATAAATAATTCTTTAAATTTTGGAAATGTATTGGTTTCTGGGGATTCAAAAGACAATGGAACACGATATTCAGAATTTCGGATAACTCAGAAGATTATATTATAATTTCGTTCGTGGTTATAGTATATTTTCCTAAAATAAGAAACATTGGTCATTTTTTACAGTGTGGTTGCTATTTCCCAAACGGAACGTATGAGATTTTTTTTTTACAGTGTATGATTTCTCCACACTGGTTTAGTTTATATTTATGGTTAAAAAACAAAATTGAAATTGAAATGTTTAGAAGAAAAGGACACCATCGATCAATCGTAACTGTGGTATTTCACGTATAGAATGAAAGGTATGCTTTGTTATATTAAATGAAATTGCATTTTATAGGCATTCAATTTATTTTCTTTGTTTCATGTTTTTCAAGAAGCGGATAACGTCATCTTGTATTGCAGTGAAAATACGATTGTCAGTTTTTTTCAAGCGCGTGCCTATTGTTATCTTCAGTCAATTTTTACTGTAACTTTGCTGGGAGAAATGTGACGATATTCTGGCTTGACTAATATTGTTTGCAGATAGTTATATCCTTAATTTTTCTTCAGACGTTAAAACCTGCATCTAAAATATATTAGATATTGCAAAAAATTATTAGACTGCAGAGCGAAATCTTCGCACGTGTCCACTGGATTAATATTCAATGATTACTACTGTCTCTCATAATTGACAGTGAGATATTTTCTGAAAAAACCTTTACTCAAGTACATTTTATTGTGAGGATTTTGTGTCCCTAGTGAAATTTGCAGACATTAATGAATATTCCGATGTTTTAGAATCGAACAGTGTTTTCCATTTTTCTATAAGAGTATTCACATCTTGAGTTGTAATCTGTCATTCACTAATGTTCACATTTCCCTGACAGTTGCGTCGCTAAAGACAATTTGAATCTCCGATTTGGACACCATTTTCTGAAAGATCCCTAACTTTTATAGTAAATTGAGAAATGCTATAAGATTTTTTGGTGCGGTCGTAAGTATATAAATAGGTAACAAATATAGTCGTCGTTTAGTCTGTCCGTCTGTCCGCATATAACAGCGCAAAAACTACTCAACCGAATGGTTTGAAATTTAATCTATAGAATCATTGCAGAATTTTCTCGAGTCATTTCAAATTTTATGAAAATCGAATCAAAACTTAAAAAGATATTAATAAAAGTTTACTTCATTCTATTAAATCGTATCATACGTCATTAATTCAATGATATCCTATGATAGGTAATGCTTCTAGGATGTCATGGCGATTACGTCCTCTTTAAGATGGAGTCCTGTTATTTCCGTATTATTGAATTTAACAACCAAATTTGTATACTAAAATTGATTAATTATAACAATCCTATAATCCATCGACAGTTTTTTGGATAGATGTTTCCGGAGAAATAGACATTACATGGAAAAAGAGTCTAAATATGGGTTTCAAGTTCTGAAAATCTCATATTCGTAATTTATGGAGCATTGAAATTATTTACACTGATAACAGAATTTATTCATTTACTACATCATTAAATAGTCATTTATAAAATCACAGAACTTATTAAAATATACTCAAAAAGCGTTCTGTGAACACCTACAAATCAGAGAACAGCTTTTAAGTAAAATAACTTGAGAACGAAATATTTTTTCGCTAAATGAAAATAAATTAACTTTTGAAAAATAAAATAAAAATAAAATCACACCTTTGTAATTTATGGAGCATTAAAATTGTTTACACTGATAACGGAATTTATTCACTTTCTACATCATTAAGTAGTCTTTTATAAAATCACAGAACCTATTAAACTATTCTCAAAAAACTTTCTTTGAATACTTAAAAATCAATGAACAATCTTAAATAAAATAACTCAAGACCAAATTATATTTCGCTAAATAAAACAAATTAACATTTGAAAAATAAAATAAAAATAAAATCACACCTTTGTAATTTATGGAGCATTAAAATTGTTTACGCTGAAAACGGAATTTATTCTCTTAAGTAGTCTTTTATAAAATCACAGAACGTATTAAACTATTCTCAAAAAGCTTTTTTTGAACACCTACAAATCAATAAACAGTCTTAAATAAAATAACTTGAGAGCCAAATTCTTCTGCGTTAAATGAAAATAAATTAACATTTCAAAAATAAATTAAAAATAAAATCACACTTTGTGATTTATAGAGAATTAAATTTGTTGACACTGATAACGGAATTTATTCAGTAATTACATCTATATTACAATAGCACGAGTCATGCGACTGTCAAAACTTCACTTTTCATATGCCATGCGCATATTTTTATTCTTTTTTTTTTCCGAACATAATTGCATAAAAAGTATATTTTTAGAAGGATCATTAAAAAAATAATAATGTTTGAGAGATAAGTTACATTCAAATATGTATATATTCTGAGATAATTTCATTTGAAATTAGGTTGACAACCCAATATCTCATTCCATCAAAAAAAAATTGCAACAAGAGATTAATTCATCGTAAGCGATAAAAATATTAAATGTGAAGGTAATCATTCGCAAAGCAAGTTCTCCAGCCATGAATTTTGCAGCGCTGTCTGGTGTTACAAAATAATTCGCGCCTTTAAGTCAATCAAAGTTTAGCATAATTCTGTTAGATGAAATGCTATACAACTCAACTTCTTTCGGGATCTTTTCTCGACTCAAATTAAATGTAAATAAACCCAACTCATGTAAAAATATTTCATGAATCAAACATCAAACCGAATCATCAGTTAATTTAGTATTTACGTATTATCCAATTACGTTCAGCAAGTAAATTAAATTATGTATAAAAGTAACATGTTGCAATTCTTACTACACACTTAAGGAAGACAAAACTCGTCGCCAGAGGTGGCTAGTCATTAAATAGTCATTTATAAAATCACAGATTCTAGTAAACCATTCTCAAAATGTTTTCTTTGAATATCTACAAATCAATGAACAGCTCTATTTTTAAAATATGGAGCATTTTTCTTCTTTAACTTATCCATGATACGTAGTATACTTACTTACCATCATACATAGTATAGGGTAAATCTTGTAATCGTTTTAAAAATCGAATTTTTTTTTGTCGGATTTACACGTTTCAGACACTGAAGATTCCGAAAAACATATTTTTAGAACAAAAATTTTGCCGTCCGTCTGTCTAGCTGTGTATATCTGTAAGCGCTCTATCTCTCGCACAATTTGAGATAGAGACGTGAAATTTGGTATGTACTTAGTATGTAATAAAGGGAAGAAACTTATTGAATTTCAGTAACCTCGATTATCCGGAACTATTTGTTTCGGACTCTTGAAATATCTCGTTCTGATAAAAGGCATATAAAAAGTTTCAAAATTGTTTATTTTAAGGAGTGAGTATAAAAGACGATAAAAAAAACATAAATTGTGCACAAAGAATGAAGTCGATCGTGTCATGAGTTGCCGAGATATTTGTAATCCTATTTCCCACACTCTTCGATTTTTCATGACCCTGTATTTCATCCAAATATCAATTCAAAGATATATTTTAATTGACAAAGTGACGCTCGATCCGACGCGATAAACCGTTAGTTAATAGGATTATCAATTTTGAAGTTATAGGTATGTTTCTTTTACGCAATTCAGTAATATAACATATAAAGTTTATGACGTCATCAAGCCACGATTTTATTCGAATGGCAATGCATTTTATAAATAGTTTACGCATGTTTTATTTTCATATTTTATATTATGGGTATCCATGATGGGTAAGTATTACGGGGGCCCCCAACAACTAGTTTTCTTACATTTCTATTAATAACTCCGTTGAGAGGCATGTCGGGAAATAATTATCTATCATTCTAAAAAACATAAAACAATAGCTTTTTCTTCTGCTTATTTGAACTGTTTAAAGATAATAAGTTCATCTTCGAGACGCAGAAAAACAACGGAAGTTTTATTTATTTATGAAAACACAGAAAACTACTCAAGACCATTTCCATTAATTCATTGTTTGAATTACCCAAGCTTTAGGAACCTGCAAATCGGCAAGTAGCACATACTTGACAACCTCCTTCCTAAAAACGTGATTAATTCGAATTTGACCCAAGTCAAACATGTTTCGATCCAGAAAATATATATAATACAGGAAATGAAATAAGTTCTACATATAGAGATAAAATAAACCCTTTTGTGCTTGAATTTTTATTCAGTTTTGGAAAAAAGTTACTTTTGCGTTAATAATATTAAAAATAGCATCCAAATCACAAATTTAATGTTAAGTGAAATTTAACGAATATGTTATTTATTGAAATCAAACGAATAGAGTTACTTTGCGTATTTACAGGGTGTTTAACAAAGGACCGCTAACTTTGAAAATAAGTAACTCGGAAACGGTGATAGACAGAAGCATGAAACCATTGGCATGTTTATTAAAAAGAACCTAAAGAGCTAATACAGAAACCTCAAAATTTTAGTAAGAAATTGCGTCGATAGATGACGCTACAGGTGGCATAACCATAAGTAGGTTGCATCACATCAAAAGAGATTCAAAATGTTCACCTTTCACACAACACATATGTCGCAAACGAAAAATGAAATTGTCAGTGACTCTCTGTAGTATGTCACCGGAAATCAACACACAAGTTTGACAAATAGCCTCCTCCAGCTCATTGAGTGTTATAGGAATGTTGCGGTAAACAAAGGCCTTCAGTGTCACTTCTGCAATTTCTTCCACTGTACGCTAATAGCGATTACGTTTCGACGGCGAAATCTTCGACGACTGAGCGTTCTTGATGTCTGAGCTCTTTTTATAGGGATCCGTAATTCTGACTGCAGCGCCATTTATCGGCACAATTTTAAACTAAAATTTTGAGGTTTGTGTATTAGATTCTTTTAATAAACATACCACTGGTTTCATGTTCCAATCTATCTCGGTTTCCAAGTTATTTATTTTCAAAGTTAGAGGTGGTCACTTTATTTTCAAAGTTAGAGGTGAAACACCCTGTACATGACAATAGACTAAAGAAATTTTTTTGAAGGCGTTTTGAAAATGCTCTATTACAACTGGATTAAACTGGCATAACCATTGTTGCAGTCGTAAAAAATCAGAGTGTATACGCCATTCAAAGAATGAAACGAAATTAAAATAGGTGGATTGAACTTTGCGCCGTTATATTAAAAATAAATGATGAACGTATAATAGCACAAATAAAAATATATAAAATGACAAGCAGCTTTTTCGGAGCCCCTAAAGCTCCCTCATCAGTGGCAAATTTAAAAGATTAAAAACTGATCCAAAAGTTTAAGCCATGTAAATAGGCTTGCGTCTCCGCACGCGCCAAAGATGGAATGGCGGTGAATTTTTTAAAAACAACAGCGGAGTCAGGAAACACATCTGACGTAGGAGACCAAAAGAAGCGCCCGGTCAGACTGGGCAAGTTTAAGTACGGAGGAGAAAAAAAGAGCGGGGGAGGGGGAAACGAAGAGAATTAATTAAATGAATTAAATTAATTTAAGTGGTTTAAACTTTTGAATCGGTTTTTAATCTTTTAAATTTGGCACTGTTGATGGAGCTGTAGGGGCTCCGATGTTTGCAATTTTATATATTTTTATTTGTGCTATTTTACGTTGATCATTTATTTTTAATGAAACGTATGTTTGAAATAAAAGAATCGCCAACGGTCTAAATAAAATTAAGCAAACTATTATTATTATTATTATTATTACTAAATGCTGAAACTTAAATGAAATCATAATGATAAATGTATAGACATAAACTATCATTACTAAATGCAGATAATAACAAAAATAATTGTTAAGACGAAATAATACCCAATGAAAAGACATATCCTATTAATAAGACACCAAACCTGAATGGGGTTAAATAATTAATGTAATTTTAGATATTTTTCCTAATTCAAAACGTGTTTAACTACTGTCAAATTAACGCATTTTTATAAACGGATAGTGGGAGGATAACAAGTACATCGGCATTGTTTCTTATGACAATTGTATATTTTTTACCTCTTATAATAATTGCAATAACAGCCTAAGATTTTAATAATGATCTATCACTAAAACTAAAAATCTTTCTTCCTCTTTCATTTTAATTCTCCGAGGATAATAAAATCTTCTGCCAGACACGTGGTGACTTGCAAATAACTAAAGTTCTTAGGTTTAGTCAATTCTCATTAATAATCCAGCTTCCGTCGGAAGAACTTATTGATTTGATTTACCGAACGGCAAACAAGTAGAATTTTACAAGACTTAAAATAAAAGTAAATTTCGTCGTTTGTTGTTCTTTCTTGATGACTGTTTAATTATACGACGTCGAATGAGTTCTACAGATGTGCTTTGGATGAACACATCTTTCATAGGCTTTCAGAGAATGACGTCTTTACTAACGCTTCGTAAATTTCAAGATATGCAGAACATCATACTTTATGTAAACGATTTTCAAAATTTATTTCTACGCATAAATTACATATTCTTTGCAACAATTTGCCTTTATGCAACAATTTCACTTTATGGTCTTGACTTTTGGCTATAGCTCTGGCTCGAAATTTCTATGATAATAGAATTTCTTTGTTGCAGTCATGTCAATTTTTCCCGATACCTCTTACAAAACTTTTAAAAGTCTTTTCAATGATCGTGAATTTATTTAAACAATCCAAATGCAGAAAAATGCCATTGATGAGGAGGGGGGGGGGGGGGTGCGTCATGTGATTTTACATGCATTTCTTTAAATGAAACACAATTTATTTCAGTTTGGGATTCTTTCTTTGCTAAATATTCGTCAGTAAGAGTGTCTGGGAGACTTTGTTCATAGGAAGCTCAATTAATGTATTTTTCATATAAGGCTAGAATGTCTTTTTCATATAAAGCTAGAATTTCTTCTTCAAAAATGGGTTCTAAAATATTTTACTGATAATAAAGTGAAATCACCTTAGCTTTACTGCATTTTTTACCTTTAATTTAATTTCAGAACAAAATCCAACAGCAATCATGAATTTGTTTGGAAATTTTTCTTTACATTCACAAACCCATTTCTTATTTTATATTGATTGATAAAAATTGCTCTTCTTTTGATACACTCATTTAAATAAAGCCATGTTTCATCCAGTGTTGCGATATATTTTTATTTATCAACACCTATGTGTTTATTAACGCGAGCGTTAGAAAGCACTATCCACAACACATTGGAAGACTTTGGAAAGTCTTCCAAGAGAGGCGGGAGAAAAATAATATGATTGCATTAAGAGAAAAATCAACTATGATGAAAATTTCAATCCAGAGTTATAATCAACAGTCAGGGCTATGCAGTAGAGTAAAATTGTCACAAAGAATACGGCATATATGTTCAGAAATTGACTGTGAAAATAGTTCCATAAAGTACGAACAACCTTCTGTTTAATATTTTGTATTAATTGGAATACTCTTTATTTTAAGAAAATTTCTTTTCCTTCAATGAAAGCACGTTGGGTATTGTCTGCGAGACGTGGAGAATAAACTTCATTATTTTAAATATAGGAATTTATGCAGAGTTCATTAATAATTTCGTTGAAATAATTTAGTTATTCTACTAACGGTTGCACTTCTCAACCGCTTTATGTTTAAGAGAGTTTAAGAAAATTTAAGTATATATGCTTTCTGTTACGTCTTCTTGATAATTCTTTGATTGTTCAACGATAGGTGTGGTTAACAAATTTGTAATGCAAAAATATTTTTTTAAGCCTTTGAATGCTGAAGTCTGAAAACTCAGTAGCCTTTAAAATACGGCGAACGCCCGAACGTGAAATATCCTGCTCTATTATTTCTCCCCCTATCTTCTACCTGCCTATTTGTCAATAGGACAATAATAGGTAAAAGTGGAACCTTTCTAAGATAACTAGTACAAAGAACACCCCATCCATTGATTCCAATAATCTCCTGCTGTGCTAGTTGGATATTTACGAGGGGAGAAAATGAAACAGGCGTTCAGGCGGTCTGCCAGTATTTTGTTTGGTCGAACGTCTTGGGTGGTTTGGTAGCGAAAAGTTCTAGAAAGTTCTAGAAATAAATCTAGAGTGCCCATATTTGTACAGTGATACCCTAACTAAAGAATATTGCGTCTAACGAAGATTTATATTGATGTTTCTTAGACTCGTCAGGCGAATATGAATTTGGCTAAAGAATGTTTTATTAGGCGCGTGCACTAATTACACAACAGCCACACTGTATTTTAATTGCACGTAGATTTACGTTTCCGGTAATGATTTTTATTACGGAACGAATTATCTTCGTTAGCTGAGTTATTACCGTGCATGTTTACTTCCTTATATTGTTTTGTCATTAAGGTACACAAGGTTTCATATTGAGTGAAACCTACTTTTTAACACTTTCCAACATAGTTGAAATGTGTTTATGAATTCGGTTTGTATGTCCGTCTGCCGACTGTCTGTGCTCTAACTCGCGTAAATATATTCGTATTGTCATTCAATTGATAGATGTTATTGATATATGTAATGACATGTTCGGCATTGAAAATAAAGTAGGTAGCACTTATATATATATATTTTTTATAGGGACACTCAAAAGAATTCCGTTACATTACGGTTTTTTGGGAAAAATCATTTGCGGTTTAGTTTAATAATGTTTCACTATTTCAACCATATTGACATTGATATATGTTATATAAAAAATTTATTTCCTTCGTATCCTTCCATTTTATTCGCATTAATCTTTTAAAATTAATCTAACTTCTGTCATAGTCAGTATTTCCTTAATTCTTAATAATATCTATTCCTATTTAAAGTCCTTTTAAAAGTAAATATCCGTATATTAATAATTATTTTATTCCAAATCTTAATCTAAAATTTAAGATCATTCGTAGCTTTCATCAACTCCCCAATCTATAAAATTCTGAGACGCGTTCTCATTTCGAATGTTTTTTAAAAGCCATTTTCTTTTTATTATTATTATTATTATTATTATTATTGCTCTGAATTTTTCGCACGCTTGGGATTTTAACTTCAAAATTTCTCCGCACCCAAGTAAGGGATTCTTTATTGTTTTAGCCTCGCCCTCTAGCCTCATTCGTTGGGCTGGAACTAGCTTCTCACTCATTGGGTTGTGCGCTCGTGACGTAATTCTGTGTATGTTTCCGCGGAGAGAACAAAACTCGCCCGCACCGGTCGGAACGGCAGATTTTTGACGTTTTCGGAAGTTAAACAAATATGTGTCTGGTATTTGTATGACCGTAGAATATTCAACTGGCCCAGTAACATCTTAATTCAATGAAGTGAAGCAACGTTAGCCCGAGGGCTATAAGTTTTAGACCTTTTGGGAATTGTTCTGTGTTGTTCGTCTTCTAATAAAATTATTCGTCTGGAGATTGGCTGGATTTATTGGAAAACTTTGGTGGAATCATTTCATTGCTTTCTACTTCGCCATACTTGCTAATATCGATTGCAACTTGCTATATCGTTGAAGGACTGCCATCTTTTCATCGAATATTATTCATCGTAATATCTCAACCTCGTCAAAATGCTACAAAAAGCCGGCAGGATTCCATGAACTTGCGCTGAGCTATGCCAATGTTCTGATGGACGGATGAGCTGCGAATGTATTGCCGGCTACTGTTGTACATCTTCATAGCGAAGAGTGTGCGTCTAGTTCTCGCTAAGAGTATGTCGATTAGTTGTTCTTCTGATCGTCTGATAAACGGAGAAGCTGTGATATGTTGCTGAATGCGGATGCTGTATATTTTCCATTGTGGTGTGTGCAACTTATTCTCACCAAAATATGCATTGAATTTTTCAAAAAGTGTTGGAATAATTTATCCCTGGAAATACCAGATGCAGACCAGTGTGAATGTTCTACAAAACAACTTCTCAATCATGACGGAATGATCTAAATAATATTTTCTTTTACAGAAAAAAAAATAAAAAAAAAATGAAAAGGTATCATTATACAAAAAAATAAATAAATTGATCGGTCTCAAAAATTTCAAAAAGTAAACAGGCAGACAACTTGTGAACGGAATTACGTAAGTTTGAAAAAAGTTTTTATTGTATGTATTATTTATTATTTTATTTATTTTTATGTTATTTAAGTTTCGCTCAGATTTTCTTATTTGTTGTATTATTATTATTATTATCATTATTTATTATAGATGGAGGTATTTACATTTGTTATTTAATTTAAATTTTATTTTACATCTGTTGTGTTAATTCTCTTTAATTTTTATATTAATGTTATTGCGATCTGGACTTGTAAAAGTCCTTGGTGATCACAAAATGAGTGAAAACGAAATAAACACCATTCCTTTTGATTTCGAATCTGGAATGAACATTCAATCTTGGTTAAACCATTTTGACAAAACATGCCTTTCTGAAAAGAAAGATGAAAATTGGAAGATTAAAAATATTTCAAAATATTTGAAAGGAGAGGCTCTGAAGGTATTTATCAATGAATGTTTAGACAAAATAACTGATATTCTTACTGAAAAATTCATAACTGTTCATGTTCCTCGATTTTCAGAATTTGCCTCTATGAAATTAAATGATCTCAATGATTTGGATAAGTACTTTCGAAAAAAGGTTGAAATAGGTAGACAACTTTGTTTATGTGAAACTATAATAGTACAGGGATTAACAGACGGTCTCAAACCTGAGTACCAGAATTATATGATTAGTAATCCTCCAAAAAATACAATAGACTGGTACCTAATGGCTAAACAGCTAGTAGTAATTCCTACTTCCCAGGTCAACAATAGTAATTCTAGGAGTAATTTTCAGAATTATAGATCATTGCCACAATATGATCAGGCACCCAGACATTGGGTTCGCCCAAGTCGAAATTTTCATATGCCAAATTCCAATTTTCATTCACAGAGCAATTTTAATGCTCCAAATTCTAGATTTATCAATCCTAGGTTGCCTACTACACATTTTCAGAGCAAATACTCAAGTAGACCATGTCGAATGTGTTTAAATAGAGGTATACAACATGCTTACCACTGGGAGAGGAATTGTGTATTCAATGTGAGCCCTTTGCAATCTTCTGCACCCCCTCTTAGTCAACCACAACCATCTACTGATAATATATGACAGTTAATTGTATCAGGATATGTAAATAACAGGGCACTACCTTGTGTGATTGACTCTGGCTCAACCATAAGTATTTTACCTTTTAAATTTGTTAAATTGTTAAATGCTAAAGTTATAAATATTCCACCTGTTATTATTGGCCAAGCCAAAGGAACTGTTGCAATAGATAAAGCTTGTAATTTATTGTTTAAATTAGGTAATGTGCAACAAAATATTAGATTTTTGATATGTAATACAAATTTAGATTATGCTATATTAGGTTTACAAGAATGCTGTAAGTTTAATTTAATTATTGATTGTGCTACATGTCGAGTATTACAAGGAGACCTTGTTTTAAATGAATCTAAGAGCATATCCAGTGATAATTTGAGATTACTTCATTTTAATGTTAACTATGATTATCAGAGAGTGCAACCCGATTATGGAAAGATCATATCTCCTCAATCCTTTGTTCCATCTAATGTTGATAATTCTAAATTAATTGGGGAAATAAATTCTATAGAAAATGAAACTTTAAGGGAAAGTATAAGGGATTATTTAGACATTTTTTTCTAAAAATAAATTTGATGTCGGGAGAATTAATATTGAACCGCAACGTATTTTTCTTAATTCTGACCTACCAATATCTCTGAGGCCATACAGAACTTCCCCTTTAGAAGAAAAAGAGATTTCGGATCAAATTCAATCACTATTAGATGCTGGTTTAATTAAAGAGAGCAATAGTCCCTATTCTGCCCCTGTTACATTAGTAATGAAAAGAGAAGAAGGTAAGAAAACTAGATTATGTGTTGACTATAGCAAATTAAATGCAATAATGAAAAATGACGCCGAACCCCTACCTCGTATCGATGGAATTTTAGATAAACTGAGTAGTGCACAGTATTTTTCAACTTTAGATTTAGCCTCTGGCTACTGGCACATACCCATCCATCCATCCGATACTGAGAAATTGACTTTTGCTACCAACTTTGGGCTCTTTGAATGGTTAGTTCTGCCCTTCGGGATTAAATTAGGCCCCCCGATATTTAATAGAACCCTTAGAAGAATACTTACTAAATACAAAATAGACTTTGCTTGCCATTATTTTGATGATATCATTATTTTTTCTTCCTCATTAGAAGAACATATGCAACATTTAAACCAAATATTTGAATTATGTAGACGTGAAAACATTAAACTTAAGCTATCTAAATGCAATTTTGTTCAAAGTAAAATTAACTTCTTAGGATATACCATCCAGAATGGCACATTAACTCCTGCTAATGCTAATATTGAAGTAATAAAAAAACTAAAACCCCCTTCAAATGTAAAGGAACTTCAGAGATTCTTGGGATCTATCAATGTTTATCACAAGTTTATAGATAAATATGCCGAAATTCGAGTCCCTCTTAACAGATTACTCAGGAAAAATACATTATGGGAATGGAATACAGATTGTCAAAATTCTTTTCAAAAATTAAAAGATGCCTTAATAGCCAAACCTATCTTAAAAATTTATGACCCTAAGTTACCCCTCCATATGTTTGTTGATGCCTCACAGGTGGCAGTAGGTGCAGTCTTAAAACAACCTGAGTAATAATTTTTTACATCCAATTGCTTATTACTCTAGAGGATTGAGAAGTTATTAGAAGAATTATTTTATTACCGAGTTAGAGTGTCTTGCCATCATTGACACGTTAGACAAATTCTATCATTATTTTCATGGTGTAAATTTTACCATTCATACTGATCATGCATCTCTTGTATGGTTAAAAAATACTAAACATCTGAGAGGCAGGTTATTTAGATGGTCTTTGATGTTGAGCATGTTTGAATATAATATAGTTTACGAAAAGGGATCCACAAATGTCGAAGCCGACATGTTGTCGGGAAACCCAGTTTCACATTTTATTCAACCACTTACTTTTCTTCTGGACGTTAAAGAAATTATAGAGAGGCAGGAAAAAGATAATGTGTGTGGTAAAAATTATCTAAATGAAAATGGACTTATGATTATTAAAAGGAAAGGATTTCGAAAAATAGTAGTCCCCATGTCTTTAAGGAGAAAAATACTAAATGTTGCTCATGAAAAATTTGGTCATCCTGGTATCCAAAAAATGTTAAATTTAATCTCCCCTAATTATTATTGGCCTGACATGACGCAAGATATAACCAATTTTGTAAAACATTGTTATATTTGTCAAAAGAATAAAAAACCCAGACAGAAAAAATTTGGCTTATTACAAGCTATGCCCACCACAGATCAACCTTTTGAATGTCTTTCTATTGATACTGTGGGAGGATTCAATTATTATAACTCCACCAAAAAATATCTACACATCATCATCGACCATGCAACCAGATATGTTTGGGCATTTCCTTCCAAAAGTGTTACCACAGAAACATACACAAATTGCTTAAAACAAGTCTTCAATATTCAATTCCCTCAACAATTATTCTGTTTCAACAAAATTTTCGATTTACAGGGTACTCAAAAGTTATTAAGTGATAGGAATGCAGCCTTTACTTCACCTAGATCTAAAAATTTTTGCGGAATCACAATATTAAGCAACGTTTAACCACATCACATCACCCTCAAACGAATGGAAAATGTGAGAGAGTGAATCAATCAATAGTTACAAGATTAAAGTGTAAAGTTAATTCTACTTCCTCCAAAATTCCTTGGACCAAACTTCTGACTGAAGTAGTTAATGAATACAATAATACACCCCATTCCATAACCAAGTTCCCTCCTGCTTATTTACTTTTTGGCAAATTACCCTATGATTCCCCTCTTAAGCAAAATTATTACCCTCCTGTCCAGGAAGCCCTCAACATTGCTAAAAAACGCACGGATGAATTTTACTGGAAAAGTAAAAAATATTATGGTAGAAATTATGTGGAGCCAAAATTTGAGATAGGAGATCTTGTTATCTATGAAGAATTCCATTATCCCAATACCAGAAAGCTCTCACAAGTTTTTAGTGGTCCCTATCAAATCCTTAAAAAATTATCTGATGTAAATGTTGAAATTAATAGACAGACTCAAAATAAATTTACTGAAATAGTCCATGTATCAAAATTACGCCCTTATTACCCTCCTGACAAATTAAAGTTATCCCATGAGCAACAACAAACTAATGTTAAATCAATAGCTTAATATTAAACTTAGTAAAGCAAAAATTAACTAAATTTAATGAAATCAAATTATAATTGACTAATCAATTCTCTTCTGTATAACAGTATGTTCTTGAATATAGGAATTCCCAAGAATATTACTGCCAATATTTTTGCTTGAGTTAACTTTTTATGCAGGCGTAAATTAGTTGATTTGAGTTAAAAGGTTCTTATGTTGGATTGAATTGAATTAGAACAATAAAGTAAATTGGAATAGCAAATTAGATTAGAATAATACATTAAATTAAAATAAATTTAATAAAAATTCACTGGATTAAATTAAATTATAATAATAGAATAAAATTCTCTACTAATAGTAATAGTTAAACTTATTATCCACCATACACTTCAAGGTCTTATTTTTATTGAGCAGCTTATGTTTCTGTTGTTTGACTAAAAACAGAATGAGCACATTATCTTACTGAATTGTTGATAATTTTTCACAGATATTTCTTAGTTTACTATTTATTTATTTTGTTTCCTTTTATTAAGTATATTTTCATTCCTCACTGATATTGAAAAAGAATGAGGAATTAAAATTATATACAGATGAATTACTGATTTAGTATTATTTTGAAGTTGTTTGTTATTGTTGATATTATTATGTCGTTATTATAATTGTTGTTGTTATTTATTATGTGATAAGATTATAAAAGAGAATATTCTTGAGAATTGTGATAAAAGAGAACCACTGATAGTATATTAGTTGAGGATAAAAAGTCACATCTTGCTAGCAAAACATCTAATACTCATATCTAATTGATGGAACATTATTAACTGACTGGACTTCACTTAATAAGTGCACTTATCAAGGCATAAAACTTATCAAGCTATACCTACTTATCAAGGCATAAAACTTATCAAGCATCACAAACCAGTACTTTAATTGTTTATTGAACTTAGTAGTGATGAAACTTTCTTATGTTTTTGAATTTTATGATTAACTGGAATTATCCTACTACAGAATCAATACACTGTATTGCCGTAAACTGTATTACTGGCTAATACTTGACATATCTGTGCCTTCATATCCATACCAAGAAACTTTTTTTGGAAATGAGAGGTCTATAACTCAGACTGTTACTGATTAAGAGGACTATTACACAATTATACTTTTCACTGCTTAGACAAAACTGCTTTGTTTACTTCATTTTCATTCTTTTCACTATTTATGTTTGAAGAGTGAAAAAACAATTATTTGTTACTAACTTATTTATATTGTAATTGTATGTATTTCTGTATTTAAACAATTCCCAGAGGTTCGCGTTTACATAAATAACTATTGAATTAACTTTAATAAAATCAAAGAATTTTTGGCATTAACTAGAATACCAGATAAATATTTTGTAATCCAAATTCTTGCTTGCCTTAATGAACTTGTAGATCAACGGATTTACCCGTCATTCGGATTTTTAGGGGGGGGGGGGGGGATAATGTTATATAAAAAATTTATTTCCTTCGTATCCTTCCATTTTATTCGCATTAATCTTTTAAAATTAATCTAACTTCTGTCATAGTCAGTATTTCCTTAATTCTTAATAATATCTATTCCTATTTAAAGTCCTTTTAAAAGTAAATATCCGTATATTAATAATTATTTTATTCCAAATCTTAATCTAAAATTTAAGATCATTCATAGCTTTTATCAACTCCCCAATCTATAAAATTCTGAGACGCGTTCTCATTTCGAATGTTTTTTAAAAGCCATTTTCTTTTTATTATTATTATTATTATTATTGCTCTGAATTTTTCGCGCGCTTGGGATTTTAACTTCAAAATTTCTCCGCACCCAAGTAAGGGATTCTTTATTGTTTTAGCCTCGCCCTCTAGCCTCATTCGTTGGGCTGGAGCTAGCTTCTCACTCATTGGGTTGTGCGCTCGTGACGTAATTCTGTGTATGTTTCCGCGGAGAGAACAAAACTCGCCCGCACCGGTCGGAACGGCAGATTTTTGACGTTTTCGGAAGCTAAACAAATATGTGTCTGGTATATTTATGTCCGTAGAATATTCATCTGGCCCAGTAACATCTTAATTCAATGAAGTGAAGCAACGTTAGCAATAGGGCTATAAGTTTTAGATCTTTTGGGAATTGTTCTGTGTTGTTCGTCTTATAATAAAATTATTCGTCTGGAGATTGGCTGGATTTATTGGAAAACTTTGGTGGAATCATTTCATTGCCTTCTACTTCGCCATACTTGCTAATATCGACTGCAACTTGCTATATCGTTGAAGGACTACCATCTTTTCATCGAATATTATTCATCGTAATATCTCAACCTCGTCAAAATGCTACATATATATATAACTAAGGTGCAATACAAGAGGCTTTTTATAGAATATTGTGTGTATAGCAGTCATCGTTCATTTACAGGGACACACAAAAAAATTCGTTTACTGTCTTTTAACAATAATTTCTAGAAGTGCGTTTACAGTTGCTGAACGCATTTTTAAATTTAACTCGTTTTTTGTCTATTACTTGGTGCGTATAAATTCTATAGATGAAATGCAGATCAGTACAAAAGTTCTCGAGTACATTTCCGTTTACTGATAGAAATTCCAGAAGGGGGAATTTGAAACTCTGCTACGCGTTTACTAAATTTAGCATTCTATGTAGTATATATACAAATCTATAGATCCTATAAAGGGCTGCACAAATGAGTTCGGATACTTTTTCCGAATATTGCTGGTAATTCCTGAAATTGGGTTGTTTAAATATGTTATCCGTTTCCCAAATTGTTTACTTAGATTTGGGCAGGGCTAGTTGAGCTTAAGCCGAAAGGTAGTCCTCCCTTCCCTGTTTAACTTTCACCTTGTTTACTTAGATATCATCTTTCAAATTATTAAACGATGAAGATTTATAAAATATTTTTAGAAGTGTTGGAAAGTGTTACATAATCTATGATTGACGCATGATTTTCGTTCTTGTTTATGAAATCACGCAGGCTATATTATCTTTGAGACGTGGTAAATAAATCCCACCATTTGAAATAATAGAAGTTATTCTATTTCAGTCTTTATAAATAATTCATATAAAGATTTCTTCGCAAGAATTTAGAGATTTTGTTAGCGTGCACTTCACATCCGTAGCATTTTTAAGAGACTTTAGGGAAATTTATGTAAATATGCTTTTTGGATACTGCTTTGGATATCCGAAGACAACGAGCTTTACAAATGTTGCGGAGGTAAATATATTATTTTTATGATGAACCTAGAATCTCTATACATGTGTACTTCTTTAAAGTATTTAGTCATTATAGTATAAGTGGGTCATTCTCACGAAAATGCATATTTTACGGTATATATATAATTTATATTTTCCAAGGAGATAAATATTAGGAAATGTAGTAAATTTCCTTATATTTTTATTCTATGTATATTTAAACTTTAAGTAAGTTATTAAATACATTTCGGATGAAATTACTTTAATAATTAACTTTAATCTTTTAACCTTTTTAACGCCGCAATAGCCGAAATCATCCCAATACTGTGAAACCCACAATAGCCCAGGATAGCTAAAAGGATTTTCCTTCCCCTTAAATGGGTCCAGGTGCTGTCAAGAGGGTGGTCTCACTCAGTGATGGATGGGGTAATGTGTTGGCATTTCTGGACAGTAAAGAAATAAAAACAAGATTTTATTTTTAGTAACTGGAACAAATATAAAACGAGAGGCGTAACACCTGTAGAAATTTGAATAAAGGGAGAAAGCAGTAGGGCCATTTTCACTATTTACCTAATTAAAAAGGGGGGAATGAAATAAAAAACAGCATTTTGGGCTATTTTGTTGGGATTCTAAGGTCATTCAGTTTTTTAAAGCTTGGGATTTAAAGAGTTAAAGAATATTTGTCTAAAGTCCCCTCCGTGGGTTTAAAACGCAACGTTTATTTCAGTGATATTTAAACAATTATTATTATTTTTTTACAATATTTTTAATAGTTATTATTTAGAAGTCTTTAGTGAAGCTCTAACTTAATATATTTTATAAAAATGGTTTTACTTTTACTGAGGAATTAATTTCAAACACTGTCTCTAGATAAAATAGTCTCCCTCCATGGACACTGAAAATATTTTTTTAAAGTGCCTTAGATGACAGTAAGTGTCAAATTATCATTAGGTAGTTTGGGAGACAGAAAGCCGTTTTGTTTTTTAGATATAACACATTGTTGTGCTGTGAAATTATTAAATCTTTTCCAATATATTAGTTCTATTTGGAGTTTGGCAAAATTCTTAGTGTATACTCGGTGGTCATTGTAATTAAGAAAAAAAAATTGTGTTTATAATTATAACATAAATTTTAGACCGATTTAACATTGCATTTAATAAAAAGAAATGTATCATTTTAACAAACTGAAAACGGAAGAATTTAAAAATCGAAAACTTACATTTTGTCTCCTCTGTGGATTTGCCACATCCAATTTTACTGATATTGTCTAGTTTACCGGTCATTTGTCAGACATTGTGTGCAGTATAAGAAAGTACAAAAAGATACAAAAAGAAATTTTAAAAGTAATAAAATTAAGATGCTCATTGTTTTTCAGAAAATTACATTCTATAAATTCAAAAAAATTAAAAAATGTTTTAGCCAATTTTGCTTTTTTTTTACGAGAATGACCCAAGAGAGATATATATAATAATGTTTAATAATGACTATACTGTAAATTATTTTTATATATTTTTAATGAAATAACCTTGGCTGTTATTGGCTATTAAAATATTAAAATATTAAAATAAATGATCAACGTAAAAATAGCACAAATAAAAAAAATATAAATATAGCAAACAGCTGTTTCGGAGACTCTAAAGCTCCATCATCAGTGCCAAATTTAAAAAACTGATTTAAAAGTTTAAGCCATGTAAATATGCTTGCGTCTGTACACGCGACCAAGATAGAATGGCGGTGAGTTACATAAAAAACCCATCATAAAAATTTCATTATTGGCTGTGTGAACATAAAAACAACAGCGGAGTCAGGAGTCACATTTGACGTAGGAGACCAATAGATGCGCTCGGCCAGACTGCACGAGTGTAAGTACGGAGGAGAAACGTCATATGGGACTACTGACTCCGCTGTTGTTTTTAAAAACTCACCGCCATTCTATCTTGGTCGCGTGCGGAGGCACAAGCATATTTAAATGGCTTAAACTTTTAAAACAGTTGTTAATCTTTTTAAATTTGGCACTGATGATGGAGCTTTAGAGGCTCTGAAACAACTGTTTGCTAGTTTTATATTTTTTTATTTGTACTATTTTTACGTTGATCAATTATTTTAATATAACGGCACAAAGTTCAATCCACCGATTTTAAATATTATCTGCTATACTTGAAGAATAATTTCAATTGTTTAAAATAATGGATTCAGTTTTCATACGGAAGATTTTAGTGATCCCACTAATATGTACTCTCATTGATAGGCTTATGAAGAAGTTTTAAGAAAAGTTATTTAAACATGTTTGAATATTTCTTTATAATGTTTTGCTGTTGCAAAGAATAATGAAATGTTACATCATGTTTCCTAGGAATCTGAAATACGCATTAAATTAAGATATATATATATTTTAATATAATCACACTATCTATCAACTCTGAAACATTGGAAATCAATTCCATTATATGAAACAATGAATAAACTCCATTATTTGAAATAATGTAAGTTATGCTAATTCTGTGGTCGTGAATAATACATATGAAGCTTTCATAGAAAGAATTCAATTAATCTATTTGGCGAGTGCTTCACATCCGCTGGATTTTTAAGAGATTTTAAGAACATTTATCTAAAGATTTTCCCCCTTCTTGATGCTTCTTTGATTTTTCGAAGACAATCAGTTTTACTAATGTTTTGTATCTGAAGATTTTTGTTTGATGAACGTAGAGTCTCTGTACTTGTATACAATGTTTCTTCATTTTGGTATAAGATGGTATGCATAATATATGATAATGATTGTACTCTACAATATTTTTAGAAAGTGAAATAACAATGGTTCCGAACGATGGAAGTAAACGCCATTATTTGAAATATTCGAATTTATTTTAATTCAGTCTTCCATTAATAATAAATATGAAGGCTCCGTCAGGTGATTTTAGTCATCCTTTTACCTTGTACTTCACATACGAATGGTTTTTAAGAGACTTGAATATAATTTAATGATTGTACTTTACAATTTTAATGTTTTTAAATGAAATAACGCTGAAGATTACCTATGAAATGAGGGAAATAAACTCCATAATTTGAAATATTGGAATTTATTTTAATTCAGTCTTTCATTAAAAATAAATTTGAAGGTTCCGTTAGAAGATTTTAGTGATCCTATTACCTTGTACCTCACATACGAATGGTTTTTAAGAAACTTTAATATAATTTAATGATTGTACTTTACCATTTAAATTTTTTTTAATGAAACAACGATTGCTTTTACCTATGAAACGAGGAAAATAAACTCCATTATTTGAATTATTGAAAATTGTTTTAATTCAGTTTTTCATTAATAATAAATATGACAGTTTCGTCAGCCGATTTTAGTGATCCTATTAACTTGTACTTAACATACGAATGATTTTTAAGAGACTTTAGTATTATGTAATGATTGTACTTTACAATTTAAAAATTATTTTAATGAAATAACTATGGCTATTATCTATGAAACGAGGGAAATAAACTCCATTTTTTGAAATATTGAAATATATTTTAATTCAGTCTTTCATTAATACTAAATTTGAAGGTTTCGTCAGAATATATTAGTGACTCTATTACCTTGTACTTCACATACGAATGATTTTTAAGAGACTTGAATATAATTTAATGATTGTCCTTTACAATTAAAAATTTATGAAATAACGATAGCTATTACCTCTGAAACGATGGAAATAAACTCCATTATTTGAAATATTGGAATTTGTTTTAATTCAGTCTTTCATTAAAAATAAATATGATGGTGTCGTCAGACGATTTTAGTGATCTTATTACCTTGTACTTCACATACGAATAGTTTTTAAGAGACTTGAATATAATTTAATGATTGTACTTTACAATTTAAATTTTTTAAATAAAATAACGATGGCTATTACATATAAAACGAGGGATATAAACTCCATTATTTGAAATATTGGAATTTGCTTTAATTCAGTCTCTCATTAAAAATAAATATGATGGTTTCGTCAGACGATTTTAGTGATCTTATTACCTTGTACTTCACATACGAATGGTTTTTAAGAGACTTGAATATAATTTAATGATTGTAGTTTACAATTAAAAAAATTATTAATGAAATAACGATAGCTATTACTTCTGAAACGGAGGAAGGAACTAATTATTTGAAATATTGGAATTTGTTTTAATTCATTCTTTCGTTAATAATAAATATGAAGGTTCCATCAGAAGATTTTTGTGATTCTATGACCTTGTTCCACGAATGGTTTTTAAGAGACTTGAATACAATTTAATGATTGTACTTTACAATTTTAAAGTTTTAAAATGAAATAACGATAGCGATTACCTATGAAACGAAGGAAATAAGCTCCATTATTTGAAATATTGTAAGTTGTTTTAATTCAGTCTTCCATTAAAAATAAATATGAAGGTTCTGTCAGAAGATTTTAGTGATTATATTACCTTGTACTTCACACACGAATGGTTTTTAAGAGACTTGAATATAATTTAATGATTGTACTTTACAATTTAAAATTGTTTTAATGAAATAACAATGGCTATTACCTATGAAACGAGGGAATAAACTCCATTATTTGAAAGATAGGTTTTTCTTTTTTAGTATTTCATCAATAAGAAATATGAAGGTTCCATCAGAAGATTTTAATTATTATATTCCCATGTACTTCACATACGAATAATTTTTAACAGACTTCAGGACAATTTATCTAAATATGTTCACTCTTACGCCTTCTTGTTATTTATTTTATTATAAACAATGGGTTTGTACTTCTGTTAATTGTTAAAAGGAGTAAAATAAAAACTTTACAAACAGTAAAATAGGTTTTATTAAATTTTTGACATATTTCGGCTGCATCAGAGCCATTTTCAAAACAAATAAGAATATTCTAGAAGTTATTATTTGAGACGCTATCATTTAATTTTTCACGTACTGTTCCAAATTAAGCACGTTATTTTGTATTTTTACTTGTATTTTTATTTCCATACTTTAACCATGGAATATAACTCGAGACACAATTTTGGGCTTATTAATTTTATTTTTGCTTAAACAATTTTGGCAATGTATTTTAGAAATGTTCTTAAGGTATAAGTTACTTCTTTGATGAAACTGAAAACTTTATACAGTGATTCCTTGGCTAATAAAAACATCTGCTAAATAATTTTTCTACTAATGAATATATTTCACTCAGATGGAAAAATTGCAACTTGTGTGATTTCTTTTCCACTAAGTATCACTGTGTTGAAAATAGAAAAGTGACGAATATTTGTATAGATATATACTAGATACGCCTAAAGAAGCTGGATTCGACTAACAAACAGGGATGTAGTAGGAGGTATACGGTGGTATACGCCGTATACTCTCTGCATTTTTTAATGAAGCTCACCTGTTTTTCATGTAAAAGCTATAGCGTATTACCCAAATCAAAATTCATGCTGGTATTTGTTTGCTGGACCGGCATTAAATGCTGTATCCCAGAAATAAAATAGCATAAACTACCATAAACATTTGCTGATTCCACCAGAATTACCAGCAAGTCATGGATGTATTGACCCACTTGATGCTGACTAGCATTATAAAGAATATAATAGCAATAACTAGCCTATTTTTTTTACTGGTACTACCATAAACAATTGCTGGTTCCACCAGAAGTACCCAGCAAGTCATGGTGTGTATTGACCTACTTGATGCTGGCTAGCATTATAAAGCATATACTAGCATATAAATCTAGCATACAAAGCAATACATAGCAATAACTAGCCTATTTTTTGTTGCTGGTACTAGCATGAATTTCGACCTGGATACCCTCTTTCTATAGCATATACCCTTTGCCTATAGCGTATTACCCTCTTTCTATAGCTTATACCCTCTGCATATAGCGTATATCCTCTGAATTTTTTCGACTATAGAATAGAATTGCTAACGAATATTGCAGTGGTCGCATGCGCTAGCATTTGTTGTATTTTATTTGGGTGAAAAATTACTTTTCATTTAAGGAAAAAATCGGCAAATGAGTGTAAGTCCGCAACGTATTATTTTTGTTATCTGAAGTTTCACTGTGCACTTAATACTTTTTTATAATGTTTCGTTATAATAGTATAAGATAATATGTCAAAATGTCTCACTATGAACATTTTCTACAATTTTTAAAATTTTTAAAAATAAAATAAGGACGTCTATTATCTCTGGAAAGGGGGAAATGAATTCTATTATTTGAAATAATAGAAGTTATTCTAATTCAGTCCTCATTAATAATTCATATGAAGCTTTCAGAACTTAGTGATTTTATTAGCCTGTACTTCACATTCATAGATGTTTTGACAGACGTTAAGAAATTTCATGTAAATATACTTTTTTTTACGCCTTTATACTTCTTTGATTATTCGAAGGCAATGAGTCTTACATATATTTCACAGGTTCATATTCCTTTCATGTATCTGAATCCTGAAATAACGGAAATTATTCTTATGCAGTATTTCTTAATAATTATTCTAATGTTGTCTTCCTTAATAATTATTCTAATGCAGTCTTCCTTAATAATTCCTGTGAAGATTTCACTTGAAGAAGTATGAGATTGTATTAGGGATACTTGGCACATGTGTAGTATTTTTAAGGGGTTTTATGAAGATTTATGTAAATATACTTTCTTTTCCGAGTTCTTGATAAATATTTGATCACTTAACGACATTAGGTTTTTCAAATGTACCGCGGTTAAGGATATTTCTTTGATGAATCTGGAGTATATTTCCTTAGAATGTTTTGTTGTTATAGTTAACGAGGTAACAACACTTGCAAATTACGATGGAAAATTGATGATATTGATGAACCTCTTTCTTGTTAACTGCGGATTTCAATAAATGTATTTTTATTTATATATTTTATATTATATGTTTTTTTATAGAGCTCAATTATTTTGTTTTTTCTGAAAAAAATCAACTCTATTTTAGTAATGTTAATTTAGAAAAAAAAACTTAAAACTAAAAATTTAATGTACTATTTCATTAAAAAAAATTTTTTTGGGGGCAAACAATCAATTTACAATAAAAACTTTTTCCCCGCGTTTTTGGGGGACCGAATTGCTCAGTTTTGTTTAATCCGCAGTCATACCAAAAATTCAGGAATTTGATTGGATAAAATCCATTTGTTGTTCGCAATTGTATTCTTCCGCAAAAGATTTTTAAAACCAATTGCACTATTTCCGGACAGAACATTTTCAGTGATATCGTCTCTTTAAAAATAATCACGGCATCAGAAAATTGACTTCTGATTTTTTTAGAATTTTACCGTCAAGATGTATTTTATTTTCTTTAATTGATTTTTCAAATCGTCGGTCATTTTTAGGACACCCGGTATAATAAAGGTTTTAAGCATGGGTTTCACATTCTTCTGTATGAAATTGCATGAGTGTATTTCTTTGCGAAATAAAAATGGCCGTTTTTTCCGTTAAGCAATAAGGATTTATAAAAAACCTTTAAAAACAGATCGATTTACCGATGGATCTCTCAAAACTTCTCTTTATTTAAAGAGCCATAAATACCTTTAAAAATTATTTTATATAATAACTTTTAAAAATCTTTATATATATATATTTTAAATCATTAAATTCAACGTAAAAATATGTGTATATATCTTCAGGAAAATGGAACGATGGAATAAGAAAAATGGCTAATCAACGATGAGAGATCCTGAAATAACACCCATAATTGATTTGGCAAAAAAGAGAAAAGCAAAACTGAAAACAGTGAACACAGAAAAAAAATCCATTTCTTTCACCTTTTTAAGCATTTAATTATGCAAATATTTGCATAGATATTAGCGAAAAAATTGGGGAATATTAAATCAGATAAATGTAAATTGTGTCAGACGCATTATCCTTGATTAAAGAGGATATTAAATATTATTTTTGACGGAAATTGTTTTCGTAAAGGAAGTTAAAAATATAAAAGCAATTAATTTTAGTAAGTGTTTTTCATTTATATTTAAAAAATTAAATCAAATAGTTTTCGTAAAACTATTTCAATTCATATTTGCGTTAAATTTGAGTTACTAATCTCATTACCAATTGTTGCCTTTTTACCAATTTTCTTTTCTAATTTTGTTTATATTGCTAAATATTATGAGATTGAAGACTGACACATTTACTGCTAGTATTGTCTTAATATGTCAAATATTAAGTCAGTATCAGCAAAATTCACTATTGCTGAATTATAATTCAAATGTTTGAGAAAAGAGTAATCTAAAACGTGAGACAACTTCCAGCTGTTTCTTTCAAATTTATGTCTCTATCCCGTACTGAGACAGATTGCAGTCGTTTCGCTTGCCTTGGTCTCAAATAAAGAAAAGTTACTGCTAAAACTACCGGAAATTTTACTCAAGTTTTTAAAACTATTTCACACCAGAAATTTTATTTAAAACTACTTAACTTATTCATTTAACGTATTTCTGTGAGTTTTATATTTAATTTAGTTTAAGAAGAAATTTCTAGTTCGAATAGAAATATAATCATTTGGTAACCGTCAAAATGACAGCTCATGCCATTCAATTTGGCTCATGCCAAATGACGGACATTCTAGTGTTAATAAAATTACTTACTCTTAACAATTTGTTTTTCAAGCCCATTTTCAGACAGGTAGCCCGTTATACAGCTTAACACTAAGTCTTGAGTTCATTGGTTCTTTTAATAACAAGAATCGAGTCTGTGTTAAACAGTTTGTTGCTATTTCGTTTAACACTAAAGCTTGAGTTTATTTGTTTTCTTAACAATAAGAATTGAGGCAAAGTTTAACAGTTTGCCACTATTTCTCTTAACACACTATTTTGAGTTTTTTTTCCTTACCTGTAAGAATAGAGCTTATGTAAACCACTTGTCCTATTTCGCTTAATAATAAGAATCGAGACTGTTTTGAATAATTTACTGCTATTTCGCGTGCCATCTTGAGTCAATTTTTTCTCTTAAAAATAAGAATCAAGCTTATGTAGAACCGCTTGTCACTATTTTGCTTAACAATAAAAATCAAGACCATATAACCACGTTGAATAGACTGCTTCTATCCGCTTACCACTAAATCCTGAGTCTATAGTTTCTCTTAACAATAAGAATAAAGCCTGTGTTGAACAGTTGGCCACTATTTTGCTTAACACTAAGTCTTGAGTTCATTTTTCCCCCTTAACATCAATAATCGAGCCTATATTGCACAGTTACCACTATTTCTCTTAAAGTATTGAGTCTATTGTTTCTCTTAACATTAAAAATCAACAATAACAAAGTTTTGAGTCCATTGTTTCTCTTAACATTAAAAATTGAGCCTGTATTGTACAGTTTTTCGCTAATTAGGTTAACACAAAGTTGTGAGAGTCCATTTTATCTCTTAACAATAAGATTCCAGCCTATGTTGAACAATTTTCTGCTAGTTCACTCAACATCAAGTCTATAATGGGATAGCCTGCTTCTTTTTCTCTTGATATTGAGGCATCCAGCTGCTGTTTCTCTTAACTGTAGGTCGGAAACAAATATTGATACTGAAACTCTTATATTCATCATTGAATGTATTTTTCTTTTACCAAAAAGGATGTATGGTAACAAAACATTACCGTATATGTTATGGAAATATATAATCTCAGAAATTCGACATTAAATACAACTTTCGTTTACAAATCTACGTTATATACGATAGTGAACCGATTTACCTATATTTACAACTCCAAACTATAAAAACAAGTCATTTTAATCGGCCAGTACCAATCACGCTAGAATGTTACATAGGTCATAGTACAGCAAAACTACAAATTAATTATTACTTACCCATCATACGTAGTATAGGGTCAGTCTTGTAATCGTTTTAAAAATTGAAATTTTTTTGACGGATTTACACGTTTCAGACACTGGAGATTCCAAAAAACATATTTTTAGAAAAAAAAAAATTGTTGTCCGTCTGTGTGTCAGTAAACGCTCTATATCCCGAACAAATTGAGATAGAGACTTGAAATTTGGTATGTACATAGTATGTAATAATGGAAAGGAGCTTATTGAATTTCAGTAACCTTGATTATCCGGAACTATTTTTTCGGACTCTCTAAATATTCGTTCTGATAAAAGGTATATAAAAATTTTCTTCGAAATTGTTTATTTTAAGGAGTGAATATAAAGGACAATAAAAAAACACAAAGTTCGCATAAAGAATGAAGTCGATCGGGTAATGAGTTGCCGAGATATTTGTAATCGTATTTTCCACACTCTTCGATTTTTCATGACCCTGTATTTCATCCAAATTTCAATTCAGAGATATATTTCAATTGGAAATGAGACATTTAATCCGCCGCAATAAACCATTAGTTAATATAATTATCATTTTTGGAGTTATAAGGATGTTTCTTTTACGCAATTCAGTAAATAGAGCCTTTAAAGTTTATGACGTCATCAAGCCACGTGTTTATTCGAATTGCAATTCATTTTATAAGTAGTTTACACATGTTTCATTTTCATATTTTATATTATACATAACCATGATGGGTAAGTATTACGGTGGCCCCCAACGACTAGTTTGTTAAAGCAACGGTTCTCAACCGACATGCCGTGATACACTGGTGTGCAGTAAAAGCACCCCAAGTGTTCTATGAAACTTTTAGTGTAGCTATATACAGATTCTACGAAATAACAAAAGTACATTACAATGCAACATTCTAAGTTCGGCAGTTTTCTATGTAAAGAGGCTAAGTGTCATAAAGTTGCGTTTCCTTCCAAATTTGCTTCAGTGTTTAAATATTCTTGATAGAAAACGTCATAGAACTGAAATGAAAAACATTAAAAAATGTTAAAAACACCAATTAAAATAATTTAAGACAGACATGAGTACACATAAAATAAAAATGAGTTCCTTTTTCACTAAGCATAAATTTCAATATGATAAGTCTAAATTACCCGATGTTGTTTATATTATTCCCTGTAAAGATTGCAATAGTGTCTACATTGGTGAAACAGGTAGATCATTGGAAATTCGCCTAAAAGAACATACTAGTGCTTTAAAAAATAGTAATTTGAATTCAAAAATTGTCCAGCATTCACTTCAAACGAATCACATCCCGCTAATTGCGAACGCCAGTATTTTGAAATCAGGTTGTAACAGCTACCATGGTCGATTACTCCTTGAGAGTTGGTTCACTCAATTGCGATCGCAGACGTTGAATGAAGCTCGTTCTGTCCCTAATGAATATTATCTGTTTTTAAAATAACTTCAACTTTCCTTGATTTCAAACCTTTTCTTTTTCCTTGTTCTGTGGTTTGTTATGCAATAGATTGTTTTTGTACTGATGATGCCTTGCGTGTTGCTTGGCGAAACGTCTACTATTTTGTATTTTTAACTGTTTTTAAGTATATATTTTTTTATAAATTTTTATTTTATGTGTACTCATGTCTGTCTTAAATTATTTTAATTGGTGTTTTTAATATTCTTCACATTCAGACGTTAAAATGTATACATTTTGCAAATTAAAAAATGTATTATAATCTTTTCCTCAATTGCAAATTTACAATTATTTCAAAGAATATCATTCGCTCTCAATGTTGTATTTACGAGAAATAATCTTTTTTTCCAATGAATAAATAATGTTCAAAATGGAAACTAACTTTGACTAGATCGTTAGAAGATGATTTACTACACTGTAAATAAAGACAATTGTATTTTACTCTAGGAAAATATACTACAGGGTGGTCATAAAATCTTTCCCTAATTATAGAAAGTTATTACGAAATAACCATTGGATGTAATACTGTGAAATTTTTATTATGGAAAAGCCATGTTCTTCAGTAATTTTTAGTCCATTAGATGGCGCCACGTATGCAGAAATTAAGACAGACCAACATCATGGCCTCTTCGCTTACCCGATATTACTCCTCTATAATTTTTTTCTTTTGGGATACATAAAAGACAGAGTGTTTGCAACACCAGTAAATGGTATTCAAACACTCAAGGGCAGGATCACATATGCTGTGTCTAGTGTGACAGCCCAAATGTTGGGGAATACGTGGCGAGAAATACCGCCTTCACATTCTTCGAGCTACCAAGGCTGCTCACTTCGAAATTTACTAACGTAAGTATTTGTATTACAAACTTAATAAATGTCTTTATAATATATTGAAACAAGAATATACCTAATTATATTAGTTTTTCATGCATGAAAATATACAGTAACTTCTTCCGAGTTACCTATGACGCCGAAAAGATCTTTAGAAACCTCAAGGACCAATATATATTTTTCCAGATTTAAAGAAGACTTTATGGAAACAAAGTTTATTTTGCTGCCACTGATTTTCGCACACGTTTTTGAGTAGATTTTATGGTGTATTAATGAGTTTTATCAATCTAGAATATAGGTTTTTCCGATGCTATCCAGTCTCAAAAAAACATTTTTATGTTCGACAACCATGATAAATTAACGGCATGAACATTAACATGAAAATTGTTTTGTTATTCTTACATGTAAATCACGAAGCGAAACGTGCTGCGAAAAATGCTTAATTAAAAATGAATATCATCTTAAAAACCGATATTCCAGTTTGATAAAACTGATTAATACGCTATAAAACTACTCGGAAACGTTACCGAAAAGCAGTGGCAGTGAAAGAAACTTTGTGTTTTATAAATGTTTCTTTAAAGCTCTAAAATGTATTGGTTTATGATATTTTAAAGGTAAAGAATTATTTTCGAAATCAGGGGTAATTCGGAAAAACTAATTGTACAGTTTCGTTCGTTGTTATGTTGTGTTTTCGTAGATTAAGAAACCTATGTTTTATTTACAATGTATTATGCCTGTCTAAAAACCCTATCTTGTCAAGAAGATATAAAAAAAATATATTTTTATTTAAAAAATTATAAAATATTTTACTTTGTTTATTTAGGAGGAAAACATTTGTTTCTGTCATTACATGAATTAGAAAACACGTATTCATTTAATAGATTTTCAGTCATCATAAGTTTAGTGTACCATGAAAGTTTAAGGATGGTTCCCAGGACGAGTGGTGCGCGAAGTAAAAAGTGTACTTCTTTGTTACATATAAGAACCTTGGCACAACTCTTTTCAGTCATCATTAGTTTAGTGTACTGTGGGGGTTTAAGCATGGTTCACAGGACAAATGCTGCACGAGATAAAAAGTGTACTTCTTTGTTACTTATAAGAACCTTGGCACAGTTCTTTTCAGTCATCATTAGATTAGTGTACCGTGGAAGTTTAAGCATGATTCACAGGACTAGTGCTGCGAGAGATAAAAAGTGTACTTCTTTGTTACTTATAAGAACCTTGGCACAGCTCTTTTCAGTCATCATTAGTTTAGTGTAAAGTGGAATTTTAAGCATGGTTCACAGGACGAGTGCTGCGCGAGTTAAAAAGTGTACTTCTTTGTTACGTGTAAGAGCCTTGGCACAACTCTTTTCCGTCATCATTAGTTTAGTGTACCGTGGAGGTTTAAGCATGGTTCACAGGACGAGTGCTGTGCGAGATAAAAAGTATACTTCTTTGTTACTTATAAGAAACTTGGCACAACTCAGTTTTCATAAAGTGCGATTTCGCGCCAAATATAAAGAATTGCGTAAGTGAAACGGCTACCAAAGAAATATTTTCTAATCTAACACGTCTTATATATGTATATATTTTGTATTGCATTATTATATGGCTTAAATGTGTATAAACAATTTTCTTCTCAATGCATGCATCAAATGATGTAAAAATAAAACAAATTGTTTGTGCATTTGATATATTGATAGTCATCGCATAAAAATATGATAATTCAATTATGTTTGAAAATGTAAATGAAAGTGCTTTTGAAAATTTTGCTTTTTTTGCCAAACTCAACCTCGCCATTTACTCACTCATTCCAAGGTCCTTATAATATAGAAGTACCAAAAGAAGGTTGAGAAACACTCTCTTAAAGCAACTCAAAACAAAATCCATTAATTTACAATTTGGGAAGTACAGCACGTTGCTTATTCGTGTTAATGTAAATATATTATGTCACTATTTTTAATAAAACGTTTACAGTTAATATGTCACTTGCGTTTGAGAAGGATAACCAGACGCCATTTACATCACAAATCAAATTTTGATTTTTTGAATGTCTTCAATATAAAAATTGTAAGTAGTTATTCATAGCTTTGAAATAATATTAAATAACTTAAAAATGCATGAACTATATAGATTTAAATATTAACTGATTTCATGCACTTCAAACTTATTTCGAATTCGCATTTATGGCAGACAAAATAAAAAAAACATGCATGTTATTTAAACATGTAAAATTAGTTACTCGTAAAAATCAAACTTTAATCGATTAAAATGTTTTTATGCACTTCAAACTTATTTCAAGTGAACTCTTATAAATAGCAAAATGATCAATAACATTTTAAAATGTTTATTATTTAAACATATAAAATTATTTATTCCAGAATATGAAATATGGATTGAAATATTAGTATTTGAAAACATTTTTGTGAAATTTTATTCCGTTATCTGAGTGCACTCAAAAATTGAAACAAATGTTGATATAACTTCACTTTTATGAATGAATACGCATTTGTGAAAAACACAGTTCAGTATCATTTAGAAGATATTTAAAGTTTTGCGGGGTTTTTTTTTTCATTCTAATCCTTTTGACGGGCGATTGTATGTTATTTACACTCTCAGAAAAAACTGTAAATTTATGAGCGCTTGCCCTTCAATTTTCACGGGCAACAGCCTTATTTGATGAAAAACGGTCTAATCCACTAAATAAGCGGCCTTATCATTAGATACTTAGAAAATTAAGAGCAATCCACGTATTCTTACAGTTCTAGCCCATATGTTAGCAAAAATACGGTACGACCCCATACATTGTCCACCGCTAGGGTGTAACCCTTCTTTTTACTCGTGTTTCGAAAATTTTAACGCGCCAAAAAAGCGATTATGTGATGATTATTTAACGTTCTACGTGCTACGGAACAGTAAGTAAAGTGTTATTGTGTTTTAAAGTGCATTATATCCTGTGCATTATAATGCTGTATGCTGTATTACTTTGCCCCGTAAAATTACGGGATGCACAAATGATGGGCATGAATTTTTTTTTTTTTTTTTTTTTTTTTTTTTACGGGGTATGACTGGAATCTCTGCTGCCGGCCTCTGCCCGTAATTTTACAGAAATTTTTTTCTGTGTGCATAATTAAATCAAAATTTGTACCAGACATTTGTAATAGAACTTAGTTTTGATAATGTATAGGAAAAACGTTTAAAATTGCGATTATATGTATTGAAACGAAATTGTTCCAAAATTTTGTCGAGTATTCATTATGACAACAATATAATTACTTGTCCATGAAATGATTAAAGTGTATTTTCTTCCCTGTAATAGAACACCATCATTTTAAATCGTATTAATAGACATTTAGTATCATTATCGAAAATTCTGTATCATATTTTTGCTAAAACACGACTTTGTTGTAAAATATTAAAAATGTACTGATGAACAAATCTATATGTTATATGTAATATACCGTAGTTATATGTTATAATATATATGTTATATACTCTGTTTTACGTTATTATATCTCTTAATTGTCTATAAATTAAACATATTCCCTCTCATTGCATGTATTAAATAGCGTAAATATAATACAAATTGTTCGTTCATTTCGTGTACTGATAGTTCTGTCATAAATATAAAAATCCAATGATGTTTATAAAATATAAATAAAAGTTGCCAGAATATACTTTTAAAAAATTTGCTTTTCTCGCCAAATTCAACCTCGCCATTTACTCTCTCACGCCAAAGTCCTTATAATAAAGAAGTACCCAAGGAGGTTTGATAAACACTGTGTTACAGTAACTTAAAACAAAATCCTTCCAACAATTTGGGAAATACAGCATGTGTTAATGTAAATACATTGTGTCACTATTTTTCATTTAGTTTTGAGTTAGTATTTTTAATTTAGTTTATGTCACTATTTTAGAACGTTTACAGTTAATAATCAATTGCGCCATTTACATGTCAAATAAAATTTTGATTTTTTAAAATGCTTTCGATATAAAATTGTAAGTAGTATTCATAGCTTTGAAATAATATTAAATAACTTAAAATTGCATGAAAATTATGGATTTAAATATTATATTAACTGATTTCGATGTTTTCAGGCACTTCAAACTTATTTCAAATTCACATTTATGGCGGACAAAATGAAAAACATGCAAATTATTTAATTATGTAAAATTAGTCATTCGTAAAAATCAAACTTGAACCGATTGAAATGTTTTTATGCACTTCAAACTTATTTCAAGTGAACACTTATAAATAGCAAAATGAACAATAACCATTTTAAAATTTTTATTATTTAAACATATAAAATTTATTTATTCCAGAATATGAAATATGAATTGAATGATTAGTATTTTAAAACATTTTTAGAAATGTTATTCCGATATCTGAGTGTACTCAAAAATTAAAACAAATATTGAAAAATTTTTACTTTTATCAATGAATATACATTTATGAAAAACATGGTTCGATGTCATTCAGAAGTTTTTTGAAGTTTTCGGGTTTATTTTTCGCTCTTAATTTGTGAAGGGCGGTTGTATGTTATTTATAATTAAATAAAAATTTTTAAAGGAATTTTGAATAGAACTTAGTTTTGATAATGTATGTGAAAAACGTTTAAAATTGCGTTTATTTGTTTTGAAACGAAATTGTTCCAAAATATTGCCGAGTATTCCTTATTACAGCAATATAATTAATTGCCCCCGAAAGGGTTAAAGCACTATTCATATAGCTTTAAAATGATACTTAATAATTTAAAACTGCACGGATAATATGGATTTTTAAATTTTAACTGATTTCAATGTTTTCATGCTCTTCAAACTTATTTCAAATTCACATTTATGGCAGACAAAATCAAAAACATGCAAAAATGTATGTTATTTAATCCTGTAAAATTAGTCACTCGAAAAAATCAAACTTGAACCGATTGAAATGTTTTCATGCACTTCAAATTTATTTCAAGCGAACACTTGTAATTAGCAAAATGAACAATAACCATTTCACAATGTGTATTATTTGAACATATAAAATTTATTTATTCCAGAATATGAGAGAGGAATTGAATGATTAGTATTTTAAAACAGTTTTAGAAATTTTATTCCCATATCTGTGTGCACTCAAAAATTTAAACAAATGTTGATAAAATTTTATTTTTATCGATGAATACGCATTTATCAAAAACATGGTTCGACACCAGTTAGAAGTTATTATATATTTTGCGGCTTATTTTCCACTTAAATCCTTTGAAGGGTGGTCGTATGTTATTTATGCAACTTAAATTTAATCAAAATTTGTATACATTTTTTAAATAAAATTCTCCTTTGAAAATGTATGAGAAAAAAGTTTTAAAATTCTGATTATTCTTTTTCAAACGAAATTGTTCCAAAATTTTGCCTAGTATTCATTATGGCAGCAATATAATTACTTGCCCATGAAAGGATTAAAGTGCATTTTCTCAACTGTAATGTAACACCATCACTTTAAATCGTATTAGTAGACATTTAGGAAGTATTACCATCAACCAATAAGTCACCAAGGAAATGTGACAGAATTTTATTAAAAAATATATATTTTATTGAAAAAGTTTTTTAAAAATATATGAAATATTATAATATATAAAAATTTTAACAGAAATTGATTTCTATAAACTTGAAATATGTGTATTCAAAATTAACAGCTCATTCCGCCTAGTGGTTCTTTAGTTAGGCTGTTAAAAGTTAGTTAAAAATCTGTCTTGCAACGATTGCAAATAAATTTAACATTAGGATCTCCAAATTCTAAATCTTCATAATTCTTAAACTACTGGAACGAATGATTTCTCATTTGGTATCTTAAGGACACGAGCCCCTCTGAGTGGTTCCGAATCCACCTAGTTTTGGCGCAGGTGGGTGACTGGGAGCTCAGCCGAGGACGCCGTAATGGCATGAACGATTTTCGGGGTGGGGAGGAGGTTGCTTAAGCGGGGTCCAAGACGGGGGCATGTGTCGATGGAACTCCACTTCCGGTTTCGTGAGAACCGGCGATCAGTTTTAATTCAAGTCGTGTCCAGTATTGGACGCATGAACATGGAACGAGATCAGGACTTCTAACGAAATAGCTTTTCCAAAAAGAAAATCGTTCCTAGAAAAATGTCTCAAATAGGTGGCGCATGTGTAGGACAGCTTCTCCATACGTCAACAATTCGTCTGCTTTTTCAAATCGTCTATCGTCTGATCGGTATTCTGGCGCTGCCTTAGCAGGGATTCTCGCCAGCTGCGCAGAACCGTGCGCGTAGCTGTGCAGCTGCCATTTAGTTTTAAAGTCGCAACAGGATATTAACACTATTTCGTCATAATTCCTTCTCTAGTTCTATGTTCATGATTGGATGCGTGCAGTACACAAATTGTCTTGGTATCCTAAGGTACAATTTACCGAAAAGTCCACATAGGTTGTCAAAATTAGGAGTTCGTATTGTGCGGTAATTTCAGCGTTTCGTGCAATTTCTGTATGATGATGACTCCTTGAGAGATATTTTTTTTACATAAATTGAATGATAAAATAATTTCCAGTTGAATGGCCTTATCTATTTTATTCTGGGACAATTTTGTGATTAAAATGTATGCGGGTTGTTCTCTTTTTAAATAGTATTTTTATAAAAACATTAAATATGACACAAACAGAAAAGAGAAAAAGTACTTGATTTTAATAAATTAATTAAAAGAAATAAACTTAGAGAGTTAGAAATAAAAATATTTGATATCATGTACTTCATGTTTAATGCTCCATTACATACGCTAGCGTACGCGCTGCAAAACTTTCAAAGCTTTACTGAAAAAATTTCCCTAGAAAGTACATTATTTTCTTAGCACAATATAATAAATTAAAAATTAGTAAAGTACTTGAATTTAATTCTAAATTCTATAAAATCACTTATTTTATTTTTAAATGATCATTTTTTGAACGTTAATTATTTTTATATGAGCTATCTCTTATATTTTATTTCAAAAGAAATCTTTGAGCGTATTTCAAAAAACTTTGAAATATTTCACTTTAAGATTTATTTTTAAAGTACTCAGTCTAAAGTTTTAGTGAAAATTTTACGCTTTAATAAACCTTGATTTCAATAATCTGAAGTGCATACTGAAATTTAAAGAAAAATATTACAATATATTTTTTAAATATTATAATTATAGACTTTTAATATTTTAGAAACAATACTTTATCAAGCAACTTATATGTGAACTCGTTGAGAAAAAATCGTAATTTAAATCTATACTTCTATACTAATATTATAAAGCAGTCAAGATTGTTTGTTTGTTGTAATCTCTGGAACTACTGAAGCGATTTCAAAAGTGATGGTGGCAAATTGATGGTGACAATCCCTGCTACAACATAGGCTATATTTTATGTCGGTGCCACTACTCCCAGGGGGTGCAGAAGCGAAAAACGTTCTAAAATTTCGATTTTTTTATACTGCATGAGCTAGAAACATGAAATCTAGCATGGTAGTTACTTATAAGATGTAAATGCTCTCTAAGAACAATTTCTAAAAAAATCGAAATTTAAAAGGGTGAGATGAGCGAAAAGCGTTCTAAAACATTATAAATTACAATTTCTATGGAATCTCTGGAACTACAGAACCGTTTTCAAAAGTGATGGTGGCAAATTGATGGTGACATTCCCTGCTCCAACATAGGCTATATTTTATGTCGGTGCCACTAACACCGGCGGGGGGTGCAGCAGTGAAAAAAGTTCTAAAATATTTCGATTTTCTTTTATATTGAAGGTGTTAAAAACATGAAATTTAGCATGGTAGTTACTTATAAGATGTAAATGCTCTCTAAGAACAAATTCTAAAAAATAAAAGTGTGAGATGAGCGAAAAGCGGTTTAAAAACATTCTAAATTACAATTTCTATGGAATCTCTGGAACTACTGAACCATTTTCAAAAGTGATGGTAACTGTCCCTGCTGTAACATAGGCTATATTTTATATCGGTGACACTTCCACACTGGGGGAGGGTGTGAAAGAGCGAAAATCGTCTTAAAATTTCGATTTTTTTCGACATTAGTGTGGTTTAATTAGTAATTTCTGAATTATATGTATCAGTAAAATTTCCTGTAATAAAAATAGGCCAACGAATACCACTTGGCATTTTTCTAGAATTACGCGAGAAAAGCCGCGGGTTTTGCTAGTAAATATATATTTCTAAGAACGAAATGAGTGCAGTACCATCAATAAATTACATTTCGTACAAAACTATTTAATTCCGCATTAAAGCAATTCAAAACAACTATTTAAAATTACCCCGTGTACACAAATGTTAGTCCATTAGAGCAATTAAACGACCATTTCAGTTTTAAATGAATAGATGAGAGTTGGAAAATTAGATCCGATTATTTGTTCTCATGCCTAAAGAGATTCCGTAACTTTCATTAGCATTGTTGTTGCAAACAAAAGACATGTTAATAATCACCATGAATACTTATTGTTAAGCTTTGGAATTAACCTGAGAATAGTTAGAAATCACTTTAGAATCATAATTCACAGAATAGAGTAATATAAATACCCCTAGAGTTTGATATTCATAAATGGTGGTAATCAAGGGCTGGAAAAAATGATACCGAAAATTATTTAGTACCTGGGTGACTTGGGAAGAATATTAGAAAATATTTCGTTTGAATCGGACCAAATATAAAAAAAGTTGTGATTTGGAGGGGGAATTTCGATCAGAGCGATCATTAACGCGATATTTAAATTACGACCGGACATTTAATTTAATTTACGAACCCCTCTTCCTTTCAAATTAAACCAAGGATCTTTCATATTAACAATTATTATTAGCTTTTAAAACAAAAAAGAAATTGCTTTTTTTCCCCTTTGATATATAAATACAGTAAGTTATCGATGCCAATTTCTGAAAACAAATACATAAATGACGTCAAGTACATGAAAAAACTCTGAAAATCACATAAAATAAATCGCGAAAAATTCAAAAATTGCTATTCGGATTCCGAATAATTTTTATTGAAAGAGAACAAAATTTACTATTTGGTCGAAAAAGTGGAAAATGGATGCATTTTACTAATGTTAAAAATCGCCGCAAAAGTTTAGAAAACGTTAAAAAACGCTTAAAAATTACATTTACGCAAATCTAATCAAACAATCCAAATCGAGATAATTAATAACCAACCCTTAGCTTTTAAAATCATGAATTTTTATCTTTAAATAATTATCAACCCTCTCCAAGCTGAAAACAGAAAAAAATGACGATTTTTGACATAACTGAGGCCGAAGTGGAAGTAACAAACAAATCAATCAAGCATTTCCAAAAATTTCTTAGTGGCAAAGGAACTAAATCGCTGTACGAATTCCGAATTAACTTTATTGAAAAGAGGACAAAATTTACTACATTAGGCTAAAAGATTGAAAGCGGATTCCTGTTACTAATTCGCAGCAAAACTTGAAAAAACGCTTAAAAAATTAAATTAAAAAAATCTAATTAAAAATTCCAAAATCAGGCCTCGAGGTGCAAAACTATATATGGGTCATTCCACAGTATTTTGCTTCACAAGTTTGAAAAAATGTTTTATAAAAAGTTAAGTGTAATACATCATTTTAAAGCTTTAAATCTCTTCTATTAAAATTTATCCAAATTATTATTATTATTTTTTTTAATCAAATAAAAATCAGAGCATTTTTTTGCAGCCATATAAAAAAATTTGGTCATATGTCCCATACGTAACAAATAGCCTTGTCCCGCAATTTAAAAAAATAATTTTAAAGTTAATTAATAAAATGTATATTTCTGCTTCTACTCATTAAATTTATTTGTGAAAATATTAAATAAATTCAGAGTAAAATCCAAATTGCTAGAGGTACTTTTAAAACAATTTTTTGTGATGTCCCGTACGTAACACAACTTTATTAATTGAAAAATATATATGTATTGGCTCAAACAAAAAGAAATTTCATAAGAATCTAGTTGAAGTGATATATAATGCATTAAAAATAATTGCAAACTTTCTCATTTATATTTTGATACTGAAAAAAGTACAAATATCTCAAAAATTTGCTGTGAAATGTCCCGTACGTAACACATGAGTACTGTGGAATGACCCATACATAGAGGAACCTACATCCAAAATTTTGTAGCTCTGTGTGCAGTGTTCTCTTTAGAACACAGTTGGCAGAGAGACATACAGAGACACACGCACCCGCACACAGAGAGACACACAGACAAACTTTTTTCCTTATTATTATTGATACATAATTATATAGATGATAAGGTTGGAGACGGCCTTGGCGTAATTCTTACTGCTACTTTAGCGTAATCGTAATAGCGGAGGCCGCTATAATAAGGTAATACCATACTATAATTCTTTACTTTTATTCTATTGTATATTTTGAAATAAGCTATTACTTTAAAGTAAGAAAAACCTATATATTTGTAACCGATAAATTAAGTTTTGTTCAAGAAATGTTTGCTCAGCAAAACATTTCGAAAGAATAATATAAGTGCTTCAGTAAAATCTTGTACGAAAGCATTTGTACAATGAATTATGAATAACAAACATTTAGAGCATACAATTCAGTTCAAAAAGTATTTGAAAACTAGATGCAATTATTTATTCTAATACTAATATAGATCTTGTAAATTTTATTAAAATTACTTTTGAAAACCAAATTTATGTGAATAGTTACCATTAATATTTTTCTTTGGGAGCTGCAATTCCTCTGAAAATAATTAGAAACATTTGTTGTGTCATTCGAAGAATGCAGTATTTTCACATTTAGCAGGAGAGAGTGATATCTATATATATAGAAATGGAGATAGACATATAGAGAAAAAGATGAATAAACCGAAAAGAGTGAGATGCAAGAAATAATGCGTTGCGTTTATTTTAATTAAATAATTAATTATTTTGAACGAAGCAATTATTTTAAACTATGCAAACTTACATACCAAGTGCAAAAATAATGCGTTGTGAGCGGTAATTTAAATTACATTCTAAAAGTATTAAATACCAGACATGAAAGTACTTCCAAATAATAATAAAAAAAAAAAACTTTAGTGATGCAATTTTCGCAAATAATACCGTATTAAATTATGAATAACAAACGGTTAAGCGAACGATTCCGTTCCCATTGGATAGCTGTAAATATATATAGTAATTTTTAATAATGTTAAAATGGATTCCATAACTTTTAGTACCAGTATTTTTGCAAACGAAATGCATCATAAATATTTCCTATAAAGGTTTATTATTACGTACTGGAATTTAAATGAGTAAGAACATTCCAAACGGCATCCATATTGTGCAGTAATCTTCTTTAATTTCGTAGGAGAGATAAATAACTACTGCAACTATGGTAATTTGAGCTCATTTTAATTTATGTATTTTGAAACTAGTCGTTGAGGGCCGCCGTAATACTTAGCCATCATGAATATGCATAATATAAAATATGAAAATAAAACATGTGTAAACTAATTAATACTAAATAACTAATAAACTAATTATAAAAGGCATTGCAGTTCGAATAAAATTGTGGCGTGATGACGCCATAAATTTTAAATGCCTTATTACTGAATGGCGTATTATAACTCCAAAATTGATAATCCTATTAACTAACGGTTTACTGCGTCGGATGAAGCGTCTCATTCCCAATTAAAATATATCTTTGAATTGAAATTTGAATGAAATACAGGGTCATGAAAAATCGAAGAGTGTAGAAAATAAGATTACAAATATCATGGCAACTCAATATCCGATCGACTTCATTCTTTATGCAAAATTTATGTTTTTCAATTGTCTTTCATATTTACTCCTTAAAATAAACAATTTCGAAAATTTTTATGTACCTTTTATCAGAACGAATATTTCGAGAGTCCGAAAAAAATAGTTCCGGATCCTCGAGGTCACTGAAATTCAATAAGCTTCTTTCCATTATTACATACTAAGTACATACCAAATTTCAAGTCTCTATCTCAATTTGTTCGAAGATAGAGCGTTTACAGACACACAGACACACAAACACACACACAAACAGACGGACGGCAAATTTTTCTTTCTAAAAATATGTTTTTCGGAATCTCCAGTGTCTGAAACGTTATCCGTCAAAAAACGTTTTTCGGCTTTCAAAACGATTACAAGACTTACCCTGTGCTATGTATGATGGGTAAGTAAAAAGCAATTACTTTAAACTATGCAAAATCTACATGCCATGAACTAAAAGAATGAGCTGTGAGTTATAATTGATATTATATTCTAAAATTATAAACTCCCAGATATGAAAGTACTTTCAAACAATAAATAAAATGCTCCAGTGACGCAGTTTTTACAAATGGCATTAAATTATGAGTAACAAACGGTTAAGAAAACGATTCAGATCACATTGGATAGGTTTTAATTTTTAAAAATTATTTTTATAATGTTAAAATAGATTCCGTAACTTTCAGTACTAGCATTATTTCAAACAAAATGCATCTAAATAATTCCTATAAATGTTTATTATTATGTACTGGAATTTAAATAAGTAAGTACTTTCGAATCAGCATTCAAATTACACAGTAGACCTTATATAATTTCTTAGGACAGAGAGATGAAAGCTTCGAACATTGTAATTTGAGATCATTTTAATTTATTTATTTTGGAAGAAGTAATTATATTAAACTAGCCAAAACCTACATACCGTGAAGCAAAATAATGTGTTGCTTACGATAAAATACATTTCATTCCGAAATATTCCAATTCCGCAACTTAAAGTATTTACAAACAACAATAAAAAGGCTTCACTTATATATTTTCGCAAATTTTAGTGCTTTATGTGATGAATAACAAACATTTAAGAGACATTTAAGCATTAAATTATTCAGTCCCATTTGAATTAAAAAATTAGATTTAATTTATTTATTCTATAGTTAAAAGAGATTCCTTAACGTTTATTGCCATTAGTTTTTCTAACAAAATACACGTTAATAGTTAACATTACAGTTTATCGCTAAATACTGTAATTCCTCTGAGAATAGCTAGAAAACTTTTGAACCATTCATTGAATGGTTCTGATTTCCATCAGAAACTTTTCATTATAAGTTGTTTATTTACCAAGAGAGATTAAATTATATAAAGAGAGATACAGAGAATGAGAAGTGCTTTATAAATAGTAATTTTCCTTTATTTTTTGATTAATTTATTATTTATTTTGAAAAAAGTAACTAGGGAAGACCAAGCATCAAATACATATTTGTTTTAAAGTGCTTTTTTCCGCAAGAACGCCCTTGAAAACAATATAACATATGTTTTAATGCTATATTGTAAAGCAAATGTTGCGTTTGAAATTATGAAGAAGAAACAATTAAACGTCAAATTTACCCCCAATTTTGTATTTACAAATTACAAGCAATTGTTCTTCCTCATGCTAAAAACACCCTCCGCAGTTGTGATTAATTTAGCAAAGATAAAATTTTTGTTACAATTTCCCATTAATTTTTTTTCTTTATGTACTGAAATTGAAAGGAGTAATAACTTTCGAATCAATATCCATATAACAAAATAGTCTTCTTTAATTTCTTAGGAGAGAGAGAGAGAGAGAGATAAAAGATGCAAATATTGTAATTTTAGATAATTTTAGTTCATTTTTTTAAAAGAAACAATTATTTTTAACTATGCAAATGCTACTTAACGTTAAATAAAAGAATGCACTCCGAAGGATAAATCATGTTTTGTTCCAAAGTATTCAATATATTTCACGTGTTAAAGTATTTACAAACAACATTAAAAATGCTTCAGTTGCATATTTTTGCAAATTGTAGTGCTTTCAGTGGTGAAGAACAAACATTTAAGAGACTGATTTAGTCCCACTTGAGTTCAAACATTAGATACAAATATTTATTGTAAAGTTAACAGACATTCTTTAACGGTTATCACCATTAGTTTTGAAACAAAATGCACATTAAAAATTAATATTAGTGTTTATCGCTAAATACTGTAATTCATTTTCGGAATTGTTAGAAAACTTTTAAACCATTCACTGAATGGTTCCTGATTTCCAGCAGAAAATGTTTCATTATAAATTATTTATTTACCAAGAGAAATGAAATTATATAAAGAGCGGTACAGAGAGAAAGAGAAGGGGTTTATAAATAGTAATTTTAATTTATTTTATGATTAATTTATTATTTATTTTGAAAGAAGCAAATAGGGAAAACCTACATACCAAATACATATTTATTTTAAAGTGTTTTTTTCCGCAACAACGCTCTTGAAAACAATATAACATAGGCTTTAATGATATATTGTAAAGCAAATGTTGCGTTTGAAATTATGAAGAACAAACAATTAAACGTCAAATTTACCCCCAATTTTTTATTTACAAATTACAAGCAACTGTTTTTCCTGACGTTAAAAACACATCCCGTCACTGTTATTATCATTAATTTAGCAGAGTTAAAATTTATGTTACAATTTCCCATTAAAGATTTTCTTTATGTGCTGAAATTTAAATGAGTAAGAACTTACGATTTAGCATCCATATTACACAATTCACTTCTTTAATTTCCAAGGACAGAAAGAGAGAGAGAGATAAAAACTGCAAATATTGTTATTTGTGATCATTATAGTTAATTTTCTTTTAAGAAGCAATTACTTTTAACTGTGCAAAACCAACATAACGTGAAATAAAATAATGCACTGCGAAGGATAAATTATGTTTGTTCCAAAGTATTCAATAAATTTCGCATGTTAAAGTATTTACAAACAACATTAAAAATACTTCCGTTACATATTTTTGCAAATATTAATGCTTTCAGTGATGAATAATAAACATTTAAGGGAGTGATTCAGTCCCATTTGAAATCAAACATTAGATACAATTATTTATTATAAAGTTAACAGACATTCTTTAACGGTATTTAACATTAGTTTTGCAAACAAAATGCCCATTAATAATTAACATTAGTGTTTATCGCTAAGCACTGTAATTCATCTGAGAATAGTTAGAAAACTTTTGAACCATTCTTTGAATGATTCTGATTTTCAGCAGATGATTTTTGATTATAAGTTACTTATTTACCAAGAGAGAAAAAATTATATAAAGAGAGAGAGACAGTAAGAGATAGAGGGAGGGAGACAGTAAGAGAGAGAGAGGGAGACAGTAAGAGAGAGAGAGGGGGGTTATAAATAGAAATTTGCATTTATTTTGAAAAATGCAATTACTCCCAATTTTTGATTTACAAATTACAAGCAATAGTTATTCCTGATGTTAAAAACACATTCCGTCGCTGTTATTATCATTAATTTAGCAAAGTTAAAATTTATTTTACACTTTCCCATTAAAGGTTTTCTTTATGTCCTGAAATTTAAATGAGTAAGAATTTACGATTCAGCATCCATATTATACAATACTCTTCTTTAATTTCTTAGGACAAAAATAGAGAGAGATAAAAGCTGCAAATATTGTTATTTGTGACCATTATAGTTAATTTTCTATAAAGAAGCAATTACTTTTAACTGTGCAAAACCTACATAACGTGAAATAAAAGAATGCGCTGCGAAGGATAAATTACGTTTCGTTCCAAAGTATTCAATAAATTTCGCTTGTTAAAGTATTTACAAACAACATTAAAAGTACTTCCGTTACATATTTTGCAAATTTTAGTGCTTTCAGTGATGAAGAATAAACATTTAAGAAATCGATTCACTCCCATTTGAATTAAAACATTAGATGTAATTATTTATAATAAAGTTAAAAGAGATTCTTTAACGGTTATTATCATTAGTTTTGCAAACAAAATGCACGTTAATAATTAACATTAGTGTTTATCGCTAAACACTGTAATTCATCTGAAAATAATTAGAAAACATTTGAACCGTTCATTGAATGATTTCGGTTTTCAGTAGATGATTTTTGATTATAAGTTACTTATTTACCAAGAAAGATAAAACTAGAGAGAGAGGGGGGGGGGAGGGGAGGGAGAGAGAGAGGGAAGAGCGAGAGCGAGAGGGAGAGAGAGAGGGAGAGAGAGAGGGAGATTGTAAATAGAAATTCGCTTTTATTTCATGATTAAGTTATTATCTATTTTGAAAAATGCTATAAGGGAAAACCTACATACTAAATATACATTCCTTTTACAGTGCTTGATTTCGAAAGAACGGCCTTCAAAACACTAAAAGAAAGGCTTTAATGATACATTATTTTAAAGCAAATGTTGCGTTTGAAATTATGAAGAACAAACAATTAAAACGATAAATTTACCCCCATTTTTTTTTATTTACAAATTGCAAGCAATTGTTTGTCCTGATGCTAAAAACACATTCCGTAGCTGTTATTTTGATTAAGTTAGCAAAGGTAAAATTTATGTTACAATTTCTCATTAAAGGTTTTCTTTATATACTGAAATTAAAATGAGTGATAACTTTCCAATCATTCATATTACACAATAGTCTTCTTTAATTTCTTAGGACGTAGAGATAAAAGCTGCAAATGTTGTAATTTGTGCTCATTTTATTTACTTTTCTTTAAAGAAGCAATTACTTTTAACTATGCAAAACCTACATAGCGTGAAATAAAATTATTCGCTGCGAAGGATAAATTACGTTTCGTTCCAAAGTATTCAATCAATTTCGCGTGTTAAAGTATTTACAAACAGCATTAAAAGTGCTGCAGTTACACATTTTTGTAAATTTTAGTGGTTTCGGTGATGAAGAACAAACATTCAAAAGATTGATTCAGTCCCATTCGAATTCAAACATTAGATACAATTATTTGTTATAAAGTTAACAGACATTCTTTAACGGTTATTACCATTAGTTTTGAAACAAAATGCACGTTAAAAATTAACATTAGTGTTTCTCGCTAAACAATGTAATTCATTTGCAATTATTTATTTTAAAGTTACAAGAGATTCCTTAATGTTCATTGTCATTAGTTTTTCTCATCTGAGAATAATTATAAAAGTTTTGAATTATTCATTGAATGGTTCTGATTTCCAGCAGAAAATTTTTCATTATAAATTATTTATTTATTAAGAGAGATGAAATTATATAAAGAGAGATACAGAGAGAAAGTGAAGGGGTTTATAAGTAGTAATCTTCATTTATTTTATGATTAATTAATTATTTATTTTGAAAGAAGCAAATAGGGAAAACCTATTTACCAAATACATATTTATTTTAAAGTACTTTCTTCCGCAAGAGCGCTCTTCAAAACAATATAACAAAACATTAATGATATGTTGTAAAGCAAATGTTGCGTTTCAAATTATGAAGAACAAACAATTAAACGACAAATTTACCCCCAATTTTTGATTTACAAATTACAAGCAATTGTTTTTCCTGATGATAAAAATACATTTCGTAGCTGTTACTATCATTAATTTAGCACAGATAAAATTTATGTTACAATTTCCCATTAAAGATTTTATTTATGTACTGAAATTTAAATGAGTAAGAACTTTCGAATCAGTATCCATATTAAACAGTAGTCTTCTTTAATTTCTTTGCACAGAGAGAGGGATAAAAGCTGCAAATATTGTAATTTGAGCTCATTACAGAAACATTTACTTTTAATTATGCAAAGTCAAATACCGTGAATTGAAAGGATGCGCTGCGAAGGATAAATTACGTTTCGTTCCAAAGTATTCAATCCATTTCGCTTTTTAAAGTATTTACAAACAACAATAAAAATATAACAATTATATACTCTTTCAAGTTTTAGCGCTTTAAGTGATGAATAACAAACATTAAAGAAACATTTAAACGGACATTTAAACAACATTTATTTACGGACCGATGAATGGTTATTTGTCATCTGAAGCTGCAAACAGTTGGCCGATGACTGTTCCCAACATGAATAAACTGAGAAGTTGCCTGGCTAGAATGTCGATCTGGGTAGCTTAGTGGCAGAGCGTCAGCATGGTACGCTGAAGTTCCCAGGTTCGAGTCCTGGCCCAGGTCAATTTTTCACCCATGTTGGTTCAATGTATTTAACTGTCTGAAAAAATGTATGTTCTTATATTATGTAATTTAAACATTACACTATTTAGTCCCATTAGAATTAAAAAATTAGATGCAATTACTTATTTTAAAGTTTAAAGAGATTCCTTAACGCTCATTGTCATTAGTTTTGCTCATCTGAGAATAATTAGAAAACTTTTGAACCATTCATTGAATGGTTCTGATTTTCAGCAGATGATATTTGATTATAAATTATTTATTTACCGTATATTCACCGTATACTCATATATACGCATATATATATAATTATTTATTTACCGTATATATTTTTGCAAGTTTTAGTGCTTTAAGTGATGAATAACAAACATTTATTTAAGAAACATTTAAACATTACACTATTTAGTCCCATTAGAATTAAAAAATTAGATGCAAATATTTATTTTAAAGTTAAAAGAGATTCCTTAAAGTTCATTGTCATTAGTTTATCTTATCTGCGAATAATTAGAAAACTTTTGAAAAATTCATTGAATTGTTCTGATTTCCAGCAGATGATTTTTGATTATAAATTATTTATTTACCAAGAAAGATGGAATTATATAAAGAGAGGAAGGGAAAGAAGGGGGGGTGGGTATAAATAGTAATTTTAATTTATTTTATGATTAATTTATTATTTATTTATAAAGAAGTAATTAGTGAAAACCTACATACCAAATACAAATTTGCACATGATGTTTTATTCTTGAGTGTATGTGCATGTTTTCCGAAGTGAGTCTATACATGTTTCAAACTTGAGTCATTTTTATTCGGAGCCATTTTGAGTATGCGACATACTCAGATTTGATTATTTGTTGCTCAGTTTTGAATATGTCACTTTTAGAGTGTATGATCTTTATACTACATAGTATGTCAAAATTTAATTCAGTTCCAATACATATAACACAATTGAAAATTCCACTTCATCAATTTCCGTCAATAAGCGAGAATGTACTCGAATTCTTTTGTGCAGCTTTGTATAAGATTTGTATAATTTATACTTACCAAGTATTATGCATAAAATTAGTTCAATTTAAAAAGACATACCACAGTTGAAAACGCACTTCCAGCAATGATTGCTCCTAGAGACTATTCTAACCGGATTCTTTTGTATATCCCTGTAAATGAATTATAAATGCTATGCACACCGTATTCTATAGTAAACATCTTGTAGTGCACCTCATTGATGTATTTCAATTTCAATTTGTTTTAAATAATGTAACGTGATTAAAATATACTGCAAACGATATTTTCTTATAGAAAATAATCTAACGAACTTCTTTTGAGAGCCCCTGTAAATGAACTATAAACGCTACATACTCCATTTTCAATACCGATCAGCCATGGTAAAGCTCAATAACATCTATCAATAACATGGCAATCCGACTATATCTACGCGAGTTAGAGCCCGGACAGGCAGACAGACGGGCAGACTGCCGATTCATAACATTTTTCAACTATGTTGGGAAGTGTTAAAAAGTAAGAGATAGTATAGTTTCCGGAACATTCGTATGTTTTGACGAAAATACAGCTTTACATTGGTCAATTTCACTTAATTTTTACGTTAATTTGGTGAATTTTCTGTATTATTTTAGAAAATGGGTAAATAAAAGCGAAAGTTTTCGTGTTTTTAACGAAACAAAAGCAATGGAAAAAACCTTTAATTCACGGATGTTTTTGAGAGTACAATATATAAGTATTGTTATAATATAAAATATTATTTTAAATTATAACATAATAAATTACTCAGAAGATAAATTATGATCATTTGTCTTGGCACAATCTAAGAATAAATCCAGGAAAATATATGTTTTTATAAAAAGTTGTTTATAAAAAGCATTTTTCCAATAAAACTTTTGCATTTACTTTAAATTAATGGATTAGGAAACGAATTTGCTGAATGGAAACATTTCAAAAACATCTAAAAACTTTTCTTCTATACGTATTCTATTCATTCGTAAACTAGGAAATTTTTATTGTAAAATTTAAGTTTTTCTTTACTTAGAGTGGTTTTATAAATTTCAACATGAGAGATAGATATTTCATTTATAGAAATAAGCAAATTAAATTACGAACTCATAAGTTTAAAAAAATTGGAATTGGAAATTTATTCTATTCGTTTATGGTATAATTTATGATGGCCGAACAAGGAAAGTAAAATAATGAGGGTAAGTTTTCTAGGAGCCGTTTTCTCAGCAAGGAAAAACAATGAACGCGGATGGATTATGGTATATTTTCTACTGGTAAAACAATAACGGCGTTTTGTTTATGGTGCGTTTCAAATGAGAAATAGACAACAACATTATAAAGTAACATCAAACAACTAATTAGAGAAAAACAAATAATATTACAGGTAAGCGCACCTGTCGTGCGCCTAGCATGTATCTCCAAATAGAATTGCTAATATACAGGAATGCCCCCAGCAAAACTCTATTGAAATTTCGAAAACAAATATAACGAGATTGCCAATACGTATTTACAATGTGTCCCAAAAATGAATGATGGATTTTGAAAGTGAATTAAAAAATAGCGGTACACGATAGAAATGTATCGTTTGCGGACTGAAGTTTGGGAAACCAGGGAATTTTATCCCACCCATTTGCAAATTTAGTTAACATTTTCGCCATAAGATGGCGCTGCAGGTATGTGAGAGCTCCAGAGAAATTGAATCCATTACATCTTCATTCGGTATTTTGCTACATAATCTGTTAGTGAGCACTTTTGAAAGAGCATACACTATTAAGAATCGTTTATTCGTTGGTTCAAAGGGTATTTCTTGTTTTGGAGCACCACCGCTATTTTGCAGCACCATCTTTTGGTGAAAATCTATATATTTAAAACGCTAAGCGATTTCTTTCGACAATCCGTGAGAACAAACTACTGCATCAAATTACATCATTATTTTTTTAAATGAAAGATATTTGGACACTGATTTGTTATCGTGCATTCGTTTGTTCGAAAATTTAATTAATTAACCGTAATTTTCAATTAAACTTTTACGTCTGCTAATGACGTCATAATCGGATAACGCCTACTGTTCCGAAGCACAGAGTTTATTTTCTAAACTCTGTGGTTGAATAAAAGAAAAATAATAAATATTAAAAGCACGCGGTTTTAAGGCCGAATTTGTTAATTTGCAAGTTAAATTTCGGTAAAAATACTTATCCGCGTGTTTTATAAGCGAATAAAAATTCATATTTATTGTGACGTCACGGGAATATTGTCCATTGGGTTTATTTTATCATTATGCATTATAACTTTGTTGATGCCATTTTTTTCATTACAATTAAATACAAAATATATTTATATTTGTGTGCATGGTGTTTAAGCATTAATGTAAGGTGATGAATATGAAGTACGTGTGAAAAGTTTGCGCCGGTGAAAATGACGTTATGCTTAGCTTGAAGTGCATTTTAACATTGATAAAACTAAAGAGAAAAATGTATATGTTTGTGTTAACATGACATAATTTTACTGATTTTTGCATTCATAATTATAAAGATTAGAATTGGAGCCGTCATTGATTTCTTCATCTTGATTGCATACTTTGATTACATGTTACCAATTGCTTTTTTTTTTAAATTATAGGATAGAAGATTTCCTTTTTTAATAAAAAAAATCACAAAAGTAAAGGATTTCAGGAAATTTAAAGTTATTAAAAATAGTGTTATGGTAGAAAAAAATCTCGAAATAATTATTGTATTTTTAGCTAGAATAAACAATGTAAGACTAATATTTCATAGGAATTATTTTGGTAGATTTATTATAAGTTCATTTAACAGTTCCTTATTAGCGCAAAGTCCTATTTCTTTCACTGTGAATTTCTCTTTCGATGTCAAAAAATGTTTTTCCACTTTTGGACGCCAACCAAAATACAGTGGCAATTTTTAGAAATGTACAACAGTTATGACAACAAAGGAGCTATCGCTTTAGCTTTCATCGCACTTACATCACTTCGAAATACTACAAATTTCTATTTTTTACTACATTTTACAATTTCAATTCTTACATCATCAATTAGAAAAAAAATTAGCTTTCGATTGAAATTTATTTGAAAACTGCCGATTAATTTAAGGACTTTTTAAATAATTTTCAAACATGAAAAGTTTTTCAATTCTATCTTATCAGTGACCACCAGTTTACATCAATAATGTAAAATAGCCCCTGGGAAAGTTGCCACAATTGAAAATAGATTTCCCTAACCATCATAAAAAGTGAATAATAATTAAAAAAACAGTGATAAATCATAAGATCAGATTATCCATAAGATAGAACATTTTGGCGCTAAACAAAAATCTGTCAGGAAAAAAAAAAAAAAAAAAAGACTATTTTTAGTTTATGTTGAACATAAAATTGATATGTTGAATTCGTTGATGAATATGTTCCATCAGATATCAGGATATGCTAGGAATTGCATTTTTTTACATTTGCCAACTGTATAAGAGGAAACATATTCCCGACTGTGATGGAAAAGGGATAATCATCCTCATTATGTCAAGGAACCGAAGAAACCATACAAATAAATTACACTTAAAAACATTAAAAATCTCCCTCTTCTGCAAATAGATTTATTACTGTAAAAAACTTCTCAATCTTTGCATAAAAATTGATTAGCTTAAAACAATGGATGCGTTTTAGAAGATATGGATTTGAAACAAACAATGATTAAAGAGGACATTTTAAAACTTTTAATTTAATCATTTTAAAACTTTTTTAACGTCGAATTTCGACGGTGCTTTTGGGCAGATGCAATGTACATGCGCATAGGAGCTCATTCGGTTGCATTATCACAGGGGGGGGGGAGATGTGTGGTTTATTTACTATGTTCTGTTATTTACTGAATATGATATGAACGTAGGAATATACTATTTGTATATACTTCATAGATCCATGAATTTTTTTTCTTGCCGTGGGGAATATGGTGGTAATGTCAAACTGAGTTGCATTACACAGTTATTTACGGATTGTTTATTTGGAGTTTGCATAGGAAATAGTACTGTATTTGACTGGGAAAAAAATTAAATAAAATATTTGAAAGACTGTTTTATACGCGCCCCTTCATAAATAATAAAGAAGCTTATTTTACTGATATTGTTATAGTATTTTTTGCGTCAAGTTTTGACGGGTTCCATCTAGTGTTAACTAAATTCGCAAATTGATGAGACAAAATTCCCTGGTTTCGCTTAACATAAAGCCGCAAACGATACATTTTTATCACGTTCCATTATTTTTTTTATTGATTTTCAAAATACATCAGTCATTTTTGGGACACACTGTTCATATCGCCTTCCTACATCTGCAGGCACGCATACGCATGCTTAAACTCTTCAGATCTAAGGTACAAAAATGTGAACTTAATATATCTTACTCATAAAAACATATAAAACTTATATTTTTATTTAAGAAGTATTTTTCTTTCTTTTTAATGAAGTGAATACTAAAAGTCATTACGTCAGTTGTAGAGATCATATAATACGGCTGTCTATATTCTCTTATGCTATGCTTTTGTATTTTTTACATGAAAACCACAAAAAACACTGTTTCTGCACCAATTTCTCCATGATATGCAAAGAACTCAAAAGTTGACTGCCACGAAAACTATATTTAAAAAAAAAAAAAGAAAAAAAAAACGGGGATTGAACGAAGTTTCTAGTTAATTTTATTTATTTAAAACACGTAATTTTCCGCTTTGATTTGCCCATTATCTACAAAATACAGAAAATTCACCAATCTAACTAATTCCCCGAAAACTTCCAATCTAAAGCTGTATTTTCATCAAATCACAGGTCTCTTCCAACAACTGTGATGCCGAGTACTTTATCATACTAGAAATAAAATTTTTAAGTTCATATACGTTTACGTTTTATGAATTTTTATGTCATTTTCCTTTAAACATGAAAAACTCACAGAATTAACCTCAAAATTTCTTGAAATTCTCCAACCAAAAGACGGAAATTTATTCAAAACACGTTTTAATCCCTTCTAAACACAGGGATGTTTCGACAACTTGCTGCCTGTACTTTTTACGTCTTTTTACAAAATGTTTTTGAGATTGTATCAATTCTTTAATATTTGACACAGCCTGTTGGATCATTTTGAGTGTGTGATAATGATTGATACTTTTTAGGTGCGTTCGTAATTATATAAATACGTAGCACCTACAGTCGTCGTCTGGTCCGTCCATCTGTCCGCATATAACAGTGCAAGAACTACCCAACTGAATGGATTGAAATTTAATATATATTATCGTTGCAGAATTTTGTCGAATCATTTAAAATTTGATGAAAATCGAATCAAAACTTAAATGATATTAATAAAAGTTTTCTTTATTCTATTAAATCCTATCGTACGTAATCTATATAATAAAAGCGCAAGTCTTGTGACTGGGGGAAACAAATACGGGCAAACCAGTTCTTTTTTTATATGCCAGACGGCCATTTTTATTCAGAATTATTTTTTTCGAATAAAATTGCATAACAGTTACATTTTTAGAAAGATCGTTCAAAAAAATTGTTTGCGTAGAGATGAGTTACATTGAAAAATGTATAGATTCTGAGATAACTTCAGTGGAAATTAGGTTAACAGCCGAATACTTCAAACCATTAGAGTAAATAAACACAGGAGATTCGTTCATTATGAGCCATAAAAATATTAAACCATGGAGGTAATCATTTGCAAAGCAATATTTCAATGATGAATTTTGCTGCGCTGTCTGGTGCAGAAAAAAATCCCATTTGTAAACGTGGCATACGTAATAAGAATAAAAAAGGGATACTCATTTTGCTCATAGCAGACGATATAATTCATTTCACTGATATAATAAGGATAATTTTTTTACATTGTGAAACTAGTTATAGTACAAACGCACCTCACTAGTCATGTTTAACGTACAATTTCCAACTTGTTAGGTATTTCCTGATAGTATAAATGTGCATTTTATTTACTCTGTATAATTTCATATTAAAATTTTTCATTTACATGTTCAAAACTTTACATAAAAATATAAGTATTGTTTAAAACACAACAGCTTAATTTGAACAACTCAATGTATTCGTCAAAACCTTTTTAGAATAAAATCAGTTTTTTAAATTATATAATTGTAACTCAGAAAAGCTGTTTTAACCTGATTAGGCAATTAAAGCATTAAAATATCTTTGATGAAATATTCTATTCAATTAAATATTCTATTCCCATTTAATTTTAAAAAGTAACATTTTATAATTGTTGGATTTATAAATTTGAGATAATTGAAGCTGAAACTTTATGCCTCGACTAAATTTCAGCGCCAATGGAGAAAAGGGATTTTTTAAAAAAGAAACATTTAGCCTGTAATTTAGAAAAGTTTAATGAGTTTTAGTTTACTTCGTTAAACAAGAGTTAATTGTAGTCCTTTCCAAAACAATAGGAGGGAAGTTTTGCTGTTTCAGGAATTTTATGGCGAGTTTTAAATTGCGGAAAAAATATTAATAGTTAAAAATGCTGAAAGTATGTATTTTTCTATTTTAATAGGCTTTGTCCGTAATTAAAAAGTCATATTATATGTATTAGAATGTATTTTTGCTACTTTTGCATTCAACTGTATCTTATAAACTAAATATTGAATTTATCATTATTTTTAACATTTTCTAACATATAAAAATAGCAATTATAAACTTTGTGCAAGAATATTAAAAAGCAGAAAAACAACGTTAAAAATGCACAAATAATACACAAAGAGCAGCAAACAGCTGTTTCGAATCCACAAGCGAGATTCTTCTTCGGTCAAAGATCAAAGACGATTACTGAAGATTGCCTACGGGGGGCGTAATGTCCACGTTTACTTCACATCTAGATGAGAACAGTCTATGGAGATGGCATCAGAAGATTCAGAAATATAAAAGTCCTCTCGCAGCAGGCTGCGGTGGAATGATGCTGATGTAGGAGCAATCTGGATGTGCGCTTTGATGCTTTGATTGGTGTCGGAATGGTGAGCATAGGGGGGGGGGGAAGGCCCTTATCACAGCCAGACAATTTTTTAAATTTTTATAATTATTATTTTTGAATCTAAAATCTTAAGCAAACAATTTATTTTAAATAAGATGCAAACAATTAGTTTATATAAGATTCAAATAATTAAAATATGAAGATGGTAAGATAATTAAGTATAAATACAATTAAGATGCAAAAAATAATATATATTTTTTTCCTTCTCCGGTGAGACAAAGAGATTCAGTGTGAATTTTCTAACATAGTTGAAAGCTGTTTATCATTTCGGTTCATCTGTCTGTCTAACTCTCATAAATATAAGCGGATTGCCATGTAATTTATATATGTTATTAAGGTTACTATGTAGCAGTTATACTTACTTTACAGAGACACACAAAATAATTAATTCCCTTACATTATGGTCTATTAGGAAAATCGTTCGTGGTGCATTTTAATAATGTTACGATTCTTCAAAAGTAATGAAATTTATATGCACATCACTGAAATGTGATACAACAGGCTTTCTATAAATGGAGTGGCTATCATTTATAGTTCGTTTACAGAAAGACAAAAATAAATTACATTACATTATGAACAATGTGGGAAAATACTTACAGAATATTTCAATGATATTATTACACTGCTTCAAATACAATAAAATTGACATACATGTTTGAGGTGCGCTAATACGGATTCTCTGTAAATTATAAAGTGCGCAGCATTTATTGTTCATGTATAGTGACATGCAATTATCATGTAACATCACATCATACTTCTGACAATTTGGTTGCAAGACTGACTGTGAACGATAATTACTGGAAGTGCATTTTCAAATTTAACTCAATTTTAGTGTATTCAATGGTGTGTGTAATTTCTATAGAGGATATACAGGGCTGCATGAAAGAATTCGCATACATCACCTCCTATGGACACAAATCGCTGAAAATAGATTTTTACTGCGTTACCTGTTTTTTATACTGTTTATTTAGATCACTCATTTTATTGTATGATAAAATTTAAATATTATCATAATGTTGGAAAGTATTTCAGAATCTATGCCATATGCATGATTTTTCGTCCTTGTGTCTTTATTAAGTTGGTTAAATGATTAAGAGGAATATATAAGTTTCTTATCGCCTTCAATTTTCTGCTAAACAGTTTATTAAGTTTCCAGACAAACTGAAAACTTGAAAAAAAATATTTTTTTCAAAAGTGACACGGAAATTTTTTTTAATAACATCTGTATTTCGCAATTCGCAATTTTACATTTTTTTTAAAAAATCTTAACTACAGTTACTTGTATTAACATAATATATTAATGTATCATCTATAGAATTATAAAAGATATTATGAGAACATCTTCTTTTAAAATTCCGCTCCATTAGAATATTGATATATCTTTGCATTCGTTTTCAAGACAGTCGTATTAGCTACATCTTAAACTAAATATTACTTCAGGGTGTTTTATTTCAGTGTAATGGGTTGTCTTTAAAAGCTGTGATATTTTGAGAAATTTACCTTTCAAATGCAAGAAAGCTAACCACAATAATTTTATTTAATACGAAATATGACATAATGATATTTCGTATTTAAAATTTTCATTTAAAGCTATTCTTAAAGGTGTAAAATCTTAAAATTGGGCTCATAAAAATAAGTAAAATGTACACATTTTTGAGTAATTTCAAACTTATAATAGCTCTCGGTATTCATGTCTCAATTTTAAAAAGCAAGTGTTTTTAGTTATGTATTTTTTAGTAGATTATTCGCTTTTATATAACTTCGCTACCATATAGTTTAACTTTTATGAATGTGTCCATGCAAAAATTACTGTGCACTAAAAAATAAAACAAAACACAACACATATAATTACACACATATACCAAATCACGTAGAGTTTGTTGAGTAATCTTTAAAAAATATGTTGAAAATACAAAAAACTAGCATAATGTGCCAATCCCAAAACTTTCTTCTATCTTATATAAGTTCAACGTACACCAAAACGGAATCAGCACCAACTTATATCAAGGTACAACTGAATCTAAAGTTTGAAGCAATTCCGTGTACTATTTCTTGAGATATGACTATCGTTAAAATCATGTAAGTACTGAAAATTGCAGTATAGCAGAGCGACTCACCTTTTGAACAATTTACAGAAAACATGATTAGCAACAACTTATGTTAACGTCTAACTCAATCTGAAGTTGGATAAAAATCCGTGCATTAGTTTTTGAGATAATGTTGTTGCGGAAATCCTGAAAAGAGTAGCATATAGTAGCGGCACTTGTTGGGAGATTTACATCAAAACGTAATCAACAACAACTTATCTCAACGTCTAACAGAATCTGAAGTTTCATGAAATTCAGTTCATTAGTTCTTGAGATAAAACTATCGTAAAAATCATGACGAAAAATCATAACCCAACAGCGCCACCTGTTGGTATATTTACACCAAAACGTAATCAGCATTTATATATGCTACGGTCTAACAGAATCTGCACTTTGATTAAATTCTATGCATTAGTTCTTGAGATATAGCTATCTTGAAAATCGTTGAAAATGTAGCAGAGCAACGCCACCTGTTGTGTGATTTACAACAAAACTAATAGGTACCAATTTAAATCAAGGTCTAACAGAATCTGAAGTTTTATTAAATTCCGTTCACTAGTTCTTGAGACAAAAACGTCCAAAAAATGTTTGTCACATACAGACAGACAGACAGTCACAGACAGACATTTTCTAAAAATAGTCGAATCGTATTCAGGACCTTCTAAGACGTATACATCCGTCGAAAACCGGAAGTCGAAAATTTTCATGAATCCAGTACAAGAAAGTAAAAAATTATCAGCGAGGACGGCTTGTAAAGCAGTATCTATTTTAGGGAAATGATCTGTAATTATAAGAAACTTTCTGTTACTTTAATTGATTTGGCCCGTATTTACGTACGAAATACATATTATGTCCGTAAAATAAACAGATTTTTATTGTCGTCCTGGCTGACAGTTTTTGTCTGTAAAATCAACAGATTGTTTTTAGAATGTATTTCCAAATTGTATAGTCGGTGTAAAAAAAGGAGACACATTCCATAAAATTCCATTACCAAATACTCGCAAAAAAAAAAAAAAAACATTTCATTAAGAAATATGTCTTATTTCAATTTATGTTTAAAAAAGTTAAAGGGCCATACTGAAATTTTCAATAGGCTCACCCAATTTTGTTAAATATTTCCAAACTGTACATATAAGATGAGTGCGTCATTAATTGACCAGTAAAATTTAAAAACTGCAGAAAACAAGAATTAAAGGGTATATATTATTACTTGGATTTTTAGAAAATATATCTACCTTTCCAAGAAATGCATACGCACATGCCGGATCTCAGAATAAAAGCTTTTGTTCAAACTGTTGTAATCCACGCTTCTGAACTCTGCAATAATTGCCTCGAAATTTTTTTTTTTAACGATTGAGAAAAGGCAGCAAAATTAGATTGATGATAATGACCATGTTTGCACAGCTGCCAACTTTTACGCTTTTTTTCCTACCACTAAATTTGATAGTAAATTTTAACTTATTAAATCGACAAATTCGTGTGATTACATAAGGAAAAAAATCTATTAATTTTTAGTGGTAACAAAGAAGCGTAAAAGTTGGCATCTATGGGCTTGCCAAGTTTTTCTACAAAATTATCTGAATCTATCAAAATTTATTGATCGAATGTTACCGGTTTCTTACTTATAAAGGCTCTCTAGATACCCTCAAGATTTTGTCCAAAATTCTGTCAACCAACCAAATTGTATTTTTCATATGCAAACCTTCTCATATTTATAAAGGCAATTTATTGCTCGTCGCTCACGTTTGAAATGCAGTAGATAATCTTATACAGACTTTTAATTAAGCTACAACTTTTGACTGAAATAACTATTGAGTCATTACAGATAGCACTACAAACATTTTTTATTCAAAAGTACGTGGAAAAGGAATTTAATGGATAAGGATTTCAAAGTCAAAAACTTCAGAGGTAACACAATAGCGCAAATTAGTCACAAAGTTGACAGTAGCAAAATCGATCGTTTCTTTTTATGATGCTTGAAAATGAGTCAGATATGGAACTTTTGAGGCTAATAAGGTCTGTTAACTTCTTCCTGTAAACCAAATCTTTAATATGACCCCCAAAGATAGAAATCGCATGGATCCATATCTGGTGAATAAAGTGGCCAATGCAATGCACTACGATAGCGATTTGGGTATTGATAGGCGATAGCTGGTTTCTGAAAGTTGAATACCACTTCCATTGCATTTTCACCACATAAATACCATTTTTTAACAATAAAAATACGATCTTCAGTTGAATATGACGCTTTGGGAGACATTTTCAAAATTGCGTGGAACTAGCACTAAACAAATTCATTTCATGTCCTCTTTCACTACACGCATTCGTGCCGGCATCTAGTGAGGCTCTGGGAAATTATTTCAGTTTAAAGATGTAGATTAATTAAAGTCACCCTGTATTAAAGTTTTTAACGTGCTCCTTTAAAAAACTCTACACGAAGCCATGAATCCTTTAATTTAAAATCTTCCCTGGTGTACTAAAATTGTAATGTAAAACGTTACATTAAAACTGTTCAGTGGTTGTTCAGAAAATTTAGTACATACATACATACATACATAATAATAAAAAACACAAGCGTCTTTTGTTGAAGTCGCTTAAAAAATGTTTATAACACATCTGTACTGTACTTACGGAAGACAGAAAGATTATCTGAAATTTTCCCTTAAATATATACACTGAAACAGATGTTGGCCTCTTTTTATTGTTGCTTCTAAGCTATAATACTCTGTTATTTACATGAAACAAAATATCATTTCAGAGGATTTTGTTTGAATACAAAAGGATTTTCCTTAAAGCCCATGTTATTATTTTAAGAAATACATTCTACAGAGACAATAAAATTAAACTAGTAGAGCTTTGTCTTATACAAAAGTTTACATACGAAGTAAATGGTTCTTTGTATTTAAAAAGTTCCTTTAAATTATTTCTTTATAATTGTGTATAACCCGAATATATTTCTCGTATCACTGGTTCTTTAAACTCTTAGATATAACAAACTCCTTTTCGTATTTCCTTTTATCATCACGGATCCTAGGATTTAAGAATGGAATTACTCATGTTTTTTTAGAATATTAAACAAATGTTATATAAACAATAAAGATACAACAAAACTTGCTAAGACTGTTTTATTATATTTAATTGTTCATAATCCGAATATATTTCTTAGATCAGTTTTTCTTAAACTCTTAGATATCATGGAATCATTTTCGCATTTCATTTTATCGTCGTTTGTATTTTGTTTTTATAAAACAAATGTATTTTATTTTTATAAAACAAATGTATTTTGTTTTTATAAAACAGAATAAGGTTTTTAAAAGCATTTTAATCTTTTAAAATAAAGTGTCAGTCACTGGTTCACTTATTGGTGCTTGAAAATAGGGATGGTGTCAGTTACTGGAGTTTTTGACCACATTTATGAATAAAATTAATTTTTAATAATAAAATGTATAATGTTTCAAAATTTTGCCAACAATAATTTTTTAATATATCTCTATTATCCTTTCAAAAACAAAGGTAAATATAAAATAGATTTAAATTTTTGTAATAGTGATTTGAACAAGAAAGAATCCTTAAAATGTCAGTTATTACACTACAGTTGTTTCACCCTATATAAACTAATAGAGATGCCACAAAATTTGATAACAGTGTTTTATTATATTTAATTGCTTACAATCCGAATATATTTCTTAGATAAGTGGTTCTTAAACTCTCAGATATCACAAACTCATTTTCGTATTACTCATGTTTTTAGAATATTAAACAAATGGTATATAAACTATAGAGATGCAGCAAAATTTGCTGAGACTGTTTTATTATATTTATTTGTTTATAATTCGAATATATTTCATAGATCAGTGGTTCTTAAACTCTTAGATATGACGAACTCATTTTTCGTATTTCTTTTTATCGTGGCAGATCCCTAGGATTTAAGACTGAAATTACTCATATTTTTTAGAATATTTAATAAATGGTATATAAACTAATATAGATACAACAAAACTTGCTAAGAGTGCTTTATTATATTTAATAATTTATAATCCGAATATATTTCTTATATCAAGGGTTCTTAAAACTCTTCGATATCACAAACTCATTTTCCTTTTATCGTCGCGGATCCCTAGGAGTTAAGACTGAATGCTTATATTTTTTATAATTAAACAAATAGTATATAAACTAATAGAGATGCGACAAAACTTGCTAAACCTGTTTAATTATATTTACTTGTTTATAATCCGAATATATTTCTTAGATCAGTGGTTCTTAAAACTTTTAGATATGACGAACTCATTTTTCGTATTTCCTTTTATCTTCATGGATTGCTAGGATTTAAGACTGAAAATACTCGTGTTTCTTTTAGAATATTAAATAAATGGTATATATATAAACTAATAGCGATACAACGAAACGTGCTGAAACATAATCGCTAAGGTTAGAAAAATTTGAAAGATTGTTCTCATGTTCCACATAAAAAAATACATTGCATGCGAGCCCTTCTTGTTGATGATGTCAAAAATAGGTGTTGGTATTAAAAAAATTAAAGTTTATTTAAATTTCTATAGGTAGACGACCCCCAAGGAAAAAAATAAGTATAGTATTAATTAGTAGACGTTATCACTTATCGATTGGTACCAGTCATATTTATATAGGATGGTTTGCGGCATTTAGTAGAGGGTGGAGCGTGTTATTTTGTCCCCCCCCCCTGAAATATATATAAAAAATGATTTTGAAAAAATCATAGAGATGCATAACAAATATTCAGAGATCTTCCTGTATGTTTACAGAATTTGCATGCACGAAATAGTTACAGTATATACGTATAATGCTTTCTAGAAAAATATTCTAGAAAGTATTTTCCTAAAATATTTTCCGCAAAACAAATATTGATTATTCTTTACAGTGATTTACTTACAATAGTTCCCCGTCCTTTTGCAGTATATCTCTATCATGCCTCCTAGAAAAATATCCTAAACAGAATTTTCCTGAAATATCTTCCGTAAAACAAATATTGATTTTTCTTTACAGTGATTTACTTACTATAGTATCCCGTTCTTTTACAGTATATCTGTATATTGCTTTCTGGAAAAATATTCTAAAAAGTATTTTGCTAAAATATCTTACGTAAAACAAATATTGATTTTTCTTTACAGTGATTTACTTACAATAGTACCCCGTCCTTTTGCAGTATATCTGTATAATGCTTTCTTGAAAAATATCCTAAACAGAATTTTCCTAAAATATCTTTCGTAAAACAAATAACAAATATTGATTTTTCTTTACAGTGATTTACTTACTATAGTATCCCGTTCTTTTACAGTATATCTATATATTGCTTTCTAGAAAAATATTCTAGAAAGTATTTTCCTAAAATATCTCCCGTAAAACAAATATTGATTTTTCTTTACACTGATTTACTTACTATAGTATCTCGTTCTCTTAAAACAAAGTGTCGTTTCAGCAGATTTTATTTTAATACGACGTATTACCTTAAAAAAATCAGTAATATTATTTAAGTGCGTGACTTATAATAAAAAGTCCGTGATTTTCTTGATAAAAAGGGCGTGACTTAATGAAAGTTCTTTAAGTCCGAGATTTATTAAGAAATTCAATTTCCGCAGAAGTAACAACAGTAGTTGTACAGAGAATATGACGTGTGAAGCCTTGTTAGTTACTCTTAAGCTACTAAATAAAAGATATCCTTATTCGTTTCAGCAATTTAATTTAATTAATAACATCTATTATGTTTTAATTAAAAATTCCCTTTTATATACTTTCAATTACTAGAACTTCATTTATTTTCGGAAAAAGAACAAATAAAGAAAAGAGATTTATACATTTTGAATAAGTAACAGGTTTTAACAGTATTTATACCTGTGTCAAATGGCACTTTTTAAAACTAAAAGGTCCGAAAATTATTTTCTAAGTTTTATAAAAATATTTTAAACAAGAATGCTTATTTAAAACAATTTAATTAATTTATTTTACTTGCTTCTGCGTGATTTATATTTAGCTTATTTTAAGCAGAAATTTTTGTTGTAACAATCGAAATATATTTACTTGATACCGTTCACTATAACCATACGGCCGTTCTATTGTTAAAAGTTTTTGGTTAATGGTTACTTTGTTAGTAACTAACTGAAGTAACCGGCGTTGTCCGGGATTTTAAGAATGTTTGGGTAGAAAATTCAAATTCAAAATAAAACATATTGTATAAAAAACTTCAAAATATTAAAATATGCCAATATTTCCATAATCGGGTTTTTATCATGATTCAATACGTTCCACAAACTCATATGACGTTATATTCATCTGCTGACGTCATGCCTACTTGCATTCGCTGTTACTCATATTAATACTTTCTTGGTATGATTCTCAAACATTTGAAAAAGTCCGTTAAACTTCCAATCTGACGTCATATTAATTTTCTTTTTAATTCACTAATGACGTCCTATTAACCTGCTTTCTGTACTTACACATACTCATACTCCTTGTGTTATTGAAAAATGTTTGAAAATTTTTATTATGCTACCAATATGACGTCATATTCATCATTTTTTTTCAATGGGTGAAACTTTTTATTTCATTTTCATTTTTCACGTAGAAATATTTCAATAGAAAATTAATTATTGTAGAAAAATTCTATTGTAGATTTTTAATTGTTGGCAACTGCTATAACGAAAAATGTTTAAATTTGATAGGAAATGGCTGTTAGATTTTTGTTTGTGTTTTATTAATTAAAAATTAACTATACATTATTTTAATTCCAGATTACTTTAGTTGCCTCGGCCATGTTTTAATACGCCTATACGTAACATTTCACAACTCTTGCTTCTAATCTGTAGATTTGTATAGAAGTGCAGACAGAAAATTTTTACTTTTTACTTTCTTCTATCTATAATAGAAGAAAACATTGTAATCGAAATTTTTGTTCGACTTCTGGTTATCGATTGATTTACACGTTTTAGGGGACACAGATTCCGAAAAACATGTTTTTATAATATGTCTGTCTGTGCCAATGTCTGTCTGTACCCATTGTATCATTGAAAAATGTATGAAGTTATGCTTCAAATTGAACCAAATTTTTTCTATGTTTTTGGCTATGGCCAGCAGCTCCCACTTGAATGTGGGGATATTTCGACGAAAGGGGCCGCTGTGATCGCAATTTTTGTTCCATTTTCACTATTGTATCATCGAAAAGTGTATGTAATTATGCACATAATTGAACCAAATGTTTTGTATATGTTTTTGATTATGGCCTGCAGATCCCAGTTGAACTTGGGGATATTGCGCCTGGAGGGGACTCTGTGATAGCCATTTAGAGAATTCAAATTAAAAAAAATGTACAAAAAATTAGAAATTCTAAAAATGTTTTGCGTTAAATGTTCGGCCTTGATACAAGGATTCCAGAGCATTTTTTGTTTTGCCTCTACATCTTAAAAAAATACTGAAGTATAGCAGTTTGAAATTATTGGGTGGCTAACAATTTGAAACAATACAGCAGGATTCCTCCATGAACGGGTTTAATTTATAAGTTTTAGTGAACATGGTTTCGCCAAATTTTCTTTCATTGTTGTAACTATCATTTCAACACTTACATGCTTAACACTATATATATATATATATATATATTCCCCAACGTCAAAGTCTCGCCAAGCTTGGCGACAGTTGGCAAAAAATTACCAAATTTGGCGACTAAAATACGTTTCCATATATGAAGCCAACTTGGCTATGTCTGTCTAATTTGGCGATATATTCATTTAAATTTTCAATATTGACGAGAACTGGAAATGACTCTCCTGTAATCCGTTCCGCACATTTTAGTGTATTTTCAGTAGATTTAGCTAAAATCTTAAAACCAAGCAATAGGGAGGCTATCTTTTCCTGCCGGTACAGGCCAGAAGGACTTTTCGTAGTTTAGTTTAATACATCGGCTGCTCGCATCCATGTAACCCGACGATTCGCAAGCAGCTGACGTACAACAGAATGACGGAAAATATTGATTTTTTTTTTTTTTTTGGCGGTGTGATAGCGAATTTTGCAGCATTAACATGTATCACATAGAAGAAAGTTTTGGAATGGGCATATCCGACTAGTTATACACTAGATTTTTAGATTAAACTTTTAATTACGGATGAGGACACCATACGTCCCAACAATTATTTTTTTTATTCTATTTGTACCACTTTTTCTAAAATAATCTCTGCCATACACTTATAGTAAGATATTTTCACTAGACATCTATCAAAAAGAATTTTTTTTTTACTTTCTTCTATTTTTACAAGAAGAAAGTATTGGATGAAAATTTTCGAGTTCCGGATTTCGACGGATTTATACGTTTTAAAATATCCTGAACACGATTTGACCATTTTTAGAAAATGTCTGTCTGTGAGTCTGTGAGTCTCTCTGTCTGTCTGTGACATAGATTTTGTAGGCACTCTATCTACAGAACTAATGCACGAAATTTAATAAAACTTTATATTCAGTTAGTCCATGATATAAATGGGTGCTGATTAGTTTTTGGTGAAAATCGCCCGACAGGTGGCGCTGTTATGCTGTATTTTTTGCGATTTCCGCAATAGCTCTATCTCAAGAGCTAATGCACGGAATTTCATCCAACTTCAGATTAGGTTAGACCTTGACATAAATAGATGCTGCTTACGTTGTGGTGTAGATATCTCAACAGGTGGCGCTGCTATGCTGTATTTTGCAGGATTCACACGATTTTAGCAATAGTCATGTCTCCAGAACTAATGGTCGGAATTTAATAAAAATTTAGATTCAGTTAGACCTTGCTATAAATGGGTGGTGATTCTTTTTAGTGTATGCGAAACCTGTGTGAGATAGAAGAAAGTTTTGGGATTGACACATCCGACTAGTTGTAAATTGTGGTACGATTGAATATCAAAACAGTCACCAGTCCTGGACCGTAATAAAAAGGTTATAACAACTATCAACAATAATTTTTAATGCATTGAAGATTTATTTTTATACTTATTAGCTTAATAATTACAACTTAAATAACAAAATTAAAAATATCATAAACTTAAACCAAAAATTTAAAAGGTGTCATTACAAATAGCGTTAATTATTATCTTTAGAAACTCTGATTATAATTCAGAAACTATTAAAACCCAGTAAAAACCCAATACAACTACAAAAAGCCAGTAATTCAGAAAGTATTGCGTTGTTTGGAAAGTTCCTTCCGTTCGGGAAAAACAATTAATACCGGGAAAATTTTGTCTCTTAATTATTAGACGGTAGATATCGGAATTAAGGTATAATAATTAAATGATAGAATTTTCCGGTACGAGCCAACTTTCCCAAACGGAAAGAATATTCTGAAGAGCCCAGTATTTTTTCTCCATACAAAATAAAGTTAAAAAGCAGAAATTACTTAATTAGCTCAAATTAGAAACTAACAAAAAAAAGTGTTTGATTAGAAAAAGATAATTTTAAAAAAAATCTAGTTATTTTACACGTGTTTACATGTGCGAAAGCTAGACTTGATTCCCCGTGTAAAATAAATAAAATTTGCCGTATTCGAAGATATCATTAAATTCATTTGAAAATGAAAGTAAATTACACTTTTTAAATTATAATTCATTAATATGACAGTCATTAGAACTATCATTTACGCATTAATTTAAGTTTCTGTTATAATCTAATATATAAAAATGAACATCTGTCTATCTGTCTGTCTTTCTTTACAAATCAACAGTTTAGAAGCGAGAGTCGTGAAATTTTAAAAACAGGCGTATTAATACACAGCCGAGGCAACTAAAGCAATCCAAAATTGAAATAAATTATAGTTAATTTTTAACTAATAAAAAAACCACCAAACTAAAACCAATTTCCTATCAAATTTAAACATTTTTCGTTAAAACAGTTGCCAACAATTAAAAACCCACAATAAAATTCTTTCCACAACCATTAATTTTCAATTGAAAGATTTCCACGTGAAAAGTGAAAAGAATTAAATTTTCAAGAATTAAAAAGATGATGAATGTGACGTCATATTGGAAATATAACGGAGATGAGATTTTCAAAGAGTTCTCAATAATACAAGGAGCATAAATATGAGTAAGTTCAGAAAACAGGTGAATATGACGTCAGCAGGTGAATATATAACGTCATAGGAGTTTCAGGCGAGGCTAACGAAAAAGACAGGCTACCGCGGTTCATTCCACTTATCCTTTTTTACAGACCGCTAGAGTGACGTGTTGCTCTTTTCGTACACTTGTATTGGTGGATTCGAGCATCACGTGACTCCCGCGGTCTGTAAAAAAAGATTTTCGTAAAGCACCGCGGTAGCCTTTCTTTTTCGTTAGCCTCGAGTTTCAGGAACGTATTGAATAATGATAAAAACCTGATTATAGAAATATTGGAATATTTTAACAGTTTCAGGTTCTATGAATTCATTTTCATTATTTTTAAATCTATTCTACATATATAGTTGAGTGTATGTGTGTATATTAGAATTTCCACAAAGATTTAAGTTCTAGAGCTCATTCTTTGTGAAGAACTGAAATAAAGATTTCGAAATTTTTTAAGTAAAATTCACAGAATTTTTGTATTTGCCATTTATATAAATTTATATAAATTTATGTTGGGTTTTCATTTGATTCATGTGTATAATATTTCTACTGCTTTATTGTATTGTTTCTTTTCTACTGTATTTTTTTAAATAATTTTTGTATGTGTTTAATTTTAAAATTGATTTTTCTAAACAAACGTTCTTAAAATCCCGTTCAACGCCGGATACTTTAGCCAGAATTACAATTAAAAAATCTCCTAATTATTTAACAAGCACTTATAGTTTTAACTGATTTTTCAAAGTATCTGCTAATTACCGTCAATGTTGACGAGAATTTCAAACGCTAATGCGATGTGACGATGCGCTTTCAGTTTGATGAACATTTTTAGCTGTTTAAAGCATTAGATCTTCTAAAATTGTGTATGTTTAAAATGTGTTATCTGTTTGGAAACTTCTCGCATCTGAAATAATTAAAGTTTTAACATTTTTGAAAATGAATTGAAAAATATCATAAACAACATATATTACACACATAATAATAAACATATACACATACAGAGTGTCTTAAAATAAACTGAATCTAAAAATTCATTAACAAGTAAAACTTAACTTTAGTTAACTTTTTTTCAAAATGAACTGAAATTTTTATAAAAATCATATATTACATACATAATAATTAACATATACAAATACAGAGTGTCTTAAAATAAACTGAATCTAAAAACCCATTAACAAGTAAAACTTAACTTTAGTAAACTTTTATAGTTAACTTTTTTCAAAATGAACTCAAAATTTCATAAACAACATATATTACATACATAATAATTAACATATACAAATACAGAGTGTCTTAAAATAAAATGAATCTAAAAACCCATTATCAAATAAAACTGAACTTTAGTTAACTTTTTTTCAAAAGGAATTGAAAATTTCATAAACAACCTATATTACATACATAATAATTAACCTATACAAATACAGAGTATCTTAAGATAAACTGAATCTAAAAACTCATTAGCAAGTAATTGCTAATTATATCAGCTATTTCAGCTCTTCCTGCAGGAGATTAATGTATGAAAGCGGGGAATTTCTTTATTACACTTCATTGCTTTAGTTTCAAATAACACCAATAGATGGCGCCATACTGTGTCACAGTGTAAAACTGGCCAAAATAATGGATAAAAATGGATCAAAGTTCAACCAACTTTAAACTTTCATTTTATTTAGTTGTTTAACCGGTGCTGCATTTTTATACCACTTAATTTAATCACCAAATGCCACAATGGTACCAGAATTTTGTAATAAAATTTGTAATAGAAAAGCCAAAATGCTAAATGAAATGCATTACAAATAGAGTTGTGCAAAGTAACGTCACGAACAGGTTTTTGTAACTGCTGTAGGACAGATATCGGTACCTTTATCAATGCTTTTTCTACTTGTGTGTCCTACAGCTTTTTCAACGTTTTACGATAAAAGTCACGTGATGTGAAGTGCTCTATACCTGTTCCGTGTATCAGCACATCCATACATTCTTATATATTATTATTATTCAGATTTTACTGCGCATATTTACTTCTAAAAAGGGAAAATTGACGTCTTGCATAACAGAAAAATTCCATCTTCGAAACCTGGAAAAATTCACGAGGAAAACAAAGAAATACCATACAGAAATTTTGTGAAAAAACACAGAATAGACGGCAGTCAGTACAATTTTCGATTTTCCTTGTGGAATTTGTTTTATGGTGCATATTGAAAATATGAGCAACAGATGGCGCTAGTCTCCCCTGAATCTTACAAGGTGAGTGCCAAGCTTGGTAATCACAGATTTTGATTATTTTTATATATGTTGTAGGATAGAAGCTCCTTAGTCTCAGGTTGAATGGATTTTATACAACGCTCCTTTGTTCTCAAGAAATGGGGGATCTAATATTATAGCACAACTTAAATACTTACTTTGTAACGCAATAACTGCATTGGTCGCAGCTCAGTTGATATGCCGTCTGTTCGTTGATCCGAGGGTCTCAATTAAAAATTTTGTTAACATAATTAAATTTTAATTTAGCATTTTTGATTTTTAAACCATTATTAAACATTTGTCATCATTTAAAGAGATTTTAAAAAAATTGGATCTATTATTGACTAGTAAAAATTCAAAAATTGTTACAAAATCAGCATATTTACTATCGAATTATAGAATTCTTCTCCCATCGCAATAGAAAACGAAAATATTTCAGATGCTGGATTATTTGTTAAAAACCCATTGTTTTGCAGTAAAATTTTACAGTAGTACTTCAACGCATTTGTGACATCACTTTTCTGATTTTCATCGAATCCCGACACTTCAGATTGATCTTCTTGTAAACTACAGCTTGCTTCTTCCATTTTTATACAATTATAAGCTGTTATAGAATGATATGCACCTGTGCGATAAAGATTGAAAACAAGAACCACTTAACTGCACCAAACTAAAAAATAAAAAATAAATAAACAAAGTCTGTTGTAGCGCCCTCTAGTTACAATAAAATAAAACATAAAAATGTTGTAATTTAATTCTTATGCTAATTTTTAATATAATTATGCTTCTTACTTTAAAAACAGAGTAGTATTATCATCGCATTGACTTCCCTTGTTAAGGCAATTTATAAATGATGTTTCTTTACAATCACGAATTGACACAATTGTTCAATATCGTTGCATAAGAATATATGAAATACATTTTAAAAGTGATTTTTTAAAGAATTAACCGTTTAATGATGTTTTATACGACGATTTAGTTACAGATAAAAAAATAAATATGTTAATATTATAATTAATGCACAATATTATAATTTTTAATTGAGATTATTAAATTATAATTAAAAGTATCCTAATAATATTATAAATCTCATTGTGTGCAAATGTTAGGCTGAAGCCAGCGTCAAAATGGAGCATTTAATGATCCTGTATTTTTGCATATAGGTTAATTATAATCCTCAAATTAACATAGGCTGATTTTTGTTCATTTTATTCAAATATTTTCTTTAATAATTAAAAATTTCATGATTTTCATAGAGAATAAATGGACATTTTTCCATACAATTTAACCATTTTACTTTATCGTTGCTAGGGCTTTGATCATTGCCACAAAAATAAAAACACGGAAAAATAATTTTTCCCCAACAACTAATTTTCAATTGAACGATTTTCACGTGAAAACTGAAAATTAAAAAAATTCAAAAGAACGTGAATTTCAGTGATATTTGAAACAAAAATATGGAGTATTTGTTATTATACATGAAGTATGAATATCGGTTAAAATAAAAAGATATTTTTCTGTCAAAAACTGCGTTATAATTAGAAGGAAAAGTGGAACAATAATTATATTATTAAAAAATAGATTTCACTTGGACCATGGAACTATGAAAAGGATCCTCCTCGGCTTGGACAAATATGACGTCATAAATAAAACATATATTTTCAAATATTCGTAATAATACAAGGAGCATAAATAACAATGTATAATGAAAGTAAATAGATAATGGACGTAATATTTAAAATGAAAAACTGAAATATTTTTTATCGATACTGATTAATAATTAGCTTGAATACCAGATACACACAAATGTGAGTTTTCCGCTAAAATTTACATCCTGATTGCCAGAAAAAGAAAATTAACAAGAATTGTGCCATTTAAAAGAGATTTCTCTGAGGAAAAAGTGACGTCATATTTGAAATAAAATGGGAATTTTCAAATGTGTTTTAGAAGGAGCATGAATCAATTCATTACATTAATAATACAAGAATCGGTAAGTTTAGAAAGTAGATGAGTTTCACGTCATATTTAAAACGAAAAATGTTTTTTAGCTTTTTTTTTAGCTAGCGATTATTATGCATGAATATCAGTTACATACAGATGAGAGTTTTTTGAGAAAAACCACACCATGATTATTAGGAAAAAAAATTAAATACCAATCTATTATATTAAAATCTGACCGCCTGTTTGTATTTCGCAGAGGATGTCATAAACTCTCAGAATTTAAAAAAATGATTTAAATTCCGAGATATGATTATTATTATTTTTTTTTTTATAAATTTAACGAAGTTGCTCTAAAAATGGCAACTAAATTATTCCAATTTTGTGGATAAAAAAGAAGAAATGAAACGGAATAATATATTTTTTCTCATTAAAACTGTAAAAAAGAATTTATTTTCAATTTGAATAGATGGTGAAAGAAAAAAAAAATCTTGATTACAGTAAATTTTTTTAAAAATAAAAACGTATTTTCACATATTCAAACTTCATGAGTCAATTTATTCTGGAGAACAAATATCGTCTGTCAATATATTTTCATTTAGAAATAAAGATTTTTTTTTCAGTTGTAGTACAGCACCTAGAATATAGGCGCTGTAGTTATAGATTAAATCAAGGAGGCAAATTTAAGCTGCATGCATTTAGGTCTACAATTATTGCTCCCTTTTCACAAGAATTGAATTTAATGAAAAAGAATATACTATTTCCATTATCTTTGAAGGATGGCTATTAAAAGGTTTCACAAAGGTGTTAAAAGTAAAATGGTTTATCAGGTAAACTTGACATATGTTTTTACACAATTCGCCGATTTCCACGATTTTATTTGGCCCGCCTTTTTTATTGGTTGCTGTTTCCTTTTCGTGATTATTTGTCACAAAATTTCACTTTTTTAAAATTTAGTTATGTCAAGGCCTCTATAACATAGAAATACTGTATTGTCTCCTATGGAATGTGATCAAGAGTTAGTTAATTATTTACGTTTCTAATTATCAGGAATGAAATATTTTGCTTAATTAATGAATTTATTCTTATTTTAATGATACGTGAACGAAGTCACGGGTAACAGCTAGTATTTATATAAAAGAAAAAATGAGAAAAACAAACGTAGCGCGTTCCGGCCTCAAACCCGGGCCCTCGGATGAACGAGCAGATGCCATATCAACTGGGCTACGACCAACGCAGTTATTGCGTTACAAAGTAAGTATTTACGTTGTGCTATAATATTAGACCCCCATTTCTCGAGAACTAAGGAGCTTTGTATAAAATCCGTTAAACCTGAGACTAAGGGGCTTCTACCGTACAACATATATAAAAATAATCAAAATCTGTGATTACCAAGCTTGGCACTCTCCTTGTTAATGAAATGTCGAATAGTCCATTCATTTCAATTCTAATATCTCTAGATAGTGTTTTATAGACTTCATTCATTTTCATTTTTAACGCTTCATTTGTAGCTTTATACATGCATATTACATGTAATGTATAAAATTCTAAATATCCATTCTTTTATTTTTTTCAGGTAAGATTTGAAGATAATTTGAAATTTTGTTTGACCTTTTCATTCTTTACTCGAAGAACTTTATCTTAGAATATCTCGGTAAGAGTTGACATTGATTTTTTATTGTACTCTTTTATTTAACTTAACTTGTTTTGTGTATGTAAGGATGGAATTTCGATAATAAAACTTAAATAATCCAACATAAAAAAAGACCTCTCTTTTTTAAGTAAAAAATTTCAGGTTAGATTGAAAAAAATAACGTTTATTTTTTGAGAAAAACTTTTTTTTTTTTTTTTACGAATTTCACATTTTTTAACAGCCAAATACCGTGTTTTGCTTTAAAAAGTGAAATACAAATTACAATAAAACTAATGCTGCTTTTTACTGGCGTCTTATCTGATACATTTTTACGCGTAAAGTCAACAGATATCTTTATTATATATATATATATATATATATATATATATATATATATATATATATATATATATATATATATATATATATATTGCTGTTATTCTACATGACTCCTAGTGGTAGAGATGTCTTTGGTTAAGAGGCTACTTCACTCACGCGTAAACACCCGCTTCCTAATGTTAATATTGTGGGACAGTTATTTTCCAATATCTCGTTTGCATTTCAATAATTTTTTTTTTTTTTTTTTTTTTTTTTTTTTACTGGATGGCTGAGGTTGATCTCTATGCAATGCAGGTCGTTTTTTACTTTTTTGATTTTGTTAACAATTTTTTTTTATTAAGATAATTTAAATTTCGGAACCGGTTTCGAAAGAAAAAGTAGTCTCATAGAAAAAAAAATTAAAAGAAAAGTCTTTCCCGCCTGTACCGGGCGGAAATGTAGCTTTCATAGTCATGTTTTTAAAAATTCAACTCCTTTTACTCAAACACCCGAAGCTAAAAGGTTTGCAGTCCGACTATAGAAGATTCAATCCCGCTTTCGTAATACTGAATTTGAATGCGAATTTCAATATGAGAGTTACACCATAACAAAAATCAGATTATTTCAAAATGTCAGCCACCCTACAATTCCAAACTGTCCTACCGCAGCTATTTTTTAAGATAAAGCCAAAACAAAAAATGTTCCGGAATCCTTATATCACGATCTAACACTTAACGGAAACAACTTTTCAATTTATAATTTTTTATACATCTTTTTAAATTAAAAAAAAATTAAACAAATTAACTTGTCGCTATTTTGAAACAAGATGGCGTATGAAACTGGCCAACGAACTCTGCCGAGAGCTTGGTCCTATACACATACTCAGTCACATCCGAATCTGTTCATAAATAAGAGAGTTACAGCATGACATACGTCAGATATATATATATATATATATATATATATGTAGCATTTTGACGAGGTTGAGATATTACGATGAATAATATTCGATGAAAAGATGGCAGTCCTTCAACGATATAGCAAGTTGCAGTCGATATTAGCGAGTATGGCGAAGTAGAAGGCAATGAAATGAGTCCACCAAAGTTTTCCAATAAATCCAGCCAATCTCCAGACAAATAATTTTATTAGAAGACGAACAACACAGAAACAATTCCCAAAGGTCTAAAACTTATAGTCCTCGGGCTAACGTTGCTTCACTTCATTGAATTAAGATGTTACTGGGCCAGTTGAATATTCTACGGACATAAAAACACCCGATACATATTTGTTTATGCTTCCGAAAACGTCAAAAATCTCGTGCTCCGACCGGTGCGGGCGAGTTTTGTTCTCTCCGCGGAGATATACAGAAATTACGTCACGAGCGCACAACCCAATGAGTGAGAAGCTAGCTCCAGCCCAGCAAATGAGGTGCGAAGGAGGAGTTAAGACGGTAAAGAATCCCGTACTTGGGTGCGGAGAAATTTTGAAGTTAAAATCCCAAGCGCGCGAAAAAATCAGAGCAATAATAATAATAATAAAAAGAAAATGGCTTTTAAAAAACATTCGAAATGAGAACGCGTCTCAGAATTTTATAGATTGGGGAGCTGATAAAAGCTACGAATGATCTTAAATTTTAGATTAAGATTTGGAATAAAATAATTATTAATATACGGATATTTACTTTTAAAAGGACTTTAAGTAGGAATAGATATTATTAAGAATTAAGGAAATACTGACTATGACAGAAGTTAGATTAATTTTAAAAGATTAATGCGAATAAAATGGAAGGATACGAAGGAAATAAATTTTTTATATAAAATTAACCCCCCACCCCCCTAAAAATCCGAATGACGGGTAGATCCGATGATCTAGAAGTTCATTAAGGCAAGCAAGAATTTGGATTACAAAATATTTATCTGGTATTCTAGTTAATGCCAAAAATTCTTTGATTTTATTAAAGTTAATTCAATAGTTATTTTTGTAAACGCGAACCTGTGGGAATTGGTTAAATACAGAAATACATACAATTACAATATAAATAAGTTAGTAACAAATAATTTTTTTTTCACTCTTCAAACATAAATAGTGAAAAGGATGAAAATGAAGTAAACAAAGCATTTTTGTCTAAGCAGTGAAAAGTATAAATGTCTAATAGTCCTCTTAATCAGTAACAGTCTGAGTTATAGACCTCTCATTTCCAAAAAAAAGTTTCTTGGTATGGATATGAAGGCACAGATATGTCAAGTATTAGCCAGTAATACAGTTTCCGGTAATACAGTGTATTGATTCTGTAGTAGGATAATTCCAGTTAATCATAAAGTTCAAAAACATAAGAAAGTTTCATCCCCACTAAGTTCAATAAACAATTAAAGTACTGGTTTGTGATGCTTGATAAGTTTTGTGCCTTGATAAGTAGGTATAGCTTGATAAGTGCACTTATTAAGTGAAGTCCAGTCAGTTAATAATGTTCCATCAATTAGATATGAGTATTAGATGTTTTGCTAGTAAGATGTGACTGTTTATCATCAACTAATATACTATCAGTGGTTCTCTTTTATCACAATTCTCAAGAATATTCTCTTTTATAATCTTATCACATAATAAATAACAACAACAATTATAATAACGACATAATAATATCAACAATAACAAACAACTTCAAAATAATACTAAATCAGTAATTCATCTGTATATAATTTTAATTCCTCATTATTTTTCAATATCAGTGAGGAATGAAAATATACTTAATAAAAGGAAACAAAAATAATAAATAGTAAACTAAGAAATATCTGTGAAAAATTATCAACAATTCAGTAAGATAATGTGCTCTCTGTTTTCAGTCAAACAAGAGAAACATAAGCTGCTCAATGAAAATAAGACCTTGAAGTGAACGGTGGATAATAAGTTTAACTATTACTATTAGTAGAAAATTTTATTCTATTATTATAATTTAATTTAATCCAGTGAATTTTTATTCAATTATTTTAATTTAATGTATTATTCTAATCTAATTTGCTATTCCAATTTACTTTATTGTTCTAATTCAATTCACTCCAATATAAAAACCTTTTAACTCAAATCAACTAATTTACGCCTGCATAAAAAGTTAACTCAAGCAAAAATATTGGCAGTAATATTCTTGGGAATTCCTATATTCAAGAACATACTGTTATACAGAAGAGAATTGATTAGTCAATTATAATTTGATTTCATTAAATTTAGTTAATTTTTGCTTTACTAAGTTTAATATTAAGCTATTGATTTAACATTAGTTTGTTGTTGCTAATGGGTTCACTTTAATTTGTCAGGAGGGTAATAAGGGCGTAATTTTGATACATGGACTATTTCAGTAAATTTATTTTGAGTCTGTCTATTAATTTCAACATTTACATCAGATAATTTTTTAAGGATTTGATAGGGACCACTAAAAACTTGTGAGAGCTTTCTGGTATTGAGATAATGGAATTCTTCATAGATAACAAGATCTCCTATCTCAAATTTTGGCTCCACATAGTTTCTATCATAATATTTTTTACTTTTCCAGTAAAATTCATCCGTGCGTTTTTTAGCAATGTTGAGGGCTTCCTGGACAGGAGGGTAATAATTTTGCTTAAGAGGGGAATCATAGGGTAATTTGCCAAAAAGTAAATAAGCAGGAGGGAATTTGTTTATGGAATGGGGTGTATTATTGTATTCATTAACTTCTTCAGTCAGAAGTTTGGTCCAAGGAATTTTGGAGGTAGTAGAATTAACTTTACACTTTAATCTTGTAACTATTGATTGATTCACTCTCTCACATTTGCCATTCGTTTGAGGGTGATGTGATGTGGTTAAACGTTGCTTAATATTGTGATTCCGCAAAAATTTTTTAAATCTAGGTGAAGTAAAGTCTGCATTCTTATCACTTAATACCTTTTGAGGACCCTGTATATCGAAAATTTTGTTGAAACAGATTAATTGTTGAGGGAATTGAATATTGAAGACTTGTTTTAAGCAATTTGTGTATGTTTCTGTGGTAACACTTTTGGAAGGAAATGCCCAAACATATCTGGTTGCATGGTCGATGATGATGTGTAGATATTTTTTGATGGAGTTATAATAATTGAGTCCTCCCACAGTATCAATAGAAAAACATTCAAAAGGTTGATCTGTGGTGGGCATAGCTTGTAATAAGCCAAATTTTTTCTGTCTGAGTTTTTTTATTTTTTTGACAAATATCACAATGTTTTACAAAATTGGTTATATCATGAGTCATGTCAAGCCAATAATAATTAGGGGAGATTAAATTTAACATTTTTTGGATACCAGGATGACCAAATTTTTCATGAGCAACATTTAGTTTTTTTATCCTTAAAGACATGGGGACTACTATTTTTCGAAATCCTTTCCTTTTAATAATCATAAGTCCATTTTCATTTAGATAATTTTTACCACACACATTATCTTTTTCCTGCCTCTCTATAATTTCTTTAACGTCCAGAAGAAAAGTAAGTGGTTGAATAAAATGTGAAACTGGGTTTCTCGACAACATGTCGGCTTCGACATTTGTGGATCCCTTTTCGTACACTATATTATATTCAAACATGCTCAACTTCAAAGACCATCTAAATAACCTGCCTCTCAAATGTTTAGTATTTTTTAGCCATACAAGAGATGCATGATGCATGATCAGTATGAATGGTAAAATTTACACCATGAAAATAATGATAGAATTTAGTCTAACGTGTCAATGATGGCAAGACACTCTAACTCGGTAATAAAATAATTCTTCTCATAACTTCTCAATCCTCTAGATTAATAAGCAATTGGATGTAAAAAATTATTACTATCAGGTTGTTTTAAGACTGCACCTACTGCCACCTGTGAGGCATCAACAAACATATGGAGGGGTAACTTAGGGTCATAAATTTTTAAGATAGGTATGGCTATTAAGGCATCTTTTAATTTTTGAAAAGAATTTTGACAATCTGTATTCCATTCCCATAATGTATTTTTCCTGAGTAATCTGTTAAGAGGGACTCGAATTTCCGCATATTTATCTATAAACTTGTGATAAACATTGATAGATCCTAAGAATCTCTGAAGTTCCTTTACATTTGAAGGGGGTTTTAGTTTTTTTATTACTTCAATATTAGCATTAGCAGGAGTTAATGTGCCATTCTGGATGGTATATCCTAAGAAGTTAATTTTACTTTGAACAAAATTGCATTTAGATAGTTTAAGTTTAATGTTTTCAAGTTTACATAATTCTAATATTTGGTTTATATGTTGCATGTGTTCTTCTAATGAGGAAGAAAAAATAATGATATCATCAAAATAATGGCAAGCAAAGTCTATTTTGTATTTAGTAAGTATTCTTCTAAGGGTTCTATTAAATATCGGGGGGCCTAATTTAATCCCGAAGGGCAGAACTAACCATTCAAAGAGCCCAAAGTTGGTAGCAAAAGCCAATTTCTCAGTATCGGATGGATGTATGGGTATGTGCCAGTAGCCAGAGGCTAAATCTAAAGTTGAAAAATACTGTGCACTACTCAGTTTATCTAAAATTCCATCGATACGAGGTAGGGGTTCGGCGTCATTTTTCCTTATTGCATTTAATTTTCTATAGTCAACACATAATCTAGTTTTCTTACCTTCTTCTCTTTTCATTACTAATGTAACAGGGCCAGAATAGGGACTATTGCTCTCTTTAATTAAACCAGCATCTAATAGTGATTGAATTTGATCCGAAATCTCTTTTTCTTCTAAAGGGGAAGTTGTGTATGACCTCAGAGATATTGGTAGGTCAGAATTAAGAAAAATACGTTGCGGTTCAATATTAATTCTCCCGACATCAAATTTATTTTTAGAAAAAATGTCTAAATAATCCCTTATACTTTCCCTTAAAGTTTCATTTTCTATAGAATTTATTTCCCCAATTAATTTAGAATTATCAACATTAGATGGAACAAAGGAATTAGGAGATATGATCTTTCCATAATCGGGTTGCACTCTCTGATAATCATAGTTAACATTAAAATGAAGTCCCATATAGCACACGTGCTTCCCTAGGACATACCCAGGAAGATTGACATTCATCCTCCAGGCATCCCTGAGGATGCAGAAATTTGTCACCAGGAGGTCCTCAGGAACCGAAAATGTCCGCCTCATAGCATCCCCGGGAGATCCCCAGGACCTCCTTCAGGTTCCTCCTCAGGTTGTTCTAAGGAAGATTTCAGGAAGTAATACCGGAGGAATTAGGGAGACTTCAGGGTCACTTAATGTGCATAAAAAACATCCGAAGTTATTATTATTCGACGTAATGTAAAAAAAGTATTTATTTATTTTTTTATATAATAAATACGGACATTATCTTTTAAAAATTTACATGACACATATAACAGACATTACTTTTATTAATCACGCACACAGAATCACATGAAAGTTATGGTACAGATTTTACAGAATAAACTTTCTTACCGCCGACAGGATTTGAACCTGGGTACTTACGCATACGAGAAACACGCTCTAGTGATTACGCTACACGTCCGTTGTACCCGAATCGTTTATAAGGTATTCATGTATTTCTTTCTCCTCTTATGAAAGACAGAACATGCATAATAGAAAGATAATAATAGCATAATAATAGAAAACATGCATATTTTTACGCTTCGTATAGCAGGAATTCTGTAACTTTTATTGCAAATAAAGATGCATACCATTTGATATATATTCAATACAATTTTAAATTGATAACTAGAAAAAAAAAAGCGTATCAATTATTTAAGGCTATTCTCAAACCCAAAGGAACTGCTTTCTGACACATTTTTTAACTGGTTTTTGTTCGGAAATGCATTAAATTAGCAGATGTTCTTACTTAGAAATTATGTAATACTAGAAAAATGTTTTCCTTTTTTTTTTTTTTTTTTTTCCGTAAGCGCAGATCTTTTAGAAAATACTGCGAAAGTCGTCGTTTTGAACAGAATTCCCGACGCGGCATCACAATAAAAGGGAAAAGGGGAGGGGTGTTTTATCATTTGCAACAACATTGCGTTTTATCATTTTAGTTAGGAGCCACATATATCAGGGTCAGGGGTCTATGATAACGGGGCCAATTAAATAAAAATATTTAAAATTAAATAAATTAAATTATAAATTATAAATAATCACAATTAAACAAAGTAAGAGAAAAATTGACGTTTTTATAAACCAAAAGTTGAAAAACAAATTCAAAATGCACTTTTTTTTAAATTAGAAATATTATAATTTTAAATTTAGAATTAGAATAAGCAAAACTCAATTTGATTTCTAATATTGATATTACCATATTACAAGTTGTTGAACGATATATCTATAAAAGCTTTTCTGAGTTTATGCATGCTAGGCTGTTCTCAAATCCAAATTGGCTACTTTATGAGATATTTTGTAGTTCATTTTTGTTCGGAAACGCATGAAATTGGCAGGTGTTCTTATTTATAAACTTTGTAATCAAAAGATGTTTTCCATTTTTTTAGCAAAGACTAAAGATCTTTCAGAAAATACTGTCAAAGTCGTTGTTTTGAGCTTAATTTCTGACGCCGTAGGCACGAGAAAGGAGAAAAACGTGTCGTCATGTAACATGAATTGCTTATAATCCGATAAGTAATTTATTTATCAAAAAATGGAAAATTCATTTCGATCTCAAATCAATTCAATAGTCAGGCAGGCCAATTTTGTCTTTGCATTTAAAATTAAGTCAAAAGATGTGTCAGAAAGTTTCGCGTTGTTGAGCAGATCATTTGAGAAACACCCTAAGATACATAAATACATCGTTTAATTTTCAATTACCTACATGAAACTGTTGTTTAAAATGACAATAATATTTCTTTAGCTATTAATTTTTAAAATATGGGCATTTCTATTCTATATCTGTAACTAGTTAAATATGGAAAAAAGTACTGTTAATAAAATTTGTGTCTGTAACAAAAAATATTTTGTTTTTCTTATTGTAATAAATAAAACTAATTTACAATTAAATCTCCATTTAGCGATGTTTTGAAATCCTGTGAAAACATTCAATACATAGAAATTTCATTATGCACTATTTTTCATTGAAATATAATTTCATTTTAGCTAACAAAACTAATATTTCAGGAGATTAAAAAGCCTAAATGTACGGATACTTTGACATAAAATATGAGTTCTTTGTTATGGTTGTCAACGAAAAATTGTGTAAAAATTCTAAACAAGGAAATCCTTTAAAAGCAATACTTTTGTCTTTTATAGAATCATTGGTCGACTGCTTTAAAGATTATTTTTCTATTGTACCGACAATTGTTTATTTTAGTTATCTCAAAGCTAAATTTGAAATAGCTTTGGTCTCCTTATTCTCGGAAGAAGAACGTTTCTATCCTTTCAAACATGGAACTAAGTTCCAGGCTTTCAACTACTTTTCTTTGCAAATATTGCATGCATTCCAGTAAGCATACATATCCATTCTTGATCCATCAAAAGGAATTGGGGGCGGCTCAGTACTATTCATGTTCTTATTCTAGTTAAAATTCTATCCTTACCTCTTACCTGACTAAACATATTTGCATTATGGGACTTATTCAGGGAGGGGGGGTATGTTTGTATTTTTTAAAACCAAATGTGCCGTTTCAATAAAGCATGTAATCTCTTTAAGTTGGTGTTATAATTTAGACTTAAAAGTAAATTATTGATTTGATAATGACGATAAATATAAAATTATTAATTAGTTGAAAATGTAATAATAAAATACATAATTATATGTGTAATTTTTAAAGAGATCAGAAAAAATAATTAATAGAAGAATAATAATAAAAGTAAATATGCTCGATATGACTTAAATATGATTCGATTTTGAAACTTACATGAAAATTAACTTTTACAATCGAAATAAGATTTTTTAAAATAGATTGTTTAATTAAAAAATGCTTATCTCCAATCTATTAACTAGCAAATTCTGAATATATACAAATATGTAAATATATATTAAACTGTTGATAAAATCTTTATTTGTAACAAATTTTTGATTCCTTTTGATTTCTTACAGTTACGAAAAAGAAAAAGAAAAAAAACTCATTTATTAGGAATAATAAAAGAAATATATATATATGATAATTTAAAATGGTCAGCGAAAAAAAAATCGAATTTATATTTTAAAATTAAATATTGATCCAAAAATTATTTATATATATAATTCAAATTAATAGGAAATGATTGATTATTTAATACAAATAATAATAATAATTCAATATATAAGGCTTTAAAGGATCAGAAGAAATAATTTTTACTAGGTATTTCTAATCCTTAATTTATAAAATATGGTTATATACAAATATATATATATTAAACTTTTGATAAATTTCGTGTTTCGAAAAAAATAATTCTGATTTCTTATATTTGAAAATAAAAATAATTTATTAGGAGAAAGTAAATCAATTTTATATTTAAAGTAACTTATTTCTATAGAAACTAATAACGTATATAAGTGAAATCAGTGTAAAATTATTAGTTAGATGAAAAAGTAATAGTAAAAATATATAAATATATAAGTAATTGTTGAAAATTCAGAAAAAATAATTAATGAATGTAATAATAAAATGAATTAATATATAAGTTAATTTTTAAAAGATCAGAAATAAAATAAATAATAAATTTTCAACTTATATTTAAAGATTAATTTATTTTAATTATTAATATATGATGTGGAATATTAAATTTAATTTTCTACATTCAATTTATTTAACTACATTTTGATTGCATTTTATAAATTAAAAAAATATATCTAAATAAGGATAATTAAATATTATAACAATAATTAAAAGTTAAACATTAACCAGATGTGCTTAGGAAATAAAATAAATCAAATAATAATATAAACTTTATTAATTAAAAAATCGAACCACATCAAATCAAATATTTTTTTTAAAATAAAAAGTTATAATAAGTTATTTTAGTGTCAAAATCACCCATGAGATGGCACCAGCACCGTCTCTAGGTACTTCCCTAGGAATACCATCCCGAGGAGCTTACTCCCTGGGAAGAATCTGGGAGGTCAGTCCTGGGGAAGTGATTAAAGTATCTTCCCCAGGAACGCCTGATAGCGTCATTGCAGTTTCGGGAGGAATTTGGGATGAATTGGAGCTTCTGGGGAGGTTTTCAGGAGCTTTGGTGCTATATGGGGTAATCTTAATTTATCACTGGATATGCTCTTAGATTCATTTAAAACAAGGTCTCCTTGTAATACTCGACATGTAGCACAGTCAATAATTAAATTAAACTTACAGCATTCTTTTAAACATAATATAGCATAATCTAAATTTGTATTACATATCAAAAATCTAATATTTTGTTACACATTACCTAATTTAAACAATAATTTACAAGCTTTATCTATTACAACAGTTCCTTTGGCTTGGCCAATAATAACAGGTGGAATATTTATAACTTTAGCATTTAACAATTTAACAATTTTAAAAGGTAAAATACTTATGGTTGAGCCAGAGTCAATCACACAAGGTAGTTCCCTGTTATTTACATATCCTGATACAATTAATTGTCATATATTATCAGTAGATGGTTGTGGTTGACTAAGAGGGGGTGCAGAAGATTGCAAAGGGCTCACATTGAATACACAATTCCTCTCCCAGTGATAAGCATTTTGGATACCTCTATTTAAACACATTCGACATGGTCTACTTGGGCATTTGCTCTGAAAATGTGTAGTAGGCAACCTAGGATTGATAAATCTAGAATTTGCAGCATTAAAATTGTTCTGTGAATGAAAATTGGAATTTGGCATATGAAAATTTCGACTTTGGCGAACCCAATGTCTAGGTGCCTGATCATATTGTGGCAATGATCTATAATTCTGAAAATTACTCCTAGAATTACTATTGTTGACCTGGGAAGTAGGAATTACTACTAGCTGTTTAGCCATTAGGTACCAGTCTATTGTATTTTTTGGAGGATTAGTAATCATATAATTCTGGTACTCAGGTTTGAGACCATCTGTTAATTCCTGTACTATTATAGTTTCACATAAACAAAGTTGTCTACCTATTTCAACCTTTTTTCGAAAGTACTTATCCAAATCATTGAGATCATTTAATTTCATAGAGGCAAATTCTGAAAATCGAGGAACATGAACAGTTATGAATTTTTCAGTAAGAATATCAGTTATTTTGTCAAAAGCTTTACATTCTAAACATTCATTGATAAATACCTTCAGAGCCTCTCCTTTCAAATATTTTGAAATATTTTTAATCTTCCAATTTTCATCTTTCTTTTCAGAAAGGCATGTTTTGTCAAAATGGTTTAACCAAGATTGAATGTTCATTCCAGATTCGAAATCAAAAGGAATGATATTTATTTCGTTTACACTCAATTTGTGATCACCAAGCACTTTTACAAGTCCAGATCGTAATAACATTAATATAAAAATTAAAGAGAATTAACACAACAGATGTAAAATAAAATTTAAATTAAATAACAAATGTAAATACCCCCATCTCTAATAAATAATGATAGTAATAATAATAATACAACAAATAAGAAAATCTGAACGAAACTTAAATAACATAAAAATAAATAAAATAATAAATAATACATGCAATAATAACTTTTTTCAAACTTACGTAATTCCGTTCACAAGTTGTCTGCCTGTTTACTTTTTAAAATTTTTGAGACCGATCAATTTACTATTTTTTTTGTATAATGATACTTTTTCATTTTTTTTTCTGTAAAAGAAAATATTATTTAGATAATTCCGTCATTATTGAGATGTTGTTTTGTAGAACATTCACACTGGTCTGCATCTGGTGTTTCCAGGGATAAATTATTCCAACACTTTTTGAAAAATTCGATGCATATTTTTGTGAGAATCAGTTGCACACACCATAATGGAAAATGTACAGCATCCGCATTCAGCAACATATCACAGCTTCTCCGTTTATCAGACGATCAGAAGAACAACTAATCGACATACTCTTCGCGAGAACTAGACGCACACTCTTCGCTATGAAGATGTACAACAGTAGCCGGCAATACATTCGCAGCTCATCCGTCCATCAGAACATTGGCATAGCTCAGCGCAAGTTCATGGAATCCTAACGGGCTTTTTGTAGCATTTTGACGAGGTTGAGATATTACGATGAATAATATTCGATGAAAAGATGGCAGTCCTTCAACGATATAGCAAGTTGCAGTCAATATTAGCGAGTATGGCGAAGTAGAAGGCAATGAAATGAGTCCACCAAAGTTTTCCAATAAATCCAGCCAATCTCCAGACAAATAATTTTATTAGAAGACGAACAACACAGAAACAATTCCCAAAGGTCTAAAACTTATAGCCCTTGGGCTAACGTTGCTTCACTTCATTGAATTAAGATGTTACTGGGCCAGTTGAATATTCTACGGACATAAAAACACCCGATGCATATTAGTTTATGCTTCCGAAAACGTCAAAAATTTCGTGCTCCGACCGGTGCGGGCGAGTTTTGTTCTCTCCGCGGAGATATACAAAAATTACGTCACGAGCGCACAACCCAATGAGTGAGAAGCTAGCTCCAGCCCAGCAAATGAGGTGCGAAGGAGGAGCTAAGACGGTAAAGAATCCCGTACTTGGGTGCGGAGAAATTTTGAAGTTAAAATCCCAAGCGCGCGAAAAAATCAGAGCAATAATAATAATAATAAAAAGAAAATGGCTTTTAAAAAACATTCGAAATGAGAACGCGTCTCAGAATTTTATAGATTGGGGAGCTGATGAAAGCTACGAATGATCTTAAATTTTAGATTAAGATTTGGAATAAAATAATAATTAATATACGGATATTTACTTTTAAAAGGACTTTAAATAGGAATAGATATTATTAAGAATTAAGGAAATACTGACTATGACAGAAGTTAGATTAATTTTAAAAGATTAATGCGAATAAAATGGAAGGATACGAAGGAAATAATTTTTTTATATAACATATATATAAATCAACATTTGAACGGAGAGTGGTTTGAGGGTCTGAGGGTCACGATAGGCGAAAATATACCAATTTTTTTTTAGTTGCTTTCCTTCGAACGGCTGCAATAGTTAGCTTTTTGTAATGAAAGCTACCTAAAAGTAAAAAACAGCAATTTACCTCAGCTATCCAATGCAAAAAAATCTTTTAAAAATACTGAAATGCAAACGAGATATTGTAAAACAACTGTTCCATACGACTAACATTAGCGAATGTTTGTTTTCACGTGAATGAAGTAGACCCTCAACATGAAATTACTGTATTTCTGTCTTTTTTCCGTGAGTTTAATTTTGTTTTTGGCCTTAGCATTTCATTAAATTCGTTTAGATTTTTCAAGTAATAATTTTCATATCTAATGTCGTTGAATGAGATGTACAGGAGATCACAAAAGTACTTGACACATTCGAAAATTCAATAAAAGATCAAGCCATTGGCGTGCGAGAGTGCAGTTTGGAAGAAAATGCTTCTTATGATCTGAAATTTTTTTTAAGCAAATAAAAAAATTGTTCCAAAAATTTCTCATAGATGACGCTGCTTCTGGAAAGTTATCGAACAGATAGAATACCTTTATACATAACAATGGCGAAAGACGCACAATGTGTATGCAAAGTTTTTGTCGGACCTATGGCAACCCACATTCTAAAATTAACAATATCCGTCTAATCCAACTCAGAAGGACGATTATTGTTAAATTCTAGAATGTGGGTTGCCATAGTTTGGACAAAAACTGTGCACACGCATTGTGCGTCTTTCGGCATTGTTATCTATAAAGCCATTCTACCCATTCGATAACTTTCCAGAGACAGCGTCATCTATGATAAATTTTTGGAACCATTTTTTTATTTGCTTAAACAAAATTTCAGATCATACGAAGCATTTTCGTTCAAACCGCACTCTCGTACGCCAATTGCTTGATCTTTTATTGAATTTTAAAATGTGTCACGTACTTTTGGGACACCTTGTATTTTTTTTTCAATTATAGGAAAAGAAAAGGTTTATTTTAATCCATTTTTTACTAATTAGCAGTTACTTATACAAAATTTAAGATTCAGCAATTATGCTAAAGAATTACAAATAACTTTTGTCGTAATTAAAAGCCATAAAAAGGAGTAATTGAGTAATTAACGTTATGCAACGCAAAAAAAAAAACAGTAAATGCTGAAGAAACATTTTCTTTATTGCTTTATGACATCACATGTAAAAATCTCGGAAGTTACTGAGGTAATTAAGGGAGCATATGTATATTTTTTTTCTTGTATATTACGCTTTTATTCACTTCTAAAAGATGAAAAGTTTTACTTCATGTGTCGTAATATTAATATAGCAAATAAAAAACATGAACACATTTAAAATAAATCACAATTTATTACTTATTACAAAAATAGGTTCAAAATGAAATAAAGGTTTTAAAACATTAAAATCCTTCTATAGATGTTAAAAGTTCCGAGCATTTTCCACTAGAACCTGGCCAACCTCAAGTGGGCGAAAATGAGAAAAAATTCTGGAACTTCCGGAATGTACGTTGGTTAAATATCAGAGGGCGAAACCAAATATGAAAAAATGCCTGACGGCTGGGCCTACAGGCACAGGTAGATTTAGAAGATGCAGATCGTGGGGCACCTGTTTATTGCGAATTGTAGAAGAAATGACCTTTTTACCATGATGCGGCAGATGGGAGACCGCCCACTTCGAAATCTACTTGTGTCTGTAGGCGGAGCCGGCAGGGATTTTTATTTATTTATTTATTTATTTTTTACTGTAAGGTTTGGTCTTATAAAAAAATGTGTCAATATGAAAGTTGTAGATAATATTAAGAGTATTTATAATAAATTCAAGCGGATTTGATATCTTGTGAATTGACAAAGTTATGAAATTTTCTTCTTAAACCTCTATCCCCCCCCCCCCCCCCTCTTGAGGCCATTTTTAATGATATCAAAATTCTGTCCTACATAAATTTTCGGCCCTTTTCTGAGAAGTATTAATAATTTAAAACAGATTCGATACTGTCATAATTAAGAAGTTATGGGTTTTTCTGTTTTGACAAAAAGCCCCCCCCCCCCCCGCTGGGTTCGATTTTGCCCATTAACGAACTTGACCGAGGTTTTATGCCCCTTGATTTTATGTATCAGTTTGGAAAAAAATTGTGCAGAGTTATTGAAATTATCGTGCCCATAAAAAATATAGATAGATAGATATAGATAGATAGATAGATAGATAGATAGATAGATTAAGTTTAGAACTGGGGGTGGTTTTGGGTTCTAGGAGTCATGATCGGCGTAGATCTTAAAAATTTTTTTTTAGAAATTCCAACATAGGGAAGAATGTAATAGGTAGTATTTCTTACGAAATCTACCTAAAAACGGGAGGGGGTGGATGAGTCTATTGAGCAAGGTGGGTTATTCCAAACCAAATGCACTATTGACACCAAGCAGATTAAACCAGATTTTTGGTATATTGCACGATAACACATCATTACAGTATATATTGGATGTTATCATGCAATATACCAAATATCTGGTATAATCTACTTGGTGCCAATGGTGCATTTGGTTTTAATAATCCACCTCGCTCAATAGACTCATCCATCCCCTCCCGTTTTTCCATATTTGGTTTCGCCTTCTGATATTTAACCAGCTTACATTCCGGAAGTTACAGAATTTTTTTTCTTTATTTTTGCTCTCTTGATGATGACCCATACATTAAACACTTTTCAACTACAGTGGAAATTCCCTTTAACGAAGTCCCTATTTAACGAAGTTTTCTACTTAACGAAATTTTCTGCAGAACTTTGACTTTGAACACCATTAGCATGTAAATTAATCTCCGTATTACGAAAAATATATTCTATATAACGAAGTTTATTCCACTTTTGTATTTGTGCAGAATTCAAACTAAGAGGTTGCTGTTGCGATGGATATGCGATTTTATTTCAACGGATTGTAAGAAAATGAACACATTTAAATAATTTCTATTCTGCTCGGTGCTAAATAAAACAATTTTTTCCCACAATAAGAAAAACACTTGTTATCGTTACTCTCCCACACCGAGACGCCAGCGCTGACACCTGGGGACCCCTTTTTACATTCAATGACACTGAAGATGCAGTGACGCAATAGCCCAATAGCGTCAGATGCATTGAAGCAGAAAATATCAAGTAGAGTCAGACAGTTACCCTTCTGACCTCCTATTGCCGACAGACAATTTCTTTGTACATCCACAAGAATGTGTTTCAAAATGCAAATCGAAGAACATCAAAGTTATTTATTTGAGTTCCTGCCAATACATAACTTCTAAACTTCAGCTATTAGTCTAAGCTAAGGAATAATAAAAAATCTTGAAGTACATTATCGAAAAAGTCAGAAAAAAGGCAATGTAGTGAAAACATTAGTTTGAGATTCTGTGTATCAGAGCTGATGAAAGCTTGGGAATGTGACGTGATTTCATCGACCGTACACAACTGTTTTGTAAAAGACGGCTACATACTGGAAACTGAATCAAATGCTTCTGAATCCAACACCTGTCTGTCATATCTGAAGGAAAAATTTCATGAATATAAGTTGATTTCTATTTAACGAATTTTCTTCATAACGAAGTTTTTAAGTGTAACGATGAGACTTCGTTAAATGGAAGTTTCACTGTATGTTAAAAAATGTTAAAAATTTCAAAATTTACTTTTAGTTACTAATCTGGTTAAATATTTTATTAAAACGATTAAAATCATGTTTTTTTTTCTTTTATTATAGAAAAGAGTCAGCTCTTAGAACTCAAAAATAAGTGTTTTACATATTCATGAGACAAAGTATTAAGACGAAGCACTTAACATTTATTTAGGAAAATTATCTCGTGCAATGCTTTTTTTTTAAGGTATTACATTTTTATTAGTATGGAAATAGTTTTATAAGCTTTAGTAAACCTTTACATGAGAGATTTCGAAATGATGTATAAAAAGGTACTTAGTGCATCAACTAACGGTGTTGCAGAAATTGTTAACTGTTGTTAGCCGATATCTGGTAGAATTTAGCATACGTTATTATCTCTTGGAAACTATTTTATAGGTATGAAAATCGTTTTATAAGCTATAATATACACTTTCTATACGAGATAATTTGAAAAATCATCTACGAAAGGGTATTTAGCTTATTGTCTTATGATTTCGCCGAGAATATTTAAAGTTAAAAGAAGCTATACTTTCGCAATATAGCATCGTTTATTATTTTTATTTATTGAAACATGTTTTTATGGGTATAAAATTTATTTTTTATGTTACTTAATATACTTTTTATGAAATAATTTTAAAAGCATTATAAAAAAAAATCAGCGCGGCGCATACTTAAGAGACTATTTAATGTTGATTGTCGATATCTTTGGTATTTAGTATCTTGTTATCGTTTATTAAAAGATATTTTAATAAAGGAAAATACTTCTGTGTTGTGAACAATGCGGTGTGAGCTTCCAATGACTTTGTTTTAAATAAGTATAATGACCTTTAAAAAAAAAAAAACAATTTTAATAGTTTTCTTAATTTTTTTTGTCTTATGACTCTTTATAGAAAATAGTAGGCTATGCCAATGGAAGAAGATTATGGAAAATTAATTGATTTAAATGCGAATTTCGCAAAATTAGCCAGCTACCGCCAAGTTGATTTCCTATATGGCAACTTATTTTTGTCACCACATTTGGCGACATTTCGAAAAGTTGGTTGCGACTATTGCGATAAACCTGTCATTTCAACAAATACTCATTGTGGTCATATGTATTCATCAATACATACCCATTCATATATATTATTACGGTCAATATGATTAATCCGGTCATTATTAAATAATAACCGGTTATTATTAATAATAACCGACCATTATGACTTTTTATTATTATTAATAACCGGTTATTATTGATAATGACTGGATAAATCATATTGACCGTAACATATATTTCATATAAATGCTGACGTCGTAATGATGCGGGCAACAATGTGATTAAAATGAAAGAATGTTGCAGCAATGGAGCTATTTTTTTCCCATTAATATTAAACAATCGCAACGTTATTTCTATGGGGAAAATAGAAGTATTGGGTCGACGTTGCTACCCCTTAAGGATGGAATTTTAAAAAATCAATGTCCAATTCATGTATTGTCCTCAGGAATACATATATATTTCAAATTTCAAAGCTCTATGTCAAGAAGAAGTGGATGAAAAATGAGTCAGGAGATTTGACTGCCACATACATACAGAAATGTAAGTTAAAACAAAGTATGTAAAAATATGTATAGTATGTGGTGTACTTAGTGATAAACAACAAAACAAGTGGGTAAGTGTGATCGAAGATTGCACAAAGTGTTTCGTTTAATATTCCTTTTGAAACACTTTATCCTTTCTTTAATAAATACAAATAAATTTTATTTAGCAAAAAAAAAAATAATGATAATAAATAAAGTCATGTTTTTTATAAAGTAAAAATTTACCGGTCTATTTTTCACGTTTTTTCGAATATCTGAACCGATCCGATAGCGGAGGAAGCCCGCTATTATACTCTGTCATAATAATATCCGTCATGTGGACTAAATGCGATATTTAAAAAAAAAAGCAATTTCAAAATTAAACATGTTGTATAGAGACCTTCAAAATGTTAAAATAGGCCAATATTTCCATAATTGGGTTTTTATCATGATTCAATACGTTCCTCAAACTCATATGATGTTATAATCACTTGTTGACATCATATCTACTTGCTTTCTCTATTACTCATATGGATACAATTTTCGTATTATTGTCAAACATTTAAAAAAGTCCCTTAAACTTCCAATAGGACGTCAGATTATTATTTTTTTAAATTCTCTAATGACATCCTATTAACCTGCTATATGTACTTACACATACTCATACTCCTTGTATTATTGCGAGATGTTTGAAAATTTCCGTTTTATTACCAATAGGACGTCATATTAATCTTTTTTTTCAATGGGTGAAACTTTTTATTTCATTTTCATTTATCACGTAGAAATCTTTTAATAGGAAATTAATTATTGTAGAAATTGTATTGTGGATTTTTAACTATCGGCAACTGCTATAACGAAAAATGCTTAAATTTAATAGGAAAATGCTGTTAGATTTTTGGTTTTTATCTCTCTATATTAAAATAATACGATTTTTTTAAATTTTATGATTTTCAGTTTCATAAAAGGTATTCAGCTATAAGTATACAAAATTTCAGATCTGTAAGTTATATAGTTTCTGAGAACCGGCTCTGTGACGGACAGACAACGTAGCGGGTCGAATAGGGTTTCGTGAGATGAACGAAACCCTAAAAAGGATGATTTTTAAGACTATCTTCTTCTAAGTTAGAAATATATTTTTTAATGTGTTCGTATAATCAAAAGTTTCTGTTTTGAAGTACATACCTTAAGAATTTTATACAGCAAACAAATTTCATCAAAAAGGCATCAAAATGTTTTTTCAAAAGGCAGAATAGAACAACAACTTTCTTGGAATTTTATTTGAAATTATTTGCAGCAACAACTTTTATTCTGTAATGGATAAAAAAAAAAGGGGGGAAAGTAAAGATATTTTGTGGTATTCTAATGTAGATCTTTAAAAAAAATGACTTGCGGTAACAATTTCTATTCAAATACGGATCGTAAAAGAAAGGATATTTTGCAGTAACAATTCCTATTCAAATACGGATCGTAAAAGAAGGGCGTTTTGCAATAACAACTCCTATTTTGATATGGGTCGTAAAAAAGGAGGATGTGATTTTGATTAAGGGTGTTGTTCAACCTGCATTCTGATCTCTATTAACTTTTAAAAAAGAAATCCAACTTCGTGCTGAGTATATAAGTGCAGTAAACTGAATATTTACTGTCGGTTAAAATTATTATTTCTTAAAAGAAGTGGTGTAAAAATACCATTTTAAAGCTTAAAGTGAAAAGTAAGATTAAAATAAAAAACTATTTCGGATGTGCCAATCCCAAAACTTTCTTCTATCTCACACAGGTTTCGCATACACTAAAATGAATCAACACCAATTTATATCAAGGTCTAACTAAATCTAAAGTTTTATTAAACTCCGTGCATTAATTCTTGAGATAAAACTATTACTAAAATCGTGTAAATCCTGCAAAATGCAGCATAGCAGCACCATCTGTTGGGAGATTTAGACCAAAATCTAATCAATAACAACTTATGTCAACGTCTAACTGAATCTGAAGTTTGATGAAAATCAGTGTATTAGTTCTTGAGAGATAGTTATCATGATTATAATGAAAAAAGTAGCATAGCAGCGGCATCTGTTGAGCTATTTACACTGAAACGTAAGCAGTATCTATTTATGTCAAGGTCTAACAGTATCTGAAGTTTGATGAAATTCCGTGCAAGTGTTCTTGAGATATAGCTATCTTAAAAATCATGAGAAAGGTGGTATAGCAGTGCCATCTGTTGGGATATCTACGCTAAAACGTAATCAGTGTCTGTTAATGTCAAGGTCTAACTGAATTTGAAGTTTGATGAAAATAAGTGCATTAGTGCTTGAGATAGAGCTATTGCAGAAATCGCGAAAAATGCAGCCTAGCAGCGCCACCTGTTGGGCGGGTTTCACCAAAAACTAATCAGCACCAATTTATATCAGGGACTATCTGAATATAGTGTTTTATTAAATTTCGTGCATTAGTTCTTGAGATAGAGCGCCCACAAAATTTTTGTCACATACAGACAGACAAAGTCACAGACTCACCTACAGACATTATCTAAAAGCAGTTCAATCGTGATCAGGATCTTCTAAAACGTATAAATCCGTCAAAAACCGGAAGTCGAAAATCTTCATTTATCCAATACTTTTTTCTTGTAAAGATAGAAGAAAGTAACTAGGGTTAAAATAAGGTATTTCTGCTGTGTAAAAAATACACATGGAAATAAATATCGTTTAAATATCATCATAATTATATAAAAAATAATGAAAATTTGGTAACGAAAATAACGATTTGAGAAGGAGATCAAAATTAGTTAATAAAATTAAACATTTCCTACAAGTATTTCTGGTATCTAAACCTTTTAATGTTATATATTTGAAAAATAATTCATTGTTATTCGTATTTTTTAACAACACACACTCTTAAAACAATCTGCACAAAATGGAACCTACTTGAACCTACTCTTAAAAAGTACAGTTTTAAAAGTACAGTCAACCAAAAGGAAAAAAGAAATTCCATGCATTTTAGTATCCCATGCATTTTAATATCCAAATTGTCAGAGAAAAATGGGAATAGCCAATCGATTGGAATTTTTTTTTTCACTTTAGGTTTTAAAAAGGCTTCGAGGGTCGTTTTCATACAGAAATTGTACCACACTAAATATTTCAATACGAAAATCTAATTTTGACATCGTATTTGGTACTGGTGTACGGTTTACCTTCAGACACCAAGCACAGTAAATCATTCGATCAAGTAGTTTAAGAATTATGAAGGTTTAAAGCTTAGAATTGCTACTGTTAAATTATTTTTAATCATTGCAAAAAAGATTGCAAAGCGTATATTTTTTAAAGCATACCTCCAAAACTACTTGGCGGAATCAGCTGTTATATACGTCATATCCGGGATTTTTGGAAGTAGCATTATGTCCTTACTTCGTATTTGCTTATTTACTTTATATTTGTGCTATAATTGTTACACTTTTTAACACTTTCCAACCTAGTTGAAAAGTGTTTATGACTTCGGTTTGTCTGGCCGTCTGGCCGTGCTCTAACTCTAATTGCAAATATGCTCGGATTGCTCTGCAATTTTTATATGTTATAGTCGTTATCTATAGCATGTTCCCTATTTCAACGGAAGTGTGTAGCACTTATACTTTTTTTACAGGGACACTCAAAAGAATTCCATTACATTGCGGTCTATGGGGAAAAATCACTTGAGGTTTATTTAAATAATGTTTCACTATTTTAAACGCATTGAAATTTATATATATCACTAAGGTGCATTAGAAGAAGCTTAATATGGAATAGTGTGTGCATAGCACTTATAGTTACTTTACAGGGACAGTTAAAAGAAATCCGTTACATGACGTCTATGGGGAAAAATCGTCTGCGGTTTATTTAAATAATGTTTCCCTATTTTAAACGCATTGAAATTTATATAAGGTGCATTACAAGAGGCTTACTACAGAATAGTGTGTGTATAGCAGTCATCGTTCATTTACAGGGACACACAAAAGAATTCTCTACTGTCTGTTAACAATAATTCCTGGAAGTGCGTTTGAGATGAACGCGATTTTAATTTTAACTCGCTTTTTGTCTATTACGTGGTGTGTATAAATTCTGTAGATCCTATACAGGGCAGCACAAAAGTTCGCGAACACATTTCCGTTTATGGACAGACACTCCAGACGGAGAATTTTAAACTGTGCTACGCGTTTCCTAACTGAACTAAAATTTAGCATCCTATGTAGTATATATACAAATCTATAGATCCTATACAGGGCTGATGAAAAGTATTCGGATTACTTAGATGTTATCTTTTAGCTTATTAAACGGTATGATTTGTAAAATTATTTTGGAAGAGTTGGAAAGTGTTACATAATCTATGCTTGACGAAGGATTTTTCGTTCTTGTTAACTCTCTTTATTGTATTTTCATACCATATAACCTCATGAACATTTCTTCACAAAAAAAGGGATGCGCGTAATACGGCGAATGTATCTAAGAATAGAAAAATACAGACTCATATCGTTTTATAACTAGTTTCACAGTGTAAAAAAAATCATTCTTATTATTCAGTGAAATGAATTATATCGTCTACTATGAGCGAAATAAGCATGCCTTTTTTTTTCTCTTATTATGTATACCTCATTTATAAATGCGATTTTTTTTCTACACCAGACAGCACTGTAAAATGCACCTTGGAGATCTTGCTTTGCGAATGATTACGTCCATGGTTTAATTTTTTTTATGACTCATAATGAACGAATCTCCTGTGTTTATTGACTCTAATGGATTGAGATTTTCGGCTGTTAACGTAGTTTTAACTGAAGTTATCTCAGAATCTATACATTTTTTAAGGTAACTCCTCTCTCAAGCAAACAATTTTTTGGAAAGATCTTTCTAAAAATGTAACTTTTAGGCAATTTTATTCGAAAAAAAAAATTGAATAAAAATGGCCGCCAGGCATATGAAAAAAGAAGTGGTTTGCCCGTATTTGTTTTCCTCAGTCGCTTGACTTGCGCTTTCATTATACAGATTACGTATGGTAGGATTTAATAGAATAAAGAAAACTTTTATTAATATATTTTAAAGTTTTGATTCGATTTTCCTAAAAGTTGAAATGACTCGACAAAATTCTACAACGATAATATATGTTAAATTTCAAACCATTCGGTTGGATAGTTTTTGCGCTGTTATATGCGGACAGACGGACGGACGGACAGACAGACGGACAGACCAGACGACGACTAAAGGTGCTGCGTATTTATATAATTACAAACGCACCTAAAAATCATCCTTGAAATATTATCTAACAATACAATTATCATCAAAAACTGTCCGGAGGAACTTTTTAAAAAGATTAAACTTTCTTAATCCGATTCACTTGATTATGGAACTTTACTCCATCAAAATTAGCGTATTTAAATTTTTTAAATTCTATTTAGTTTACACGTATTTATGTCCAGCTGAAAAAAAAACCTAATCGCAGTGAAAAGTTTATTGTTGTATTTATAAATTAATACAGTCGTTGGAAACGGTTTAATTGTCTTTCATAGAAGTTTAATTTTAAAATTAGTCTAAACTTTCACTTGTAAACTTTGTACAGAGAGTGCAATTTCACCTCCCTTATTTATCACTCAAAATGTAAAGTAACGCATTACACTACATTTCTTACTCTAATATTTGATTTTATGTTTTCAATAACTCCTAACAGAACCTTGTTCAACGTAGAACTAGTTAAATAGTTTTAAATAAAACTACAAACATTTTGAAAACTGACAAATTAATTAAAGTATTAAATTTCTTTCAAAAAATTCAAATTTATTTTAAACATGCAATTTAAATTTTATTTCTACGACAATGCTGTCACGATATAAGTCTGGTAAGAAACTATTTTGTACAAAATTATATTGAATTAGAAATAAATAATACGTATTTTGAAAATTTATTTCGATATCGAAATAAAACTATTTTAATTTCCTTAATATACAGGGTGTTCGAAAAATCTGGAAATGTTCGAATGACTCGAGAAATATACATTGGATTAAAAAGTGGATAATATGTGTTCAATATTTTCGAAAAATCTATTTAGTTGCACCCCCCCCAACTCTGTCTCATGGGGGGAAAGAAGGGAACTTTGAAATCTTAAATGATAACCCTATTTTTTTATTGCAGATTCGGATTCTACGGGAAAAATACTTAACGTACTTAACATTTTCTTCGGAAGATCGTAGATGGCGCTGTAATCGAGTAAAATGCAGTAAGAATCGTTCTCATTGAAGAGTCTGGAATCGATCGAATAACTCGAGAAATATACATCGGATCGAAAAACGAAAAAATGCGTGTTCGATATTTAAGAAAAATGGCAACTTTGATATCCCTAAATATATTTTTCAAAAATATTAAACAAGTATTTTTCCGTTTTTCAATCCGATGTATATTTCTCAAGTTATTTGACCTTTTCCAGACTTTTCAATGGAAACTATTCTCACTACATTTTACTCGATTACAGCGCCATCTACGATTTTCCAAAGAAAATGTTAAGTACAAAAGTTAAGTATTTTTTCCCGTAGAATACAAATCTGTAATAAAAAAAGGGGGTGTTATTTAAGATTTCAAGGTTGTTCCCTTTCCCCCAGGGGTCAAAGTTAAGGAGGCAACTTTGATATTTCTAAATAGATTTTTCAAAAATATTGAACATGTATTTTCTCATATTTCAATCTGATGTATATTTTTGGTGTTATTCGGCCGTTTCCAGACTTTTCAAGGGAAACGATTCTCACTGAATTTTACTAGATTATAGCGCCATCTACGATTTTCCGAAGAAAATGTTAAACACAAAAGTGACGTATTTTACACGTAGAATCCGAATCTGCAATAAAAAAGGAGGGTTTTCACTTCAGATTGCATAGTCCCCCCCCCCTTCTCCCCAAGAGACAGATTTGGGGCGGAAACTTTGATATCCCTAAATAAATTTTTCTAAAGTTTTGAACGCACATTTTATGTTTTTTCAATCCCATGTATATTTCTCGAGTTATTGGACAGTTTTCAGATTTTTCGGACACCCTGTATAGTGAAATACGTTGTGTACATATAAATAATTTTTTATTAAAAGTTAGTCATTAAAATATCGTAACTTTGTTCGTTTAAAAGCAAAAAAAAAAAAAAATTATTTTTTAAGCTAAATCAATATTTAGTTTATCTTTATAAATGTTTGTTACGTAGCTATTGCAGTTGAAATCATAAAGTTGTATCTTTAAAATGATATCTCAACAAAGTTTACGATAGTTTAAACTAAAACTTATATGTACAGTAATAAAACACCATTTTAAAGTTTAAAGTCGTTAATAGGTAAATATTGTTAAAACAAAAATTAAAAAATTAAATCAAAGAAGTTTTTTTTTTTTTAATTATGATTTGCAGTCATGAAATTAGGTGTAATTTTTAAGATAAGCATTGAATGCTTATAAAAGATTGTTTTTTAAAAAAAGACGTTTTTACTTTTATACTTGTTTAATTCTCATATTTCATTATTTTTAATAATTATTTTAATATCATACAGAATTAGAAAATGTTTAAATATAATGGCTTGAAAACAGAAATATAAAATTTGTTCCGAGTTTAAACTTTCCTTTCCACGTCTGTCAACTTCAAAGAAGTGAGGCAGTTTTAATTGAAACAGAAATTATCCATTTAAAAGTACTTTTGATTTGAACAACCAATTATATTTTTAGAGCATTAGATTCGAGCGTAAAGTATTTATAATTCATTCTAGATACAGGGCTGGAAAAAATTATAAAGCCGATAGAAAAATTTACAAAATTCAAAAAGTAATGGAATTGTTGATAACGCAAATTCTATTTTCATTTGCATAATCAACATTGCAATAATACACATAAACTTTATTTGGAAAAACGGAAGGGGGAACATAAATTATGCTAATTTCTTACAACCAATGAAAAACAACTTGGAAAAAAGTATAAAGCCGATGGTTCTAGCCTCATTTGGCATAATGCCAGACTTAAGAAAATAGGTCGCCATGAAAGTTTAGGTAAATGTAAACGCTTTACGTGCATTCATTTTGCATTTGGTTTGTTTAATACAATGCCAAGAGGAAAAAAGTTATCCGATGGTCAACAAATTAAAATATTAACTTTAAATGAAGTGGGAATGTCTGGTTCTAATATTGCAAGAAAAATAGGAAGGTCCAAAGCTGCAGTAAACAGTTTTCTCAGAAATCCCGAAGATTACGGCAGTAAGAAGCATACAGGAAGACCGAAATCCTTAACTATAAGGCAATCAAGACAAATCCGGAAGCTAGTTTGCGGACAAAAAATGTCGTATGCCCAAATTCAAGAACAGTTACAATTACCATGTACAAGCCGAACGGTAAGAAATGTTTTAAGTAACAATCCCATTGTTCAATATAAAAAAAAATAAAGGAAAACCACCTCTTTCTAAGTACCACAAAAATGCTCGCTTAGACTTTGCACGAAAACATGTAACCGAAGGGACAAATTAGAGAGATGTTGTCTTTTCCGATGAAAAGAAATTTAATTTCGATGGACCCGACGGCTATAAATATTTTTGGCATGATTTACGACAGGAGCCTGATATTTTTTCAAAGCGTCAATTTGGAGGTAGCTCGGTAATGGTTTGGGCTGCATTAGCTACCTGTGGAACCACTCCAATTGTTTTCATGCATAACAAAAAGAATTGGGTTATGCATCAAGAAATGTTAGGAGGTAATTTATTACCCATTTGCTCCTCTTATAACTTCAGGAGACTGGAAATTTCAGCAGGACAACGCTTCCGTTCATGTTTCGAAGTCAACTAAATCTTGGCTGGAAGCTAATCAGGTGAAATGCCTTCAATGGCCAGCTCATAGACCCAGTCTGAATGTAATAGAAAATCATTGGGGAATTTTAGCTCGAAATGTTTACAAAAATGGACGAAAATTCAATTTAAAGTTAGATTTGATGAATGCTTTTAAAAACTGCTGGAATAATACTGATGCAAGTACTTTGTGTGGTCTGATAGATTCAATGAACAAAAGACTTGTCAAAGTCATCGAAAAAAATGGGTCTCACATCGATTATTGATGAAATACATGTATCGACTTTATAATTATTTCCAACTTTCTTTGTACAGAATTTTTTTTAAGTCTATTAATCTTTTATTAATGTAGTTATTAATGAATTTATTTTTTTCTTTACTTCCTTGTAGCATATAATATATATGTATGAAATTTCATAAATGTTCTATATTTTGTTTTTTAATTATATCATATTTTCAAGTGGCTTTATAATTTTTTCCACCACTGTAGTATTACTGTTAATTGCCATATTTAATGAATTTTATAACAAGATTTTTCGCTGGTACTTTAAAGTTGTTGTACCGTTGGGGCATAAAGGATTAAATATAAGTAATGTCATAACAAAACTCCCAAGAAATTAAAACAAGAAAGGAAAATAATACGTGAAACATATATTATCAAAAACTTTTAACACTACCGGAATATTTATATGAAAATGTTATTTTTAAAATTTTTCCAACACAATTGAAAAGTTTTTATGAATTCGGTTTGTCTGTTTGTCCGTGCTCTAACTAGCGTAAATATATTCGGAGTGTCATGCAATAGAGGTTTACTATGGCATGTTCGGTATTGAAAATGAAGTGTGTAGCACTTATAGCTTTTTTACAGGGACACTAAAAAGAATTCTGTTGCATTACCGTTTATAAAGAAAAATCGTTTGCGGTTTATTTTAGTAATGTTTCACTATTTGAAACATTTTGAAATCCATATATATCACTAAGATGAATTACAAGAGGCTTAGTAGAAGATTGTGTGCATAGCATTAATCGTTCATTTACAGGTACATACAAAATAATTCGGTTAAAGTACTGCTTGTTAATAATAATTGCTGGAAGCGCTTTTTCAGTTGCTGAATGCGTTTTTAAATTTAACTCATTTTTTGTTTATTACTTTGTGTGTTTAAATTGTATAGATCGCATACAGGGCAGCACAAAAATTCTGGAGTACATTTCCGTTTATTGGCGGAAATTCCAGAAGGAAAATTTTAAACTGAGCCATGCATTTCCTAACTGAACTAAAATTTAGCATTCTATTTAGTATATATACAAATCTATAGATCCTATACAGGGCTGCACAAAAGTGTTCGAACATTTTTCCGGATATTGTTTGTAATTCCTGAAATTAGATTTTTAAATATGTTATGCGTTTTCGAAATTGTTTACTTATATATTATCTTTCACCTTACGGTAAAGATTTGCAAAATTATTTTGCTAGTGTTACATAATTTACGCTTAACGCATGATTTTTCGTTCTTGTTTTTTGTCTTAAGATGAAAGGATATATGTGAATAAATAAGTAGAAAATCTCAGTTGAAAATGCCTTTTCAGCAGTTTCTACGAATAGACAGGAATGCAATCAAATTACTTTGTGCATCTATATATATGATGTTTAGATTCGTATACACACTACACTTTGCTGAAATTTTATTCAGTTTAAAAACGCTTGACACAACCAAAAACTTTTGTCTGACAATTACTCTGCATAGACGTCAATCTATTTATATCGTTTCCTGCCAAACTGTTTATAAATTTATTTATAATAAATTCATATCACGCAATACTTTAAAATTTAGTTTAGCAGAAAACACATATTTTGAAACTATTTTAAATAGGTGGTAACTAATTACCCATTGTTGAATTATTTTGGATAGTCCTGTATATGATCAGCTGAATTTTTACACACCACGTAATACACAACACAACTCCTTAATGAGTTCTTCAAAGAATTACTTCATATAAAACAATAATTCAGTAGAATTTTTTTATGTCCTTAGTGAACAATTAATGCTATGCACACCATGTTCTATAGGAAACACGTGGTAGTGCATACCAGCGTCTTATGTTTGAAGTAGTGTAATACCATTAAAATATGCCTAAAACAATTATCCTTCACAGAACATAATGCATTCGTCTTCTTTTGAGTATCTACGTATATGAGCTGTAAATACGACATACTTAATTTTAAATTAGAGAACATGATATAGTAAACCCCAATAACATATACCAATTTCGTAGCAATATAAGTACATTTTCGAAAGTAGTAACGCGGGCACAAAGACAGACAGACAGACTAACCGAAGTCAGAAACAATTTTACACTCAGTTTTACAACTGAGTATAAAATTGTTTTCAAAAGGCATCCATAATTTGCAATTTCAAGCTAATTTTTTAAACTTCAAAATAAACCTAATATTTAAATTTCCAACTAATATAGTTTTACTCGACTTTCTTTAAAACGTAGTTTTTATAACGATGCAAGGGTAAAATTTAATCAAAGAAGGCAAAGTAGCAAAGTGGAATAACAATTTTTGTTTTAACTAGTTAACATTCCAGTCAGTTATTAAACAAATAGTTTAGAGTTACAACCAGAAAAAAAATACTAAAGTCTTTAAATGTGGCTGCATGTTACATATGTTTCTTTTTAAATCCTAAAAGCGCTTTTTTATGTGTAATTTTATCGTTCCACTTCAATAGCGATGAAAAAAAAAACATAAAAGAGAAGAATGTCTTTTAGAAGTCGTAAGAAAATAATTTCAATACTAACATAAATCTTTCTTCCGAAATTAAAATTCTTCATTCACCCACTGTCAAGTTTTATGTTTTTACGTGAGGATAAATTATAGATGACTGACATATTTCACGGCTTCCTAAATATGTAAAATGATAATATTTCAGACACTTTTTTTTCTTTTAACACGTTACAATGTTTATGGGTATGTGAAATATTTTATAAAAACATATATATTATTTACAGGTTATTACTTAAGATATATCTGTAGTCTCAGTAAAAAACTTTGAAGAAAAAATATTTTTTTTTTCAAAATTATAAGAAAATGAATGAAAAATTGACATAAGTCTTTCAACTGAAGTTAAATTATTTTTTCACTGACTATGAAGTTTCATATTTTACGTCAGGATAAATTATGGATGACTAACATATTTTATGTCAGGATAAATTTTGGATAACTAACATATTTTACGGCTTCCTAAATATGTAAAATAATCAAATTTAAAATGATAATATTTCAGGCACTTTTTTAGCTCACAGGCTATCAAAGCCTGAGAGCTAATGTGCCCGCCCGTTCTGTATGTATGTATGTATGTAGTAACGCGATAACTTTTGATAGAAATAACCGTTTTGCTTCAAACTTTGTTTGTAGGTTCATTGTGATAAGGTGCTTCCCTGACTAGTTTTGGGGGTGCATTGGTTAAGTATAAAAAGGGATACGGGGGTCTAATCCTCCCTTAATTTAGATAAATGGATTTTTCATGTAGAATTATTCGATTTGCTTCAAATTTTGTATATACGTTCATTGTAATAAAGCGCTTCTCTGAATAGTTTTGGGTGTTCATTTGTTAATTATAAGGAGGGATGATCCCCCTTAATATATTGTCGATTTCTTTATTTTTCGAGGGGCTTGTTTCAAATTCTTTGAAATAAGAGTATAATGCACAATTAGTGTGAATAGCCTGTGATCTCAATGCCTTCAGTTTAACTGGGCAGTTTTCTTTTTATTTTAGCAAGTTACTATTTTCATGGGTAGGGTGAATTCCCAGTTATTGGCATCTAACCAGTAACTGTCACTTGAGCAAAAATCTAATTCAAATAAGCAATTTGTTGTAAAATTCTGCAAAGTGATGTCATCTAGTGGTAAATGAGACACTTATTTTTATTTTGAAGTCCATTTATTCACCACGAGAGGGCCAGCAACATATTTAATGAGGAAGAAACTTTTGAGAATAAAAAAGTGCCATTTTGAAGCAACTACCTTATTTCTAAATTAAAGAAGTGTTTTTCTAATCTATTTGTAATCGAACCATCCTTAACGTTTTTCTTAAAATTATACTTGTAGAAATTAGTTTAAAGATGCATATGATATATTAGGGCAATGATTTAGGTTTTATAGTTATTTAATTTAGCTTAATGGGGTGGGGTGCCAGTTATCGGTTCCCAGAATTTCATTTCACCAGTCTCTGACATAAGTGTTAGTTATTGGTTATATTAAAGAAAAGTTGAAATCTATTATTTGAATTGTTTAAAAATACATAATAAATTAAATTTATCCTGTAGTAAACATCATTAAAATTTAAGTTGTTTTACCAGTGTCTCGTACCAGATGTCAGTTACTGGCTCATTAATGTCAGTTATTGGATATCTGCATTACTAATAATGCAATACTAAGTATTACTACTATATACTCTAATTATATACTCTGCATTACTAATAATGTAGTACAACTTACTAAATCCTACTTTTTATAATAAATATTAATGTATTTTGTTTTTAAAATAAAGAATAAAGTTTTTTTTTAAGCACTTTAATCTTTTAAAATAAAGTGTCAGTCACTGATTCACTTTCTGTCAGTTATTGGTGTCTCAAAATAGGGATGGTGTCAGTTATTGGAGTTTTTGACCCTATTTGTGAATAAAATTAATTTTTAATAATAAAAAGTCTAATTTTTCAAATTTTTGAGAACAATAATTCTTTAATATATCTCTACTACCCTTTCAAAAACAAAGGTAAGTATAAAATAGATTTAAATTTTTGTAATAGTGATTTGAACAAGAAAAAATCTTAAAGTGTCAGTTACTGGGGGTTTCACCCTATGCGAAATATTTTATAACACATAAACATTATTTACAGGTCATTACTTAATATATATCTGCAATCTCAATTCAAAAGAAAATTTCTTTTCGAAATTATAAGAAAATGTATGAAAAACTGACACAAATCTTTCATTCGAAGTTAAAATTCTTTTTTCACTGACTATGAGCTTTTACGTTTCTATACGTGGATAAATTATTTCTGACTACTGCATTTTCTGGCTTTCATAGAGATAGTAAAATTATTAAATTAGAAATTATATTTTTTCAGGAATTTCTCACGCTCTGTATTTGTTATGGTTATGTAAACTATTTTATAAAGAATAAATATTATTTACAGGTTAGTGTTTAAGTCTGTAATCTCAGTGAAGAATTTTGAAAAAACAAAATTTCTTTTTTGAAATTATAAGAAATTAAAGAAAAACTGACGTAAATCTTTAATCTGAAGTTAAAATTCTTCGTTCATTGACTGTGAGTTTTTATGTTTTCACGTCAGTATAAATTATGCATAACTGATACATTTTATGGCTTCCTAAATATGTCAACTCATTAATGTTAAAAAAAATCAGGCTTTGTTTTTAACACGTTACATTTTTTATATGTATGTGAACTATTTTATAACAAATAAATATTATTTACAGGTTATTACTTAAGATATATCTGTAATCTTTGTGAAGAACTTTAAAGAAAGGATTTTTTTTCTAAATTATAAGAAAATGAATGTAAAACTGACAAAACTCTTGTATCTAAAGTTGAGAATCTCCTTTTACTGACTGTAAAGTTTTATGGTTCCACGCGAGGAAAAATTATTTATAATTGATACATTTTATAGCTTTCTAAAAAGATAATACAATTACTAAATTTGAAATGGTAATATTCCAGGCTTTTATCATTCGTTGCATTTTTTATGGGTATCTGAGCTATTTGATAACACATAAGTATTACTTACAAGTTATTACTTGAAATATATTTGTCATTCTAGTAAAGGGCTTTAAAGAAAGAAATTTTCATTTGCAATTGTAGGAAAATGAATGAAAATTTCGCAACTATTTGACTACTAAAATTAAAATTCTTGTTTCAGTAACTGCAACGTTGTATGTGACTGTAGAAAGATAAATCATAGACGTGTGATAAATTTTATAGTTTTAAAGATATACAATTATGAAATATAAAATAATATTTTGGGCTTTTCTACCACATCCGGATGTATAACCTTTTTATAAGCACATAAATAATTGTTTAGAGATTTGTACTGCTTAAATCAGAAAAGTTTTCAAAAAAAAAAATCTGTAATCTCCACTTTTAGCACTGAAGATTTATAAAGAAAAATAATTCATATACAAGCCACAAAGGAAAAAAAAATAGATTACATAAATTTTTCTCCAAACTTAAAGTTACTCTTTTACTGATTGTGAAGTTTTATGCTTTTGCTTGAAACAATATCATGTCTGATACATATTACTGCTTCAATAATGTAAAATTATCAAATTTGAAATGTAACCCCTTTTCATTTTTAACATGGTGCATTTTTCATGAGTGTGGAAATTATTTTATTAAACATAATGATTGTTTTTAAGTTACTACTTCGTATAGAAGTAACTTTGTTCTTTGAGTAAGAAAAAAGTAAATGAAAAATTGACATAAATCTTACTTCTAAATCAAGGTTTTACTTTCAGTGACTGCGAAGTTTTCTCTTTCTGCGTGAAGATAAATTATGGGTGTCTGAAATATTTATGGCCTCTAAAAATTTAAAATAATCAAATTTGAAATGATATTATTTGCTTTTTTACAACAGTGCATTTTAAAAAAGTGTGTGAATTATTTTAAAACATATGATTATTATTTCCAATTTACTCTTCCGTATGACAGATTTACATTCCTTTTGTAGCAGGAAAAAAAATAAATGAAAACTGATAAAAATCTTTCTTCGAATTCTTTTGTTAGTGACTGTGAAGTTTTCTGTTTCTGCGTGAAAATAAATTATGGTTGTATGATACATTTTATGACCACTAAATATTTAAAATAATCAAATTTAAAATTATATTGCTCTTTGCTTTTTTACCAGTGTGTGAAGTAATTTAAAATGCATGGTTATTGTTTTAAAGTTACTATTTGGTATAGAATATTTCTTTTTGTAATTGGGAAAAAAGTAAGTGAAAACGTATAAAAATATTTATTCTAAATCAAAAGTCTCTTTTAAGTGACTGCAAAGTTTTCTGTTTCTGCGTAAAAATAAATTGTGGTTGTCTGATACATTTTATGGTTTCAAAAATGTAAAATAATCAAATTTGAAATGATATTACGTTTTACTTTTTTAACACTTTTTGATGAGCACATGAATTTTTTAAAAACGTATGATTATTATTCCCAATTTGCTTTTCGGAATATAAGAATTACTTTCTTTTTAGAGTAGGTGGAAAGTAAATGAAAAACTGACATAAATATTCTTTTCTGAATCAAAGTTTTTCATTCAGTGACTGCGAAGATTTCTGTTTCTGCGAGAAGATAAATTGTGGTTGTCAGATATATTTTATGGTTTCAAAATGTAAAATCATCAAAATTGAAATGATAATACTTTTTACTTTTAAAGCAAGGTGCATTTTTCATGAGTATGTAAATTCTTTTAAAACGTATGATTATTGTTTCTAAGTTACTCTTTGGTATAAAAGATTTACTTTCTTTTTGTAGTAGGAAAAATGTAAGTAAAAACTGAAAAAAATCTTTCTTCTAAATCATTTTTTTTTAAGTGACATTGGTGTTTTCTTTTTCTGCGTGATATTAAATGGGTGTTGTCTGATACATTTTATGGTTTCAAAAATGTAAAATAATCAAATTTGAAATGATATTACTCTTTACTTTTTTAACACTTTTTTCATGAGCGCACGAATTCCTTAAAAGTGCATGCTTATTATTTCCTAGTTGCTTTTAGGAATATAAGAATTACTTTCTTTTTAGAGTAGGTAGAAAGTAAATGAAAAACTGACACATATCTTCCTTTCTATATCAAAGTTCTTCATTCAGTGACTACGAAGTTTTCTGTTTCTGCGAGAAGATAAATTGTGGTTATCAGATATATTTTATGGTTTCAAAATGTAAAATCATCAAAATTGAAATGATAATACTTTTTACTTTTAAAGCAAGGTGCATTTTTCATGAGTGTGTAAATTCTTTTAAAACGTATGATTATTGTTTCTAAGTTACTCTTTGGTATAAAAGATTTACTTTCTTTTTGTAGTAGGAAAAAAAGTAAGTAAAAACGGAAAAAAATCTTTCTTCTAAATCATTTTTTTTAAGTGACATTGGTGTTTTCTTTTTCTGCGTGATATTAAATGGGTGTTGTCTGATACATTTTATGGTTTCAAAAATGTAAAATAATCAAATTTGAAATGATATTACTTTTTACTTTTTTAACACTTTTTTCATGAGCGCACGAATTCCTTAAAAGTGCATGCTTATTATTTCCTAGTTGCTTTTAGGAATATAAGAATTACTTTCTTTTTAGAGTAGGTAGAAAGTAAATGAAAAACTGACACAAATCTTCTTTTCTATATCAAAGTTCTTCATTCAGTGACTACGAAGTTTTCTGTTTCTGCGAGAAGATAAATTGTGGCTGTCGGATACATTTAACTTGCTGACATATTTTACTTTGCTGACATAAGTCTTCTTTTCTAAATCAAAGTTCTTCATTCAGTGACTGCAATGATTTCTGTTTCTGCGAGAGGATAAAATGTTGTTGTTTGATACATTTTATGGTTTCAAAATGCAAAATCTTCAAAATTGAAATGATATTACTCATTGCTTTTAAAGCAAGGTGCATTTTTCATGAGTGTGTAAATTCTTTTGAAACCTATGATTATTATTTCTAAGTTACTCTTTGGTATAGAAGATTTACTTTCTTTTTGTAGTAGGAAAAAAGTAAGTGAAAATTGACAAAATCCTTTCTTCTAAATCAAAGTTTTTTTAAGTGACTGCGAATTTTTTTGTTTCTGCGAAAAAATGAATTGGGGTTGTCTGATAATTTTATGGTATTAAAAATGTAAAATAATCAAATTTGAAATGACTTTTACTTTTTTTAAACGCAGATCATTTTTCAAATGACCCTTTACTTTTTTTTAAACGCAGATCATTTTTCATGAGCGCAGGAATTCTTTAAAAACGTATGTTTATTGTTTCTAAGCTACTTTTCGTATATAAGAATTACGTGGAAAGTAAATGAAAAACTGACATAAATCTCTCTTCTAAATCAAAGTTCTTGTTTCAGTGACTGTGAAATTCTCTGTTTCTGCGTGATGACAAATTGTATTTGTCGGGTAAATTTTATGGTTTCAAAATCGTAACATCATCAAAATTAAAATGATAACACACTTTGCTTTTATAACATTGTGCATTTTTTAGGATTGTGTAAATTCTTTTAAAACGCATGATTATTGTTTCTAAATATATAGAAAAATATTCTAAAGTTGGAACAAAATTCACCTTTGTGTATCAATTAAAATATGAAACCGTTAAAATGGATCACAATTTGTGTAATTACTAAAATAGGTGTAAAAATAAAAAGGTTCTAAAACATTAAATCCATGTTAAGATCTTAAAAACATTCATTGGAGTCCCGAGCACTTTCGACCAGAACCTGGCCATTATCAAAGGGTGGAAAATGAGAATTTTATATCCTATGTGTTTCGGGCACGAGAAGATAATTGGGCTTGGTCACATGTTCGAGAAAATTTTATTATTGAGTCATTTTGGTCATGAGTCATGATAATTGAACTCAAAGCTAATTTTGTTCGAGAATAGCTCGGCCTTCCCAGCTCGTTATGGTTATCTGATACATTTTATTGCCTCTAAATGTTTAAATCATCAAATATGATATGATAACACATATTGCCTTTTGCAATACATTACATTTCCGCAGTAACTGCTAAAATTAAGCTATATATTACCATCGTCCTACATCCTTTTAAGCGTCTTAATCGTCTTTTTCGGTCATGTAATATTTGAATTCAAAGGAGGATTTAACAAAAAAAAATATTAATGCTAATTTTCTGCAATGCATAAGATACATAAATATGTAAGGTAACCAAATACAAATCCACGTTTCCCAACTATTATTTTATATCCTGCTTTTCTTTGATATTATTTCATGAATCGTTAAATATGCAAATATACTGTAATATTATTAGAGGAATATATATATAGTGTAGACCAGGTTCATTAAATTTTCACAAAAAAAGATCTCATTTTTAATTTCTTGATTTACTACTAAAATAAACTTTAAGATTGACAAGAACACTTTTTATCGTATTATGTGCAATTTTGTTTTTTTAGTTAAAGTTTTTTTTGTAATTATAGTTGCACTCTCACAAGGCTGTAAAAAAAGAACCACTGGTCAGAATGACCTGATATTTCATCTGAGTTTACGTGAAGCAATCGGAATTTGTTTTGTGAAAGCAAAAAAAATCAAAAGTTGACAGATAGATGGCACTGTACTCGTCATAAGATGCTGATTAAAAGACGTGACATGCGCACCGCACATTACACTTGTGATAAAAAGGCGGCGAACATGCAGTTCCTTTTATTCTGCGTCTGAGACGATAGTCACGACATTGAAGTATTAGTATCTTGTATCATTTGTATTATTATCATTAAAGGATCGGGCTCTGCTTGTGACGCTTTAAAAACAAGCAATTAAAAACCGATTTTCTCCTATCTGCTCTGGCACCACCTGGTGGTGTTGTAGCTTTAAACAAACAGTGCCACAACAGCATGTCACGTCTTTTAATTAGCATCTTAGGACGAGTATAGCGCCATCTATCGGTCAACTTTTGAACTTTTTTTTTCTTTCGTAAAACAAATTCCCATTCCTTCACATATACTCAGATAAAATATAAGGTCATTTTGACCAGTGGCTCCTTTTTTACAGCTTTTTCAACTGTAATTACAATCGCCCTGTATTATTTACTGGAAAATGATTTTCAAAACAATATGAATTTTTTAACAGAAATTGATTTCCATTAGTTTCAAATACGAGAAATATGCGAATCCAAAATCACAGCTCATTCCAACAAGTAGTTTTGGAGTCATGCTTCAAATGCTTTGCCTGCATTACAATCTCTTTTGAAAGGTTTTAAAAGGAATTTAACATTAAAAGTTCCAAACTTTAAACCTTCGCAATTCCTTAACTATTTCACCGAATGACTTCGCGTTTGATATTTGAAGGTAAAATGTACGAAAAAATCCAAATATGCTGTCAAAATTGAATTTTCGTATTGAAAATTTCATAGTACATTTTCAGTGAAGACGGCTTCCCCCCCTCCCCTCAAACCTTATTTTTTAACACTTTCCAACATAGTTGTAAAGTGTTTATGAATTCGGTTTGTCAGTCTGTCTGTTGTCTGTCTGCCGTCCGTCTGCCGTCTGTCTGTCTGTCCGTGCTCTAATTCGCGTAAATATATATGTATAGTCATGCAATTGATATATGTTATTGAGATTTACTGTGACATGTTCGGTATTGAATATGAAGTGTGTAGCGCTTATACTTTTTTTTACAGGGACACTCAAAAGATTACTGTCTATGGGAAAAAATCATTTGAGGTTCATTTTAATGATGTTATACAGTTAAAAACCTATTGAAATTGCTATATATCACTGAGGTGCTCTACAAGAGGCTTGCTATAGAATATGGTGCGCGTATAGACTTAAATTTGTTTTACAGGGACACTCAAAAGAATTCCGTTGCATTACGGTCTATGGAGAAAAATCGTTTGCGGTTTATTTTAAGAATGTTTAAATATTTCAAACATATTGAAATTTATATTTGTGACTAAGGTGCATTAAAAGAGGCTTACTATGGAATATTTCGAGTATAGCATCTATCGTTCATTTACAGGGACACACAATAGAATTTGCTACTGCCTGTTAACAATAATTGCTGGAAGTGCTTTTTCAGTTGCTTAACGCGTTTTTAAATTTAACTCGTTTTTTTCTCTATTATTTGGTGTGTATAAATTCTATAGATCATTTACAGGGTAGCACAAAAGTTCTGGAGTACATTTACGTTTATTGACGGAAATTCCAAAAGGGAAATTTTAAACTGTGTTACGCGTTTTCTATCTGAACTATAAATTTAACGTTCTATGTAATATACATACAAATCTATAGATCATATACAGGGCTGCACAAAATAATTCGGATATTTTTCCGAATATTGTTGATAATTCCCGAATTTTTTTTTTTAAATATGTTATGCGTTTTCCAAATTGTTTGCTTAGATGTTATTTTTCATCTTATTAAACGGTAATGATTTGTAAAATTATTTTGGAAGCGTTGGAAAGTGTTACATAATCTATATTTGACGCATGATTTTTCCTTCTTGTTAAACGTATTATGAAACCAGATATAATTCCTAATCGAATGGGTATTTTCCTTTTCTACTGTGACAGTTTGACGATTAAAATGTATGACATGTATCTCTTTCGCTTTTTAACCTTCTCAATTACTTAACTATTTCACCGAATGACTTCGCGTTTGATATTTGAAGGTAAAATGTACGAGAAAATCCAAATATGCTATCAAAATTGGATTTTCGTATTAAAAATTTCAAAATCCATTTCCATAGTACATTTTCAGTGAAGATGGCATCCCCCAATCCCGCCCACTCCAACCTTATTTTTTAAACATATAATGAAATCAGACATAATTCCAAATCGAATGGGTATTTTCCTTTTCTTCTGTGACAATATGTCGATAAAAATATATGACATGTATCTTTCTCGAATTATACACCGACTGTACCATCGTCATGTATACTGGGTGGTTATAATATAAGTATCTCTATGAATAACCGGAATGAAACCAAAATCGGTACACTTATTATTCGAGAAGGGGGTAGGGAAGTGGAAGAATAAAAAAATTGCAATAATCGCCGACAGATGGCGCTTTTGAGTGTGAAATGTAATGCGTAATATTGAGTACCGTGGAGGTGTCGCAAACCTCAATGACTTTACCGGATATCACAACATGTGCGAAACATCACTCCTGATGCATTACATTCCCCAGTTGAGCACGTCTTGCATCGCCTGGATTGTGTCCTCCAGCACAATCGCCATGTGGGACCTGAACAGGATCGGCACCGCCAGGCGAAAGCGTACCCACATTCACTGTGACATTTTCCAATAAATTAGGTATGCCGTCCGGGTCGACGCCGTAATTCTTTGTTCTTGCATTACACATTACATTTCACATTCAGTAGCGCTTTCTATCGGTGATTATTGCAATTATTTTTTTTATTGTTCCATTCTTCTTCCCCCTTCTCGAATAGTAAATGTACCGATTTTGGTTTCATTCAGGTTAGTCCATAGAGCTACAGACAACTCTAAATAGAGATACTTATAATATAACCAACCTGTATAGAACAATTTGCACAAAGAAAAACAATAAAGTTTTTATAAGCTTTTAAATTTCTTATTTATATTTGTATAGTAATACAAATCTGTAATAGGAATTTTTTTGCATAAATAATAATAGTTTTCTAATTGTGGTAAAATAGAGGTTTAATTTTTTTTATTTCACTGATTTCGAAGTTTTATGATTCGGCTTGGCGATAAATTATGGTTGCTTGATATAATATATGCCTTCGAAAATTGTAAGATGTATACAGAGTGTTCCAAAATTCGACCGAAAAATTAAGAGGGGTGATAGAAGGCATCGAGAGGATGAAAACTTACCATAGAATATGGTGTCGCAGACCCTGTTTAGTGGGAGAAAATCGCAAAAATATTTATGAAGGGTGTGTCGTCGAAGACCAAAAAGGGCCAATAATAAATAGAAAAAAACATTTATTGAACGTAAAGTATGATTACAATGCATTACAGTTCAACGTCAGAAAGGAGACGACGACATATTTTTATAAGAATATGTTTTATCGCTTCCGGCAATCCTTCGTCCGTCGGTGTCGTCTGTGCAACGACCTTCGTGGCCGCAACTTCGAACAATTTCTGTAAAAATGTGTCGTTGTCTCCATTCCGACGTTGAACTGCAATGCATTGTAATCCTGCTTGACGTCATATAAATGTTTTTCTAGTTGTTATTGGCCCTTTTTGTTCCACTCGACGTCGAACCCTTCATAACAATTTTTACGATATTCTTCCACTAACGTGGTTTGCGACTCCATGTTCTATAGTAAGTTTTCATCCTCTTGATACCTTCTATCATCTCACTTAATTTGTCAGTCGAATGTAGGAACACTTTGTATATGAAATGTTAATACTTTGAAGTTTTCATTTGTAATGAAATGTTAATACTTTGAAATGTTGATTTGTAATGAAATATAATACTTTGAAATGTTCATTAGTAATGAAATGTTAATTTTTTACCACGCTAAATTTTCACGCATATGTTTTAAAATCTCCAGTCATATGTTTAAGTATTCATACATGTTTAAAGTCTTGGGAAATGTTTCTGTATTAAAATAAATTTTAAATTTTCATATATTTCATAATTCCAAAAAAATGTCAAAGTATGTTCAAATATGAAATGATAAGTTATTTTTGCTTTACACTAGATTTTTACGGTTTTGGACTAAAATGGAAAGTCTTCTTTTACTAATTATAAAATTTTAAGTTTCTGCATAAGAATATAAGGTATCTGATGATATCATGGTCAATGTAGTTAATATGGCCAATTCGTAGTACTCTTAATATTTTGAGTGAGAAAAAAAACGACACTTTAATCCAGTCGCGGGAAGTCGGAAGAGTTGGTTTAGCCAGATCTGTGGAGTCGGAGTCGGAGTCAGGCCTGTTTTTGGGCAAAAGCAAGGCAACACTAGATACCGGGCTTGCTCATTCACTCTCAAAACGTCACAAATGGTGGCTGACCGCGACCAGCGATTGGTCCAAAGCAACGCACCCATAGTTTTGTGCCAATCGCTGTATGTCTTTCCTCCTAGTCAGCCACCTTTTGTGACGTCATCATAATGAATGAGCAAGCCCGGTATGTAGTGTAGCCCTGGCTAGAGCTCCTATAATACAAGCTGACGCATCCTCGTAGATTTGGGTCTCAAATTGAAGTTCAGTCGAAAAACCAAGCTAATCAGAACCGGTTCAGCCAATCAGAACCCAGTCTTAGGCAACCCCAACTCCGGTTGCGGTAGATTGATGCTGAACTGAGCACGAATAATCCGAAACAAAATGGATATGCGTCAGCTCCTATTATAGGAGTCTTAGCCCTGGCAAAAGAGTAAGAGTCTTAGTCACTAAAAAACAGGTCGACTCCGACTCCGAATCCAGCTTGCTTTTTAGATAGTTTGAAGTGAAATTAAACCAATTCTATGTAATTTTAAATTTATAAACTGAATTATTATTTTTATATTTGGACTATATATATATATAAGGAAACCAAGGTTAAACGGTCCTAATATACTGTCCAGAGTGTACTGAGTATATGAAAACTCTTTTTAATTGAAATTTCTAGCTTGCATTTTATATTTAGTACATATAGTTCGTTACTAGATGTTATTTTTCACAAAATTATAATAAATTTCACAAAAATAATCTTTACTTTTCACAAAATGGGCCCCAAAAAAAAAACCTGCATCGACCCCTGGGTTGATATGCACATCATATGCTTCAAGGTCAAACAGGAATGTAACAGCAGGTTGCAGTGTTACCAGTTGAGGTTTTTTTTCTGATTGTTTGATTGCTGCCGCTTTTTTAAAAATAGTAATATTTTCTTTAATTAATGACAAATTTAATAAAGCGACTATTACTATTTCAAAACAAATGATAGCAATGATGCAATCTGAATAATAGGAATCAAAAGGCAATATAGTACTTCAGCCCTCCCGGAGTCGGAGTCGGTCCTTTTTCTCACCGACTCCGCAGCCCTGGGTTTAGCCCCGCTTTGGCCGCATTCCCGGATCACATGCACCAGAGAGTAGTCATCGTTGTTTTGCTGTTAATCACGTTGGCATGTTATAAATTTGTCTCTGGTAGGTTTGTTTTTTATCTTATTTAAACAAAGTGTTTATGATTTTTTGTATACATGATATTTTATCTTGTTTAATGATGTTTTTAACTGCATGAACGAATTTCATTATTGGAGTGTGCCCACAGAATAACGAGAACTTTTATAAAATTGGTTTTTTTTGGCAATATGGCCAGGCAGGTGGCAAAAGCTATAGATATAAGATTATGTACTGTCTTTCATAAATATGTGCACAAGGAAAATGTCGGACTTAACAGTAAAAATACAAAAAAAAATTATTTGCCTTACATGTGCGGTTAAAATTAAATTTGAAGTAATTTCGAAAATTTTACGGTAAACATCTTTTATTGTAAAATTTTCAAAATTACTTCAATTTTTTTTTCTAAATTTTCTTTATGGTTATTTTTCTATTATTTTTGTAAATTTTCAAATAATAAATTTCGTTTTGCAATAATTGTTATTTTTTAAACGTTTAATATAAACTAAAATTAAACTAAAATTTTAAATCAAACTAAAATTTTAAACGTTTAATAAAAACGTTTAATTAAACGTTTAATATAAACGTTTAATATAAACGTTTAATATAACGTTTAATATAAACGTTTAATATAACTCTTCATTTTATTTCACGCATGGGCATATTACCTTCATGTGACCATATTACATTCATCAACTCGCTTTTTTTTTTTTTAAACAAACTGTTACAGGTACAAATTTTTACTAGTTTAAACTTTTAATATATTTTTTCTGTGCTAAAAAGGGTCTGCTTCGTTTTTCAATTTGTACATATTTTTTAAACCAGTTACTGTTACCGTTTAAAAATTTCTAAATTTAGGAGGGCCATATTACCTACAGATACTTTATTATTGATGTGTGATACATTTTATGGCCTTTGAAAATGTAAAAGTTTTAAGTTTAAAATGATAATGTTGCTTTATTAATACCTTAAATATTTACAGGCATATGAACTATTTTATAAAACATAAATAAACTGCAAACAGGCTACTATAGCAGTTATATATCTGCAATCAGGAAATATTTTTCTAGCTATAAAACCTTTTAGTACATAGAGAAACATTGTCTCGTCGATTATTTAATGTCTTTTGATTTTTGAAATTGCAACACTTTAGAAAGTTTTCATCGTTCTTTTCCCATAAAAAGTCTACACATTTTATACAATTTATAGAATTCAGTCACCTTAGATTCTCATAAAACCCTAATATTTAAAGCAGTACATAAAACTATATTGTTTTGAAACCAATAAAAATAAGATTAAAATGATTACGAAACAATTCGAAATAATGAAAAATAAAACACTTTTGTTATAAAACGTATCTTTTTTAAAGATTATTAGTTTGAATTAAACAGTAAGGAAAATACTTCTCCTACTCGTAAAATAATCCACTAAAAATGGACAACATGGATTTCGCATTTTCGTTTTTTTAAAGAACAATTATTATTACATTAAAGACGTGAGTATAAAACATCACAAATTTACTGAATGGTGTATACAAATGTCAAATTTAAAATTTATACATACATTAAAATTAAAAATATTGGCGTTTCGACCCCCTTCTATGGTCATCCTCAGGAAATATTTCCTGAGGATGAATCATAGAAGTTGGTCGAAACGTCGATATATTTTTAATTTTAATGTATGTATAAAATTTTATATTTGACATTTGTATACACCATTCAGTAAATTTGTGATGTTTTAAACTCACGTCTTTAATGTAGTAATGTTTCATGGTGTAATCGTCCAGCATTTATATTAACAATTATCATCGTAAACAATTTGGAAAATATCATATGAGACACTTCATCAACATAAAAACTTTACCTTTTTAAAAAATTTTAAAGAAATTAATCTTCGAAATAACTGAAAAAGTTTTCAAAATACAAATTCCAGTTTACTAAATTTAAATTTCGAGAAAAAAGCTTCGAATAATTACGCAAAACAAAGGAACATTTCTATTTCAAAAACATTTTCAATAATATCTAGAGTTTTTAATAATATCTGCTAATTTCTGAGTTTTATGATTGTTTCCTTTCAGGAAAAATTCTGAAGATGATAAAGGAAAGATTTTTCAAATCGGAGATTCTGTTAACACTTTGTAAACTTTCATTCTATATCTGAAAAAGTTTCTACCTTTTTACTTACCCATAATACGTAGTAAAGGGTAAATCTTGTAATCGTTTTGAAAATAGAAAAAAAAAAATGACGGATTTACACGTTTCAGACAATGGAGATTCCGAAAACATATTTTTAGAAGAAAAAAAATTGCCGTCCATCTGTCTGTGTGTCTGTGTGTGTGTCTTTAAACGCTTTATCTCCCGAACAAATTGAGATAGAGACTTAAAATTTGGTATGTACTTAGTATGCAATAATGGGAAGCAGCTTATTGAATATCAGTAACCTCGATTATCCGGAACTATTTTTTTCGGACTCTCGAACTATTCGGTCTGATAAAATATACATAAAATTTTTCGAAATTGTTTATTTTAAAGAGTGAATATAAAATACAATAAAAAATATAAATTTTCATATTTTATATTGTGTCTATCCATTATGGGTAAGTATTACGGTGGCCCCCAACAACTAGTTTTACAGTGTAGTTGTACATAGTTATTACTTAAAGTGAAAAACGTGCATTTTTTGCCTAATATACAATTCAATGTGTTATTAAACGTATAGTTTAATATTTCATTTGCAAACATTTAACCATATTTCTGAAATACACATTTTAGCTGCTCAGCTTTAGCATTCAGAAGAAAAATTTAAGAAAGAAAAAAACCCTTTTCTTTTTAAAAAATACTTTTAATTCAGAAATAAATCTTCCATTTAAAATTAAACGCCTTTGTCTGGTGGATCGTGACGTTTTCTACTTCTGCGTGATGATATGGTATAAATACTTGATTTATTTTCTAATGACTTTATAAAATGTAGTATTATCAAATATAAAATATTTGAATTCGTTTTAAAATTTTATATGGTGGAAAAATCTCCTATTTCATAAAACATAACTTTAAAAAAAATCGACATTTTTCGGGAATTTAGAAAATTTTATCAAATTATAAAATATACAAGCAAGCTACGCCCGATACGCTGGTCAATTTCTCTTAACGCACCTTTAATAAAGTGAAATATTGACTTTGAATTTGACCTTGGATTTTAAAACCCTATGGATCTTTACTTGGAATGTCCTTCTGCATTTCTGAAAACGATACGAACGCTATTGCGTTATTACATTTTTAATGTGTCAGACAAAATTTGGGCTGTTAAGGACAAATTAGGCCAATTCTCTGTAGACTTTATTATGGAATAGGTCAGCATTAAAATAAAAAATGAATGATTGTGTTAAATAAAGATAAAGATATTTAAGATAAAGATAAAATTATTTAAGATAAAGATAAAGATATTTAAGATATTATTTTTGGTTTAAAATCTATTGTTTGAACAATATGTCTTTGGGGTTTACACACACACATTATGGTGTCTATGGGGAAAAATCATTTCCGTTGGATTCAAATTGGGTTTGAATGAAGTTACAATTTACAATATTTCAAATATAATGAAATTTATACGCCTTACTGAGGTGGAAAAAAATATTATACTCGTCGAGAATTAAATAAAAATCATGCGCTCGCGACATCATAATTCACTTTTATATTTTAACAGAATAATAAGGCTACTATAATTTGTGACTCGTGCTATAGTCAGTATATATACGTCAGGACACAATGCCGTTATCATTATCTTTTTATGCGTGAAGATTTCGTTATGGTACTCCATTGTAAAATTTGGTAATTTTTGAAATTCAATATTTAAAAAACGGCATAATCGTTAGATTTGAAATTTATATCAAGAAAAACATAATTTTTACCTTTCTAATGCAGTTTCTCTAACAATTTTCTGACAAATACTTTTCGAGCTATTAATTTTTCCAGTAACTTCAAATGTTTTATTTTCCGAGATTAATCTGTGGCAACGATTAGCGAGAAACCCAGTTGTCAGCAACACATAACTTTTTATTAAAGAGGATTATGTGTATGGCAAAGTTATATCTTATACACTGTTTAAATAGTGTTTTCTAAAATTTAAACACTTTAGAAAAAGTGCATCATTCCTTGCGAACAGAAAATTATGTAAGAAGTATATTATTTAAAGGCGACATTAAATTACGGAGGTTCCGAAATTAAATTATTTACAGTAATTATATAAAATTTTACAGAATCCACAATTTACAGGGTATCTACGTTCTGATAACATAAAGTTATTATAAAGATATAGATATTTAAAATAAAGATATTTAAGATAATTTAAGATAATTTAAGATAATTAAAGATTATTTAAGATAATTTAAGATATTAAAGATATTTAAGATAAAGATAAAGATATTTAAGATAAATATAAAATTATTTAAGATAAAGATAAAGATATTTAAGATATTATTTTTGGTTTAAAATCTATTGTTTGAACAAACGCACGATAGTGACATAATAACCAGTGAAACTCTCGCAAGAAGACAAAGTTTCAAAAAGTGACAACCAGCAGTAGCAGAAGCTAGAATTATCAATTCATCAAGATAGAGACAAAAACCCAGCCAATGATAGATGACAGAAACAACCGACAACAGGGATGAGCCCATAAAAGCGACAAAAAACTATGACAGAGACAAATAATATAGTTCTTTTTGTTCTAGTTATGTTCTAGTTTTTGTTATAGTTCTGTAGTTATTATATAATTTATTATAGAGACAAATAAAACAAAAAGTGAAATTAGCCCATAAAAGCGGCAATAAACACTACAGCGACAATCCACCATGAACGTGGCAAACCAACAGACATGACAAACATGTAAAACTATGTACGCTAATGGTGCCTGGTGCATGCAAAATCCGTCGTGGGTGCAAAGTCCTCCAAGTTCCATATGAATTATACATCTCGAGGTGCCTAATCAGGTGAAGGTCTGGTCACCTGATCAAGGTTCTAAATTACAAAACCAATTCCTCTCTCTTCTTTAACTTTTGCTTCTTTTAAATCTGCCAATTCAACAAAGTTAAGTAGAAACCTTGAACCGGCAAACAATGAAAACTGTAGCAAATCACTAGAGAGCACTGCAGCGATGCGAACAAGTAGATCAAAGTCATGCTGTGATCAGGCGAGTATCGCTCCGCTCCCAGGTACTAACTCGTCAAGCTAGGCACTCATGCCCGGCAGGTAGAGGCCTGGTTAGCTGTATATATAAAAAAACAAACCTGTTTTATACTAATGAAAAATTTATATCGCTATATGAAACATTACTGCTGCTTGATTTTTTCTCCAATAAACCAGTCTTTTTAGATTCCTGCATTGTTCTGCTGATTCGTAACTGTGTTTAAAAAAATAAAATAAATAAAAACTTTTTACTCAAATAAAGTATCTAAACATCCAAACGAGATGAAATCAATTAAACTGTGAGCATATTATATATGCCCAAGGATTGAAATCATGTTTTAATGTCTTGGTTCTATTTGCCTCGAATGCCGGGAAAAGTGTATCCACCTGACTTCAGTTGCAATAATAATAATAATAATAATAATAATAATAATATATGTATATATATATATATAAATATGTAGCTCAACAACCATTTTTTAAATTCAGATATGAGTTGTACCTAATAAGCCATTAAACAAGGATATTTATATTAATAAAAAAAGATATTCGTCTGAGTGTGTGTCTGCCTGTTGGCGATGACTAATGAAATCTATCGCACTTAGAAGTCTACAAATTGAGATAAGGAAATACGAAGATAGGTCCAATGCACCAGAGACTCAGATTTTTCATTTTTTGATAGCGAGCTTCAATTTTCCTCAGTTCTCCGGCGTTATGATCGCTTGCACGCATGTTCAATTAAAATGTGATTTTCAAGCAGATAGCTTGAAGACGGGAGAAAAAGCATTCCGTTTTGTGTGTTGTTTAACATCAAATCGCCGGTCCCAGTTAGAGTTATTAAAAACAAAAAATAACTCCGTTTAGACGGTACTTTCGTGGTACTGAGGGAATATTTCATTCGAAAAGGATATGAATAATTGCTATTTCAAAAAAATACCTGCTGGAGGTCATTTTAATATTTTCTGTTTGTTTTTCTTTTGTAGTTTAAAATTGAATGTATGTGGCCCGGATGGAAATACAAACAAAACACAACGAATACCGAACAGTATATTTCTATGCACTCGGGCAATGGCGGCGCGGTATACTAGTTACACAAAAAAATATACTTATGTTTAATTCTAAAAATGCGGCAAAGGTTTAATATTGAACTATTGCAAAACCTGGTTACACTTACCTCACTTCACTTTATGTAAAGTTGTAAAAACTAATATTAAATATAAATTTATCTGTCAAACTTCTGAAGATAGAAACACACTTTCAATTGAAAAATGTATTCATATCAAATGCAGCTTTTAGATATGGCATTTGTTTTACAACGGGTTGTAGACATAATGAAATTCGAAATTTAATTTTTTAAACTGTTTCCTTTTCCAAAATTTATATTTAGAAAAATGTTTGACCTACAAAAAAAAAAACATTAAACAAAATTTCATTCATTTACGACCAAAACTTACCGATTTCTGAAATTCATTTAATTTTTAGTGATTTTGCTATAAACGCGTAGTTTTGTTTTTAATGGCTGAAAACAGTGAAAATTTACAAAATTCAACATATCATAACTCATTACGTTTTGTATAAAAGAATGGAAATTTCTTTAATGTCCTTCTCAGATGCATAACAGCATTTAAAAAATATATACTTTATAGGAAAAAGGTGGGAGGCATAAAAATTTCATTTTTTAATGCGTGCACATGCTTTTGCAAAACAAATGTCATATCTAAAGCTATACTTGATTTGAATTCATTTTTATAATTCGCAATACGTTCCTATCTTCAGCGATTTAATAGATTATAGACACTATTGCTATCTTGAATCACGTAGTACAAATAAATAATTTAAGAAAAACGTACATGTTATTTTAATATAAATTATCAAAAGATACTATAAAATTTAATAGATATTCGTCACTATTTATTTTTTGAATCCCCTGGTACAAATAAACTACTTTAGAAAAATGTACATGTTTTAATACCAATTATAAAAAAAAACCTATAAAATTTAATAGATACGCCCTGCTACTTCTATTTTGAATCACCTGGTATAAATAAACTACTTTACAAAGGAGTACATGTTTTAATATAAAACATCATAGGAGCCTATAAAGTTTAGTAGATACTCGCCACTCCTTCTATTTCGAATCACCTTTTCGAATCACAAAAAAACTATTTTAGAAAAAATATACATGTTTTAATATAAACTAGCGGAGCTTTGCCCGCTACGCTGGTCGGTTTATTCGCTTTATTCCAAACGGGCCTCGAATTAGACGAACTTATAGGACTGCGCGCCTCACTGTTTTCAGATCCAGTCTCTGAACGTTAAGAATCGCAGAGAAAATTTAAATAAAAAGCAAAGCCTAACGGGCTGCTAGGGCAAAAATTAATTTAAGCCTAGAAGCCACAACTACTTAAAGCAGAGTTTTCAAAGATTAATGTCTACACACATGCAGAAAGAAGTCAAAATAGAACTTTAAACAAACTTTATTAAAAACAATTAAAAACATTATTGAAGAAATTTAATATAATCAATTAAGGCCATAACTTCGGCCAACAACTTAAATCGCTCATTAAATGAGCCTCTACTTATTTCAAACACATGTAACAAAACGCTTTGAGAACAAAGAGCTTTGCCCGCTACGCTGGTCGGTTTATTCGCTTTATTCCAAACGGGCCTCGAATTAGACGAACTTATAGGACTGCGCGCCTCACTGTTTTCAGATCCGGTCTCTGAACGTTAAGAATCGCAGAGAAAATTTAAATAAAAAGCAAAGCCTAACGGGCTGCTAGGGCAAAAATTCATTTAAGCCTAGAAGCCACAACTACTTAAAGCAGAGTTTTCAAAGATTAATGTCTACACACATGCAGAAAGAAGTCAAAATAGAACTTTAAACAAACTTTATTAAAAACAATTAAAAACATTATTGAAGAAATTTAATGTAATAAATTAAGGCCATAACTTCGGCCAACAACTTAAATCGCTCATTAAATGAGCCTCTACTTATTTCAAACACATGTAACAAAACGAGCCAACCAAACATGAAGTCGCTCCAATATATACTCTCCTGTCAATTCAAGATCAACTCTGTAACAGTGAAACATGCAGTTAGACAAACTAACCAATCAGGAACTAGCGTACGTCATCGGCACGATGACGCAATACTGAAACAGAGATACAGTCATTCATCTCCAGATGCGTGGAATCAGGGACGGATCTAGATTAAATTTTAGCCGGGGCAAGCTTGTGGATTTGCGCCCCCCACCCCCACCCCCGCTCCCGAGAATATCAGAATAAAATGCGCGTAAACAATTGCTTAAGGAAGTAATAATAATACTCAATACTCAAAATCTGTATTTTTACTATGCATTTTTTCTATTTAAAAAATACAATATTACACAATACAAAAATTACAGAAAATATACCTGTTTTAACATCTACAATACCTGTTAAAGATTTACTTTGCGAGCTTCTTTTGATGCTAAAGTTTTTATTATGTCGTCATAAGGTAATTTGCAAGCTATATACGGGCATTCATTTTATATGTTACAAAATTTCTCAAAAATATACACAATATTCTTATTTATACAAACAATGTACCATAAAAATAAATACATCAGTTAGAAACAGTAACTTTATCTATGTATAACAATGGATCCTTTCGCATGTTGGCATTGACGGTAATGAATGGCAGATACATTGGCTCTTATATATACATTATATCTTATTATATATATATTATACATTACTCTTTGACACCACACACTTCCACCTTGACTTTTCTGGATCTTTTCAAGAGCCAAATATACTCTCGACGCATCTTGGCGTTCCCCTCCAGTTCACAGCTGGTACTGTGGCAAACATTCTAATAAACTTTAGTATCTTTGCTCTGAGGTGGCAAAAAGCCTGAATGAGGTATTACTCATGAGGGTAGCCGTGACCTGTGTCTGTTATTTCAAGATTCTTGAGTGGACACTTGAGATGCCTGAAATTTGACAATGGTATCAAGATTTTCCCCATTTGTGGAAAGTGCAAGACTGCCCTGTAATGTACTATACGCGCAAGATTGCGCTGTCCACCTCTGACCATCTTCTTTCCAGTTTGGACTGGACTAGGAATTAACTTTTGGAGTGTCCTTTCAACATTTTGGACTTCCTCCAAATTTTTGGGCTCATGGACATGGTCTAGCCTATTGGATAGATCATTTAGGATTAGAAACAACAACAACAACAATGGTGGATTCAAATGAGCTGCGATGTGGTGATCGCCCGCCCTTGGGCGCTGATAAAAGGTGTCCAAGTCAACATGTGCAGGCTTGTTTTAACTCTTAAAACAGAATTGCAGTAATGGGTCATTGATGAGAATCATTACCAAATAAATACACGTCGATTCGTATCAAGAAACTCTTTATAAAATAAGTATAAGTTAAATGTATGTTTCCCAGGTTCAGCTAGGTGAGGAGGCCTACCCAAGAGCTAAAGTTTAATAAGCCCCAACCATGTATGCTTTACAAAAATAAATTCAATATGCAAGTTTTAAATAAAAATGCTGATATAAAATATTTTTTATAAAACTTTAGTAAAATTTCCCACGGTTCTAATAATAATCTTTAAATGCTAAAAAGGATACTTTGGTCTTTCTCATTTTTTACTGCAGAAACAATTTTAAATTTTGACTAATACTATAAAAGTTTAAAAATAAATATTTAATGTATAAAAATCTGAAAACACGCACCAAATATTCTGTTTGGTTTTCCAGTTATATAACGTATGAAAATTAGAGTGATGACCATGAGTCTGACTGCCAGAAATTACCTCTTAACCCTACAGTGCAGGAATTTTTCTTTTAGAATTGTTTTTTATATTTATATTAAGAATTCGACACCAGAAATTTTAAGATAGATTTTTAAAATTATTTAGTAGCATATTTATGTTATTTTTCGAGGATTAATATTTCTATATAAATATAGTGGTTGCAAAGAACTTGATTTATTTATTAAAAGTTAAATAGAAAGTGTTGCCAATTGGCTACACTATGCACTGTAGGGTTAAAAGGGTAATAGGTAATAATATTATTTTTTTTGTCAGCTGTTTTCTGAGTAAATGCTCCATTAATAAGTTTCAAAATATTTGTTATTGAACTACATTAGAAATAAAGAAGCAAGCATTTTTTTTTTAAGCAGGAAACATTTTTTCAAATAACAATAACATTTTAAAAATTATAGTAGAACTGTTATAAACTTTATTCGTTATTGTACGTAACAAGAAATGGGAGATTTGAAGCGAAAATATAAGCATAGCAAGAAATGTAAACAATCAAGACGATCTCGATTAAAAGTAACGTTTAAATTTATTGCTATGTCAACCTACGCCGTTTAAATTTAATTAATGTACTTTTTTGCTTCAAAATTAGTACAAGTGGTGTGGATGTGAAGTACAACTTTTAAGTTAACATATTTTATTAGATAAACATTTCTAATGAAAGATTTAATTAATTTTTAAAAGTATAGGTGCGATATTTTGGAAATCAAAATTTAAAAGGCTTATTAACAACTGATATACATAAATAAAAACATCAAACTGATTCCCATGGATATAAAACCTTTTTAACTACATAAATAAAATGGCTTTAAAGTGTCAGAACGCGTTGAATTCTCAACAGAGTATAAGTATCATTTTCATTTTTTAGACAAAAATGTCTGTTAATTACAAAAATATCTAAATTTAGAAGAAATTAATAAAAAATCGATTTACAATTCTTTTCTTACATAACAACTCAGTTATTGCATAGAAAAGGGGATTTTTAGAATAGAAATAGTACATATAAATTATTATATAGTGTAGCAGGTATAAAAAAAACAAGTAACTTGGTTGATCCTTCATGGATATCGCTCGGCTTAAGCCATAAGCCTCTTCCTCTCTTTTTTACTTTCTTCTATCTATAATAGAAGAAAGTATTGTAAACGAAATTTTTTTCGACTTCCGGTTTTTGACGGATTTACACGTTTTAGGGGTCAGAGATTCCGAAAAACGTTTTTACAAAATGTCTGTATGTCCGTCCTCATTGCATCATCGAAAAGTGTATGAAGTTATGCTTCAAATTTAACAGAATTACTTTTCTATGTTTTTGGCTATGGCAAGCAGGTTCTACTTGAATTTGGGGATATTTCAACGAAAGGGGGCGCTGCGATCTCGACTTCTGTTCAATTTTCACTATTGTATCATCGAAAAGTGTATGAAGTTATGCAGATAATTGAACCAATTTTTTTTCTATGTTTTTGGCTATGGCCAGCAGCTCCTACGTGAATTTGGGGATATTCCGCCGAAAGGGGGCGCTGTGAGAGCCATTTAAAGATTTCAAATTCAAAAAGTTGTACAAAAAAATTAGAAATCCTAAAAGTTTTTTCCGTTAAATGTTCGGCCTTGATCCGGAGAATCCGGAGCAATTTTGTTTTGCCTCTATCTTAAAAAATGGCAGAGATATAGCGGTTTGAAATTTTAGGGTGGCTGACATTTTCAAACAAGACAGCAAATATCATCCATAAACGGGTTTAATTTATGAGTTTTAGTTAACATGGTTTCGGCAAATTTTCTTTCATTGTTGTAACCATTTTTCCTATTCTTATATGCTTAACACTATATATTTATATCCGCCAACGTCAAATTCTCGCCAAGCTTGGCGACAGTTGGTGAAATATCGCCAAATTTGTTGACAAAAATAGGTTGCATAAATGAAGCCAACTTGGCTGTAGAGGACTAATTTGGCAATATTCTCATTCAAATTCAATGTTGACGAGCTGGGAATGAATCGTCTTTAATTGGGTTCTACGCATTTTAGCTTCTTGTTTTCTTGTAAAATTAGCTAAAATCGTAAAACCAAGCAATAGGGAGGCTATCTATTCCCGTCGGTACAGGCCAGAAGGACTTTTCGTAGTTTAGTATACATCAGTTGATCGCATCTCGGTAACCCGACGATTCGCACGCAGCTGACTTACAACAGAATGACGAAAAATATTGATTTTTTTGGCGATGTGATAGCGACTTTTGAAGTATTAACATGACTGAGATAGAAGAAAGTTTTGGGATTGGCATATCCGACTAGTTTAGCCTTCTTTCTGTAATAGTTACCCGAATGTATTTTAGACATCTGTAAGACAACATAGAACGATATCAGAAAAGAGATAACACAAAATCTTTGAATTTTAAATAAATAAAAATTTCTTAAAAATACTGGTGGCAATGTGATATTTTATATAATGTAATGCAAATTAATTTATTTTTTATTTCTGATCCTTATGCAACGAAAGTAAACCTACGTTGAACAAAATAAAATTGAATATGTTTTCCTGTGAATTTTTAATTTTCCTTTATTCTTAATATTTATGATTCCTCATTTTTGCGCCCTTCCAAGTCTTGCACCCGGGGCAGCTGCCCCGGCTAACCCCCCCTTAGATCCGTCACTGCGTGGAATTCGTAAAAGTATGACGTCATATCGTCAAAGAAAAAGAAACGCTCGTAAGCTGCGGCTGAAAACGATTTCGTAACGAGACTGAAAACAAACAACGATATCGAACAGTCTCAGAATTCAGCCACAAAGCACAACGACATTAAACAATGACGTCGACACCGATTTAGACATCGGTAAGAACGCCGCGATATGACATCAAAACCTTCCTTTTAAAATCTTTTTTTTAAAGCTTTAACTTTCAACGAACTGCTCATATTACGCCTCCCTTGCAATACGGTTCTTTCAGCCCGCTCTCAAATAAGGCAAGTGGAAGAATGGAGATAGCTCCCTTCGTCACTTCGTTTTCGCTTCTTGATTTCGCTTCCAGGCAATAGGTAGCTGGGAGGGTGAGGGCTAAACACGTTTCCCGTTTCTGAGGGGACAAGCCTTAAAAAAAAAAAAGTTGAAGCATGCGCAAAAAGATCAATTTTGTGTGGAAAATCTTAATGTGGAAAATCTTATTGTGGAAAACTCTTGTGTGAATGTTAGAGAAAGCGCTTTTCGTTTTAAATATATGGATTATCAAAAGAACCTATAAAATTTAATGATTATTTGCTACTACTTCTATTTTGAACTAAGTGGTGTAAATAAACTACTTTACAAAATCGTACTAGTTTTAATATCAATTATCAAAGGAACTATCTATAAAATTATCCATGCAGCATTTATGTAATGAAATAGCCAAGCATTTATAATAACTTTTTTTTCCTTTAAAACTATTTTATATCAAACAAATTTATATGAACGATAAGTTTTGTAATTTACTAATGCGTTCATATTAAATACCTCAAAAGCATGTTTTAAATTTCCAAACTATAGTTTAATCATAAATGTTGTTGTTTACACACGCAAGCAATTTGCTTAAACAAGGAAATTGATTTAAAGTTGAATGCAATGTTTAGAATCTCGGATTATAAATTACATTAGTTAACGCAAACATTTCAGTCTCAATGGAGTACTTTTTAAATTTAAAAGAAAATGCAAATATTATCCGTAAAGTTAACCGAAACTGTGCACTATTTACTTGTAATTGTTCTGCTGATAATATCTGCTATGGAAAATTAGATAAAGTCATGCCACTGAATTCTGAAATTTCCTTTAGAGTGAAGTTTAATTTGTTATCTGAAAAGAAACTGTTATGAGTACAGCAATAACAATCTTTCCTTATTTATACAGAATTTGGAAAACTTAAAGGAATTTCTTGAAACTATTTAATATTTGATTACACACACATACTAACACACACACACACACACACACATATATATATATAGAACACATGGGCTGAAAAGTTCCAGGTCTGGCACACAGATGGCATTGCAATCGCCGAACTGATGCTTTTTTTAGTAAATACTAACCTTTAAAAGTTAGCAGAAAAAATGTTATGTCGATTTGCCGTGTGGATAAAACGTTATAGTGGTTTTAGTTGAACGACTTTGTTGATAAACAAAAAAATGGATAAACAAGAATATCAAGAATTGTTATTTGAGGGGAAAAAACACCATTCAAACAAAAGCTTGGCTTGATAAGCGTTATCCGGACACTGCATTAGGTAAATCAACCATTATTGACTGGTTTGCTGAATTTAAACGTGGTCGTATGGACACCAGTGTTGCACCACGCAAAAGAGGTGAATTCTCCGGAAAACATAAAAAAAGTACACAAAATCGTTTTGGGGAACCGCAAAGTGAAGTTGCAGGCGATAGCTCAGACTCTGAAGATATCCAAGGAACGTGTAGGTTTTATTTTGAATGAACATTTGTCTATGAAAAAGTCAAAGTGAAAATGTTGTCAAAGTGGGTGCCGCGCATGTTGACTTTGACCAAAAACAACAACGAGTCGATGATTTTAAGCACTGTTTGGAACTTTTTCGTTATAAAATTATGTTATTTATTATAAAATTATTATTTTTATTTATTTATTAAAATATTATTAAACTATTATTATTATTATTATTATTATTATTATTAAATTATTATTATTTATTATTAAAGTTATGTTATTTATTAAAGTTATAAAGTAATAAAGTTATAAAATTATGTTAAAAAGTTGTGTTTTCTTTATTAGACCGGGAACTTATCAGTCCATGTGTTATATATGTGTGTGTGTGTGTGTCATTCTACAATAAACATTAGTTTTTCGGTATATAGTAGGTATTTATAGAAAATGTTTTAAGGTTTTCAAAGAATATAACACATTTAAAATATATAATTCATGAAAATTGATGATTTGTGATTTTTTTTAATAAACGGGGGTACCTGTGTATACCTCCGTTATGTGTTAAACTTAATTTTCGCTATTAACATCTTCATTTATTTTGGAATAAAATATATAGATTTTTCCTTCAATGATGTATGTTGTCTGTAAAAATATTTTATACGTAGGTAAAATTTTATTTTTTTTAATTATATTTTTTGAATAGCATTTATGAAATATTCAGAAACAGGAGTCATCCTTTTTAGGTGCGTTCGTAATTATATAAATACGTTAGCACATATAGTTGTCATCTGGTCCGTCCGTCTGTCCATATTTAACAGCACAAAATCTACGCAACCGATTAGTTTGAAATCTAATATATATAATCGTTGCAGAATTTTGTCGAGTCATTTCAAATTTTATGAAAATCGAATCAAAACTTAAAAAGATATTAAGAAAAAGTTTTCTTCATTCTATTAAACCCTATCATACGTAATTAATTCAATGATATCCCGCGATAGGTCATGATTCTAGGTTGTCATGGTGATTACGTCCTATTTAAGATGGAGTCCTATTATTTTCGTATTACTAAATTTAAAAACCGAATTTCTATACTAAAATTGTTTAATTATAGCAATCCTATAATCTATTGATAGTTTTATGGAGATATGTTTCCGGAGAAATAGATACTAAAACGAGTCTAAATATGCATTTCAAATTCTCAAATTTTCAAAGCTAGGCTTAAGTTTCCTATTGGAATTTTCAGTAAATGTCAACAAAAGATAAAATGTTGCCAACTTAAAATGTACTTATTTTATTACGGAAATGAATCATATCATAATAAAAGACGATATAATTCATTTTTTCAGTGAAATAACGGCGATGATTTTTTGTACATTGTCTTGTATTGGATATTTGTGCATAGTATAATTTTAATGTAACATAATTCTTATGAATTGTTTGTAAAAGTGTATTGAAACTTAATTTCATAAAATAAAATGAATATCTATAATATGAAAATCTGCAGATAAAATAAATTTTGTATTGTTGCATTTATGCATAAGAGTGCAACAGCTATTGCACTAAATATCTGAATATTTATAAATTTAATTATAGTACGAACGCACCTCATTTGTCATGTTTGACCTACAATTTCGAACTTGTTTAACACTGTAAATGTGTCAACTTCGTATCAAAAATAGAAAAAATATATAAATTATGAATTAATTAATGAATTAATTAAAATAATAATTAACTCTACCTTTGTATCTAAAACAGTAAACATTTCAATGTAAACAACATCAAATAAACATACATGAACTGTTTTTCTAAATGCAGAAGTGTTAAATTGATACCCAAGAGCTTTTCATAAAACATCGCGTCTAGTAATTAAGGGTGTAGCCTGCAGCCAAAAAGACTCCCTTGAGTCCTTACACAAACACTGCTAAAATGTTTTCGAGAGAAATTAAATATTTGTAAACACACCGTTAATTTGGTAAACAGAAGAGATTAGATCGAAATGTATCTATCTTTTATAGTAACAAGTAGGCCGTTTTCTAGCAAATTGCGTTTAAAACTGCATTTTTTTCTTTTTCTATTGCATATAGATGTGTATATTATTATTTATTATTTATTTATTGATTGATGAAGTTTTACTTTCGTTATAGAATATTTGCCGGAAACAAAGGTTGAAATATTTATATTGTTTTAAGTGCAAAATTTTTAATCTTTCGTGCCTGCATGCAACAAAGTTATATTCTTTAAAAAATCATGTTTGAAAATTATTTTAGAATACCTAAAAAGTTAGTAAACTACGATACATATTTTAAATAAACTGCACTTGAAAGTATATTGAAAACAGTTTTTAATATTTGTGCTCGTTCCTGAAAATGTTTATTCATTCGGACAAATGGCTTTTTGCCTCACTACCACGCTGTGCTCTGAAAGGGCCAGAAAACCCCTGAAGATGTCTTTGCAGATAAAGAACGAAACGTTGGGTGCATTTTAAATTTGTTTTTAAAATTTTTATTTTTATTTTATATATATTTATACGCTGATGAGTATCTATGTATGCTTTAAATATTAATTACTTTCTTCCTGATACACAATAAAAACACGCTTTGTTATATGATGACTAATAATAGATTAAAAAGTAAACAGTTTTAAAAGTATTATCTTTTCACAAATGCATTTAAAACGTCAGATAATGATATCGCGCTTTAGAAAGATAAAGCGCCTTGCAACTCAAAGACAACTCAATTCACTTTAATACTTAAAAAAAATTACTTACACCATAAAAAAGACAAAAGTTTCTTCATCTTCGAAAATATACTATAACTCTTCAAATTTACCTTTGATTCTTATAAGAATTCTTTGTCGTTAGAAACCTGAAAAACAGATATACGTACTTTCGAGATTTAATAAAAACAAAAAAACATTTATATAAAAAGAAAAGTGCCCAGTTAAACTGATGGCAGGGAGGTTCACAGGCTATTCACACTAATTGTATATTATACTCTTATTTCAAAGAATATTGCCCTTCGAAATAGAAAGAAGTTGACAATAAATTAAGGGGAGGGGATTAGTCCCCCCGATCCCCCCCCCCTTTATACTTAACCAATGAACCCCAAAAACTAATCGGGGAAGCGACTTATCACATTGAACCTATATAAAAAATTTTAAGAAAATTGGATAATTCTGCATGAAAAACTGATTTATCTAAATTTTGGAGGATTAGCCCTCCCCCCTTTATACTTAACCAACGAATCCCCAAAATTAATCAGGGCAGCTCCTTATCACAATGAACCTATAAACAAAATTTCAAGCAAAGCGGTTATTTCTATCAAGAGTTATCGCGTTACGTACATACGTACATACTATATACATACATTCATACATACATACGTACATACAGAACGGGTGGGCAAATTAGCTCTCAGGCTTTGATAGCCTGTGAGCTAAAAAACAAAGTTTCTTTTGTTTTTACATGAGGGGGTTAGAATGACAGTTTAGTAAGTCAATATTTAGTAATTTGAGAAATGGAGGGTTTTGTGAAACTTGTATCGCCGTTGCATTATGTCGTCCAACTTGTTTTTCCCTCTAGCGACTCCCTATGTGAGGTATGACTTATTTGACTGTCACACTGAATAGAAATTAATATACGTTCAGAGAAAATAGAGTTATCTAGATTTTTCAAATTTTTGACTTACTCCATTGTCATTCTAACAACCTCATATCAGCAATTCTCAACGTCTCTTATCATCATAATTAATTCTCGGTTAAACATTTTCAGCTGCGGCATTGAATATTTACATGCAAGAATAAAATAATAACAATAGAATTCTAACGTTAATATTAATGCTATTAATTTATCATGTTTATATGTAAAACATGTTTGTTTATAATGAAAATATTTACTTAAAATTGGATAGCATCCGAAAAACCTATATCTCTGCTTGACTAAACTGATTAATACACTAAAAACTGTTCGGAAATAGTTCCGAAAATCAGTGGCAGCAAAAGAAATTTTGTGTTTTTCAGAAAATCTGTGGCAGCAAAAGAAGTTTTGTTTTTTTTCAGAAAATCTGTGGCAGCAAAGAAGCTTTGTTTTTTTTTTTTTCAGAAAATCTGTGGTAGAAAAAGAAATTTTGTTTTTTCCGAAAATTTGTGGCAGCCAAAGAAATATTGCTTTTATAAATGTTTCTTTAAATATGAAAAATATATTTGTTTTTGAGGTTTCTAAATATAATGAACACTTATCGAAATCGCCAATAACTCGGAAGGATGTTATAGTATATTTTCGTTCATTGTTATATAATACTTTTCTAGATTTTAATCTGCCCAATATAAAAATTACACTTCTTTTGTAGGAGACACCTGTCTATTCTCAAATGTTTTAGCAAACACGTGCCAGAAAAAACCGCTCGAAAAATTAAAATTTTTAATTAATATCCTGGATGGATTTTGATGGATTGATGGATTAATTGATGGATTTTGATAAATTTTTGTTTTCTAAAAATGCTTTTTTTTTTTTTTTTTTTTTTTTTTTTTTTTTTTTTTTTTTTTACGTCCGTTTGCAAATTTTTGTGTTGATCGAGCGATTGTTTCCATGTTTCTCGAAATAGGCAGAAAATATACACCTGACTCATTGTACAGTTTACTTGTTTAAATTCAACGCCATTTCTATGCAGTACACATGATTATAAATTATAAAAGAAAAAAAAGAAATTGCTATTGTGGTGTTTTTATTTCAGAATGTAACTACTATATGTCAGCACAACAAGAATAAATTGTAAGTCCATCATCTAGCGCCATCGATATGAATAAGTTTGTTTTCTACTGTTTGAACCATGGAATGTACTCGTAGTTCTGTTTTGTCTTAATGTACTGATGTTGCGATGTTTTGTAAAGTTCGTTAAATGTGTAAAAATAATTTATTCGTCCAGCTCATTTTCTTACTTAATTATTAACTATAGAGTAACTATTATTAATGGTTTTGTAATTTTTCTCGAACATTAAAAAAGAAAATACTATCGAAAAATGTTGGGAATAAAAATAAAAATACCTTTTAAAGAAAATCACCCACGCCTCGCTACTAGAAAAAGAAACAGTTATTTTAGAAAATACTTTTATCATAAAATGTAAACTTAGCCGCCTCGAGGCAAACATAAAGTACATTTAGCAACTTTTCATGTTCCTCTTTTTAGTGCATTGAAAACAGATGTTATTGATTTTATATTTTTCAAAGTTTCCATTTAATAAGTTTTCGAACAAAATTTAAGAGCACAAATCTTCCAATATTTTAGTTGATACCTTGAGACAAATAAAGATAGCATTTATCTATCTAATTTTATTTTATTTCGTTTTTTTTGTTTATTTTTTTTTTTATTTTAATGACTTTGCAAAGATACAAGATTATTTCTTTTTTTAATTTTTAAATTTCTAGTTAATAGATTTGCAACAATAACGTTGAAATTTTATGTTTAAATTAATTAATAAAATCAAAATATTTTTCAGCATTCGTTGAAAAAGTAACTTTCTACACTTTAATTAACTCAATGACGCTACACTACTTATAAGACCTTGGCCTGCGGTGTTCAATCCTGCTTTTGTGGCCATGGGCCTTGAGATGCTATATAGCTTATGTACAGTGGTGTAGCCAGGATTTCCTTTCGGGAGGGGTCCAGAATTTTTCTTCAGCCTATATATATAGTAAGACCTGCCAAAATAATATCGCAAAGAGTGGTAAAAAATTCCGTGTTAGACAGTTTTTCGTCTTATCAGGTGTATGGCATTCTTTTCTATTTGACGAATGAATATTTCCGTTTAAGTCAGCAGTCCGTTATAGGCAGGTTTCGTTTCCACAGGATTTGCCGTATATATAAAAACATAACTTATGTATGTAATATGTACAGTAAAACCTGTCTATAGCAGATTCCTTTCTTAGACAAAAGCATTACATGGTCCTGATATGGATAACCATACAATTAAATTTGCTGAAAACCTGCCTGAAACGGTATTTTTTACCGTTCTTCTGTGATTTCGATTTCGTCTTGTCACGTTTTACCCTACTTATAAATACAGTAAAGCCTGTGAAAGCGGATACTTCCTATAACGGAATCCTATCCCAAACGGAAAATTTTAGGGATACCGACGAAACGAACAATGCACCTTATTGAAGTATAGTGTGACAGGATTGACTGTGTGTGTGATATGCAATAGAAGTTTTTAGAGTAACTTTAAGAATTTATATATTTCCTTATCAATATCTTAATTTAAAAAAATAGCATGTGTAAAACGAAGTAAAATCAATCTCTATAATTGCAGCTAATAATACAATGAAGTTACATTAATATTTACCAAAGAAAAAGATTTTACAAACACAATGACATATAAACTGAGCACACACTGAAGACAATGCATTGAAATCAAGTTTCATATGACATAAACATTTGCTTATTTTAAAGTTACGATCAAATGGTTAAGTTTATAACAATATTTGGTTGAAGCAGCGGTTTTATCAATTTCCATGTTTAATTTCTTGTCATTGAAATAAGAACTTGTGCTGTAAATAGGTATACTGAATAATGAGTTGACATAATTGCCAGTGCCGTCAGCTGTTGATTCACCATGGGAGTTTCTGAAATAAGGTTTTAATTTTTAAGAAAAAAATCTTGTAATTTCGGCTACAGAAACTAGTAATGTAACAAACACACGCAACAAATATAGTTGATGTTGGGAAAAATAATTTTGTTACAATTGTCTAAAACAGCCATAATTCGTTTTCAAGTTTCCCCGCTTTTGATACTAAAGTAAATATTCGACCTCAATAGTTCCGATAATTGGTCGACATAAAAGATGTCAAATTTTTGTAAAAAAAATAATTATGATGGATTAGCACATCTTCGGAAGTATTAGATTGTGTAAAAAATAATGGTGGTTTCTGCTATTTTACTTAACCCTTTAACGGATATTGGTTTCCCTATGAAACCACAAAATTTTAATTATGAAATTCAACAATGACAGCAGAATTTTAATAGAAATGTTTTCCATTTATACATAATATATATATATATATATATATATATATATATATATATATATGTGTGTGTGTGTGTGTGTGTGTTTACAGTATATTTTATATAATATACAAATAAATTTGTTCATAATTTCCGGTGTCAATCATTTATTTCAACATTTTAGCAATTGAAGTGCTTTATCCAGTAAAGGGTTAAGCGGTTGGAAACAGTTTTAGAACGTACTCCAAGTTCAACAACAATCTTTCAGACTTTGGTACGTGGATTAACTTCAACCTTTGCTTTCAATTTCTCATTGTTAATACCTACGACCTTCATATTCAAAACGCTCATTGCCATCATGAAATTTCTGAAAAAAATTTTAAAGTGTGAGTTCACAAGTCGTACTTTGGTCAAATGTAACGTTGAATTCAGACATTTTTCTCCAGGAGGGATTTTTTCGTAGGTTACCATTTTTCTCCAGAATAGGTACACTGTGGAGTTCAGGGAAGGGGAGAGATTGCACTCCTAAGCATAAAATCTCAAATCTTCCGAGGGGTCATTTCGATGCTCCGGGGTGGATGCCCCACCTCCGCTCTCCTGAATTCAACGCTATAGCGTGGTTGATATACAAGCCGTTTCCACCGATTTTCGTACCATTTTGAATTAGTAAAAAAATCGTACGAAATTTCCCAAAGTTCTGTAACTGCCTTAAATATCCCTGTACAATAACGGAAAACAAAATTATAATACTAAAGAAGTAGGTAAAAACCTGTCCTTCAAAATAATATACAACAACGTAATATTCCATTAACAGTTTATTAAAAATAGTTCAAATTGAAAAGTTTCATAACAAGAATCACCATTATTTTGTACAAACCCAAATGAACATGAAAATCTTTCAATATCCCTCTGTTCTTTTCTTTAGCGATTAACGAATAACGAGATTAGAAATAAAAATAACAAAAAGAGGAAGAAAATTGATCTTCCGAAATATTCTTCAAGTTTGACATTGAATCAGATGTATCTGATGGTCAACTTGACAAGGAATATGTGTAACTAAAGAAAATTGTGTCAGAGTTTTCTTTAGCAAAGGACTGTGCTCTCTTGAACAGGTCAGAAAACTTTTGAACACCAGTCTCCTCTTCTATGCTTATATTGATTAATGTAAATTTTTAAACAGCTGAAAAATGACATTATCAGCATGTCTTACAGCAGAAGACAAATCACATTCAGATGCAGGTATTTTGAAAGTGGCAATGTATAACAGCATTGAATAAGAATTCACAAATATCTAGTCGAAGAATAAAGTAACTTTTTTTTTAATTCCAGCCAGTAGATTTAAAGTAAATGATAATATTGCTTGATATAAAATTATAAAATGAACAAAGATAAGGATCGCCAAACTCTGATCAATGTGCTGTTATTGCATTCGTGTAAACTCGTCTTTACCTATAAGTGTTGGCAACAGTTGGACCTTACCGAAATGTCTGTTGAAGAAGTTTTGCGTTTAATCTAGTTACATTAAAATCTATGAAAACGGAATCGGCAGGGATCGTTAAAAAATTCCGTTGTAGAGGGATTTCCATCATATCAGGTATACTTGTACAGTTATTCTTCTGTCATCGAGACCATGAAATGTTTTTGTTTACGAGAGAATTCCGTTTTCACAGAAAACCTGCCAAGATGGATTCACAACCAGAAAAAGTTCCATTTTAGATATGTTTGAAATCTTAACAGTTATAAATATGTAGCGTTGTTTTCGTTGAACTTTGAACTTTTGCTGTTTAAGATAGCTCTCATCTTCACAGATTTTATTGTATTACATCTATGCTTTTCAGAAGTATATAGAGTGCATTCGTTTTAACAGTTTTAAATTTTACCTCACAAAATGGACGTATCTATTACAAAAACCTGTCTTAAACGAAAAAATGTCATAACCCCTGCGAAAGACATACCTTTAAATAATACTTTCTAAGTCAAACACCTGTCTAAAACGGAATTTCCCATTGCTTCTTTGCGATTCCGTCTTATCAGTTTTTAATATTGTTGTATCTATGACTCAGTAAACCAATTCTTCACTCGGGGTTCGGAGGGGGGGGGGGGTCCGGACCCCCTGGACTCCCCCCTTGGCTACGCCACTGCTTATGTACAAGTCAATTTATCAGTCTGATACGGAACCTCCAGTATTTATTCCCGGAAGCACGTTTGGTACTCATTTTATTCACCCAAAAGGATGAAAGCTTGAGAAACCTTGTCCTAAAAAACGGAGGTATACATTCTACTTATATTGTGAGAGGGTAATGTGCTAACCATCTAGCTACCAAACGTCTCTAATCTTTAATTAGCATTAGTTTAGTTCGTTTACTATACACTAGTTTGGAAATTATCGAAAACTTTATAAATAAACTTAAATCGTTATTGATATATTACATGAGATTCGGTAGCTTTGTTTAACACTAAAACCCCGACGCGGTCAATTCGACCGATAGTTGAAGATTTCTTCATATATTTCATTTATTGTTTTTAGTCCGATAATTTCCTTCCGTCACATTTGCTAATATTTTTCTCTGCACATATCCTTTTACTTAAAAAAAAATAAATTTAATTTTTTTCATTAGATTTCTGCAAATATAGCTAGAAAGCCCAGAGCGGTCATTTTCACCGATGCCTTGGATCTCGTGAAAAATAAAGGAATCATTCATTATTTTTTTCTTCAACGCTTCCCCGTATAACATGAATCAAGAATGCACATATGCAGTCAGGTCAATGTAAAAAAAGGTCGATTCCTATTGTCCAGAGCTTTTTTCTAAACAGACAGCGGTTAAATTGACCGTCATGGGCTTTGTAGGACGTTCGATTTTGTCATCTTTCTAGTGTTAAAGGGTTACACCTAATCAAAAATTTCGAAAACTCGATTTTTTTGCTTTAGATGCTTTACCAACTAAAGAGGGACTACTTTATGGTGATAGAATAGATGATTTTATGTTAATAAAAATAATAATAAGCCTAGTATTTTATTCGCACCACAAAACTTTAAACTCATTTTTCTGAAAAATATATTTTTCAAAACGGTGACCACGATTATTCAAAAACTACTTCTAAGTTTGACAACCCCTTACTTACAGAATTATGCAATGTTTGAATACTTGAACAAATGATTTTTTTTCTGCTTTTCGTTTCATATTTTCAAAAAAAAAACAGTGGCTTTTCTAAGATAAAAAGTGAATTTCTCTTCAGACAGCCATCATTTTGAAACAAATCAGTTTCTCATAAATCCTTTTATCCAGTCAATACAACTGCATATTTAATAAAAAACCGCTAATTATTTTAATTTCAGATCAAGTGACTTTATCATGAAGTCCTCAAATGATGCTCATAAGATAATCACAAGGTGGCTTCATTGTAATGTCATCTGGGACTCGTCACAAAACAACAATCTCATTTCTCAGTTCAGTCACTAAATGACGGTCATAAGATAATCATAAGGTGGCTTCACTGTAATGCAATCTGGGAATCGTCACAAAATAACAATCTCATTTCTCAGTTCAATTAGTAAATGGCGGTCACAAGGTGGCTTCATTTTCATGTCATTTGGCACTCGTCACAATACAACAATTTCATTTTTCAGTCCAATCACTAAATGACGGTCATAAGATAATCATAAGGTGGCTTCACTGTAATGTAATCTGGGAATCGTCACAAAATAACAATCTCATTTCTCAGTTCAATTGGTAAATGGCGGTCACAAGGTGGCTTCATTTTGATGTCATTTGGCACTCGTCACAAAACAACAATTTCATTTTTCAGTCCAATCACTAAATGACGGTCATAAGATAATCATAAGGTGGCTTCATTGTAATGTCATCTGGTACTCGTCACAAAACAACGATCTCATTTTTCAGTCCAATCACTAATTGACGGTCATAAGATAATCATAAGGTGGCTTCATTGTAATGTCATCTGGGACTCGTCACAAAACAACAATCTCATTTCTCAGTTCAGTCACTAAATGACGGTCATAAGATAATCATAAGGTGGCTTCATTGTAATGTAATCTGGGAATCGTCATAAAATAACAATCCCATTTCTCAGTTCAATTATTATATGATGGCCATAATATAATCACAAGGTGGCTTCATTGTAATGTCATCTGAGAATCGTCACAAAACAACAATCTCATTTTTCAGTCCAATAACTAAATGACGGTCATAAGATAATCATAAGGTGGCTTCATTGTAATGTCATCTGGGACTCGTCACAAAACAACAATCTCATTCTCAGTTCAGTCACTAAATGACGGTCAGAAGATAATCATAATGTGGCTTCACTGTAATGTAATCTGGGAATCGTCACAAAATAACAATCTCATTTCTCAGTTCAATTAGTAAATGGCGGTCACAAGGTGGCTTCATTTTGATGTCATTTGGCACTCGTCACAAAACAACAATTTCATTTTTCAGTCCAATCACTAAATGACGATCATAAGATAATCATAAGGTCGCTTCACTGTAATGTAATCTGGGAATCGTCACAAAATAACAATCTCATTTCTCAGTTCAATTAGTAAATGGCGGTCACAAGGTGGCTTCATTTTGATGTCATTTGGCACTCGTCACAAAACAACAATTTCATTTTTCTGTCCAATCACTAAATGACGGTCATAAGATAATCATAAGGTGGCTTCACTGTAATGTAATCTGGGAATCGTCACAAAATAACAATCTCATTTCTCAGTTCAATTAGTAAATGGCGGTCACATGGTGGCTTCATTTTGATGTCATTTGGCACTCGTCACAAAACAACAATTTCATTTTTCAGTCCAATCACTAAATGACGGTCATAAGATAATCATAAGGTGGCTTCATTGTAATGTAATCTGGGAATCGTCATAAAATAACAATCCCATTTCTCAGTTCTATTATTATATGATGGCCATAATATAATCACAAGGTAGCTTCATTGTAATGTCATCTGAGAATCGTCACAAAACAACAATCTCATTTTTCAGTTCAATCACTAAATGACGGTCATAAGATAATCACAATGTGGCTTCATTGTAATGTCATCTGGGGCCCATCACACAATAACAATCCCATTTCTCAGTTCAATTACTAAATGACGGCCACAAGGTGGCTTCTTTTTAAGGTCATTTGGGACTCGTCACAAAACAACAATTTCATTTTTTAGATCAATCACTAAATGACAGTCATAATCACAAGGTGGCTTCATTGTAATGTCATCTGGGAATCCTCACAAAACAACAATCTCATTTCTCAGTTCAATTACTAAATGACGGCCACAAGGTAGCTTCTTTTTAATGTCAGTTGGGATTCGTCATAAAACAACAATTTCATTTCTCAATTCAATCACTAAATGACGGTCATAATCACAAGGTGGCTTCATTGTAATGTCATCTGGGAATCGTCACAAAACAACAATCTCATTTCTCAGTTCAATCACTAAATGGCGGTCATAAGATAATCACAATGTGGCTTCATTGTAATGTCATCTGGGAATCGTTACAAAACAACAATCTCATTTCTCAGTTCAATCACTAAATGGCGGTCATAAGATAATCACAATGTGGCTTCATTGTAATGTCATCTGGGAATCGTTACAAAACAACAATTTCATTTCTCAGTTCAATCACCAAATGACATTTATTTGAGGGTAAAAAGGAGACGAATGGAAGATATCACAATATGGTTCACCGTAGTGACTGTGACACTGGTGACTTTGTGATGTAAAAGTGACGTAATTCACTGACTGTGCTGTAGGGATGATACTTTTTGCCTACTGCAAAAAGTATTATCCTTAATAGTAATAAAAATCAATCCTTAATAGTAATAAAAATCAATCCTTAATAGTAATAAAAATCAATCCTTAATAGTAATCAACAAATCAACACAAGTAATTAGACCTTGTGTTTATATCACTTATTTTTGAATAATGACAATTTGCAAATTAGCATTTTATGTTTGTTGCTTAACTTTGGAATCTACACTCTCAAAAATTCGTTAATTTATTTTTTTTTCTTTTATTTATTAATTTATTTATTTATTTTGTTGAAACACAAACATTTTTTCATTGATTTGCCCGTTTGCTGCCGAAATACATAAGCAAAACCAATGTAATGTAAAAACTACCTAAAATTTTCCAATCTAAAGCATGATTTTTGTCAAATCAGAATGTTATATTTGCAACTGTTCTACGTTGTACTTTCTTATATTAGAAACTGAATTTTTACGCACAGGCTTTTTCCTTCAATGAACCAAAGAGTCCAAATTTTTCTGAAATTCTCCAATGAAAAGACGACATTTTTTTTCAATTAAGAGAAAAAAATCTCTTCAAACCACAGGGGACAACCAGCAACTTGCTGCCTGTACTTTTAACGTTTTCTGACGACATTTTGCTTGGGAGTGTAGTGCAGTTGAACGTGATTTTAAAAGGCATAATTCATCAACACCGTTTCATTAGTGAAAAGAAAAATCATGAAACATAAATTTCCGTGGAAGTGGTAAAAGAATACATTTAATTCAAGCATAAATCTTTGAAAACTGAACTTTTTTTTTCATCAACGGTGAAGTTTTATGGTTCTTCAAGATGACAAATCACGAATGACTGATTTATACACTGATGATTTTATAAAATATAGAATTTTCAAATACATTAGAATTGAACACGTTAGAATTTTATGTCATGGAAATACTCATACATCACAAGGCATTAAATAATTCTTGAAAGTTATTACATTAAATACTTAAGACATAATATTTATTAGTACATAATATTTATTAGTACATTAAATAATTTTCTTCATATATTTATGGAATCCATAAAAATTTAAAAACGTGTCAAAAACAATATAGCAAACTATATTTTATGCAGTATTTAAATATCGTTTAATAAACTTTTAATGCTATAGAAAATCTGTATCATACCTTTCTCACAAAAATTTTATATAGATCTATATTATTTAAAACTAATAATAACGAATACACTTCCAAAAAAAAAATTAAATAATTTTACAGTAAAATATAGTAAATTTACTGAATCCATGATATATGAGGCGTTTTCTGAACTTATCCAATAGAAAAAGATAGATGTCTGTACACAGCGAAACAAGCGATATTTGAAACAGAATATAAGCTTCTGTCTTTATGTTCAGACAGATATGTAGGTTGTTTTATTTAAAGCTAAAGAAGAACGAAAAATCATGCTTCTACGTGCGATACATTTAACTAGACAACGCCAACAGACAAACGGACACATAGACAAAAACCTTCTGTTATTAATATAGATATAAACAAATTAGAAATGAACTTTAACAAAACAAACGGAAAAAAAATTATGCAACAATTTTTAGAATACAATTGCTAAGCATTACTAAGCATAACTGTTTATTCCTGTAAAACTCTTATGTATCAAACAAATTTATGTTACCATGTTAATATCAAATACTACACTGTTAAAAATTTGCAGCAAACTGTCCAGTCATTTGACCGTTTTTGTAGAAAACGGTTACATAACTGTAATTTAACTATATTCTGACCATATTATTGCTCATTTTATGGTCAGAATATAATTAAATTACGGTTATATAAACATTTTCTACAAAAACGGTCAAATGACTGGACAGTTTGCTGCAAATTTTTACAGTGTAATTAACAGTGTACAATACGATAGCGTGTTTTAAACATAAATTATATCTCATTCCTAAATATCCATAATTACACACACGCACATTGCGGGAATAAGAAGTTATTTAGACTAAAGCTTGGTATATACCTTTATCCGAACTTTCGGATTACAAATTACAAAAGTTGAGTCAAACTTTTCTGTCTCATTGGAGAACATTTGAATTTACAAGGAAATGCATGTCTCATGTATAAAGTTAACAAAGACTGTGCAATTTATTTGCCACCATTGCGTGCAAGTGAAGTGCATTCTACAAATGAGCATAAATGTTTGAGTCTGAATGCAGGAATTGCTTTGAAACCGAAGTTTAATTTACATCTGAAAGACGACGCATAAATTACAGAAGTAACAATATTTTATTTTTATTCATAATTTTAGAAAAGTTAATAAACTAATTTAAGGATCCTAAGATTTAGATGCGCAATATATTCATTCAATTATATTATGTACAGGGTGTCCCAAGGACGACATCCAAAGTTTAAATTTCTTTGATTTTTTAAGTATAACAAATAAAGTATTAAATAAGTGACTTGCTAATTAAACTTCTACGTGCGATGTTCGTGCGACTTCCACGTGAGATATTCGTGCGATAGGTTTCTCTAGCCATCGCCAGCAAACAAACAGATATACAGACAAAATCATTATATTATTAATATAGATATAAACAAATTAGAGACGATAATCTTATCAAAACAAACTGCAAAAATAATCATGTAAGATTTTTGAGAATATATTTACTAAGGATTTATAATAATTGTTTATTCCTTTAAAACTCTTATGTATCGAACAAATTTACGTTATCGTGTTTATATCAAATACAACAAAAGCGTGTTTTAAACATACAATTATATTTCATTCCTTTGCACTTTGCAGCAAAAAGAAAAATTATTTAAACTAAAACTTGGTATATATGTTTATCCGAACTTTCATATTATAAATTACAAAAGTTAAGTCAAACTTTTCTGTCTCATTGGAGAACATTTGAATTTACAAGGAAATGCATGTCTCATGTATAAAACTAACAAAGACTGTGCAATTTATTTGCCACCATTGCGTGTAACTGAAGTACATTATACAAATTAGCATAAATGTTTGAATCTGAATGCAGGAATTTCCTGCAAACCAAAGTTTAATTCACATCTGAAAGACGACGCATAAATTACAGAAGTAACAATACTTTCTTATTTATTCATAATTTTAGAAAAGTTAATAAACTAGTTTAAGAATCTTAAGATTTAGATACGCAATATATTCATTCAATTATATAGTGTGCCAAAATGCATTAAAATATTAAATTTTTATAAATTTTTATCTATAACAAATAAAATATTAAATAAGTGACTTGCTTATTAAATTTCTCGTGAAGTTTGTATACAGTAATTTTAACCCTACATGAATAAACATATATGGGATATTGGAAAATACTAAACGCTCGTAAAAATTACGAATTCTGTAAATTTTGCATTTTTAATGTGAAAAAATAAGTTTAAAAATGTTTATAATGTACTTCTCAAAATTTTGTTATCAATGTACCTCTGTCAAACAAACATAGTCGTAATTATTACGATTGTCTACTCTTCTGGAATTAAACAAATATTTTTTAAGGAAAAATTCAAGACTTTAACTGATTGTCTATTAACTTATCATACTGATACTGATGCACACGTATCGAACGACAGCTGACATAATTCAACAAGAGTGGTTTAATATACTACCTATTACATTCTCTTCTATGTTGGAATTTCTGAAATATTTTTGCAGATCTACGTCGATTATAACTCCTAGGACCGAAAACCACCCCACAGTTCTTTATCTATCTATCTATCTATCTATATCATTTTTTATGGACACGATAACTTCCATAATTCTGCACAAATATATTTCAAACTGATACATAAAATCAAGAGGCATAAAATCTCGGTCAAGTTCGTTAATGGGCAAAATCAGGCCAGGGAGGGGGGGAATAGGGGGCTTTGTGTAAAAAAAACCCTCGTAACGTCTTAATTATGATACATATCGAATCTGTTTAAAGTTATTATTACTTCTAGGAAAAGGGCCATAAATCCATAAATTTATGTATGACAGATTTTTGATATAATTGACGCTTCGTCTCAATTCACAAGATATTAAATCTGCTTAAATTTATTATAAATCGTCTTGATATTATCTACCAACTTTAATATTGACAAGTTTTTTATAGAACCAACTCCTACAGAAAAAAAAATCCTTGCCATATCCACCTTATAGGACCAACTCCTACAGCAAAAAAAAAAAATCCTTGCTGTCTCCGCTCGTTAATGGGCAAAATTGGTCAAAGGGGCAGGACGGAGAAATGGGGGGGAGGGCTTTTGTAAAAACAGAAAAAAAAATCATAACTTTTTAATTTTGATATATAGCGAATCCGTTTAAAGTTATTATTACTTCTATGATAGGGTAAAAAAATTATGTATGACAGATTTTGCATATCATTAAAAATGGCCTCAAGGGGTGGAAAAATGGGGGTTTAAGAAGAAAAAGATTCATGACTTCGTCCATTCACAAGATATCAAATCCGCTTAGCTTTATTATAAATCTTCTTAATATTATCTACAACTTTTATATTGACAAGTTTTTTATAAGACCAACTCTTACAGCAAAAAAAAAAAATAAAAACAAAAAATTCCCTGGCGGTTCCGCCAACATGAATAGGTAGATTTCGAAGTGAACGGTCCCAGCTGCCGCATCATGGCAAAAAGTCCTTCTTCTGCAATTCTTAATGAACAAGCGACCCACGGTCTACGTCTTTGAAATCTTCCTGTGCCTGTAGACCAAGCCGTCAGGGATTTTTTAATTTTGAAGATCGGGTATAGTTCAATTGTCCTGGGATTAGAGAAAATGGTCAGTTGCCATGGAATATCGTAAGCAGAAATTACCGAATTGCCTTGATGGATTTCTTGTTGCCCAGTATGAATTGTTTATCAGAGTGAGACGTGAAAACGAGCTTTTATCATTACTAGAAGTTTAAAATTAGTGATAATTAAAGTTTTGGTGACCGTGGCATTATCGAATTTCGTGTACTTTTAAGATTTTAATACAACAAGGTTGCTGCATGCGGTGATGCAGTTGGTGTTAATTTCATATGCTCGAGGTGCACATTCATGCGTTTTAGCGACCACGGAATTACGGAATTTCACGTATTTTGATATTTCTAAACAATGCAATTGCTGCATGCAGCATACAGTCAATTTCACTGGTTTCTACGACCGCTTTGTTCATTATAAACAAAGGCTTTTCTTTTTCTTAACTAAAATCATAACTTAGTTGCCGAGGTAATTTTTATAGTGTTGCAACTTAACTTACTGTTAAATATTACAGTTAAATATTTAACGTGTTTTTTTTTAAAAAAAAGCTCCTCTCTAATTTATATTAACATCCTCTTTTGTCAGGGCAACTAACACTTGATCATTAATATTCCCCTTTTTGATATGTACTTGACGATCCTAACATACAGTTTTTGACGAATAATACAAATTTATAAGAATAAAAATCAATGCACGTTACGACACTAATTTTAAAAACGTATAATAGTACCGTCTAACTTAAAAACATATTCAAACTTCATGACGATTGGTCTATTTTTACGAAATTTACAGCCTAGAATATCTAAAAACAGACTAAAGACAGTCAGTCAAACGTATCATTATTCAATCTTCATAAATATCGATCCAAAACCCTAACCAAAACGTTCCCTTTCAAACAAAAAAAGAATGTTGTAATCGATGCATCAGTTGAAAATTTCATCTTGGACGTACTTAAATAAATATACAAACGAAAGGTATCAACTTTTTTTATGGCTGTCGTTTAAAAATAGTTAATGTTTTTCTCAATAAGTAATGCCAACATGTAGAAATTGACGTGTAAACATGGATCAAAGATCTTAATTTTCGATCTTTATACTATTTAGATGTTGAAATGTAAAAGTAAATTTTTTTGTTTTGTAGCTAGTTAAGCTTAGTTAGTTTTTTAAGCTAGTTAAAACATTCTTACAGTTACACAGCCTATTTTGAAGAAGCATAAATTTTCACGGTAGCCCTCTGCAACAACTGCAATACAAGTAACTTTCGAGGTAGATTTCTACAAATATTATATATATATATATTACAAAATTTAATTTTTTCCCCAATCTGCTAAATTATTCTATAAAATTTTTCCATTTAATAATGTTCCGTATATAACCCCGGCTTATTAAAATAATTCTTATTCTTAAAATAATCCTTTACTATCCATATGTAAAGCCAGTTTATCCTAATCCAACTAATAATATTTATTCGAAAGTAGTTAGATCTAAAAAAGGCGATAGCTTTTTTAAATTACTCTTTAAATGGAACATCTTTATTTTAATCCATTATGGAAATCCATTATTATTATTCCCGTGTAGTCAAATTGCTATAACTTCTTTATTTAAATGCTAAAATATCACATTTCTTAAATTATTCCGCTCAGAAAACCTTATTCCCATAAAATTATTCTATTATTAAATATTAAATATTAAATGTCTATTAAAATATTTCCAAAAAGCTTTCGTTCTCTTTTTTTTTCTACATCAAAGATACATTTTCTTTTTTTTCTTTATGCGTATTAAATTCGAGCTAGTCTCAAAACACACTCTCAAACAATCGAGAGAGACTTCGATTTGTTGACATGTCATTCATCTGGTACGAGATTATCGAAGCCTGTAGAAGATATTTTTCTAGCCAAGGAAACCGTTTTTCGTCAAGATAATTTCACCGGAAATGCTAATAAAGTTCTTTTAAAAAAATTGTGATTCGATGAAGGTCGCTCACGTGGCGTTTTTTGTACTCTTGCGCTGGCGAGGTTAAAACTGCAGACACATCTTGAAACAGTGAAGAATTTTGACGTTTAGCGTTGACTAAATGAACGGCTGTTCTATTAGACGGTGGAATTTTCGAAGTGCGGCGTTGATTAAAAGGAAAATGACTACTCGACAATGGGTTTTTTTGACATTTGGTCCGAAATGAATTTTATCAGAGCATTTCCCCGAAACCTAACAGGATTGTTTTTTTTGTTTTTTTTTAATAAATGAATTCGGTGCCTTTGTGTTCTTCTATCCTTCATTCTACATACTGCTCGGCCTACTACTGCTTAAAGTTCCTATTTCGACTGCATTAATGTGGAGATGTTTATAATCTTTTTTCTTCGACTGCTGTTAAATTCAGAGTGTGCGACAGCTGTTAAATTCGGACTGTGCCAGAAATTCCTCAATTTTGTGACATATATATATATATATATATATATAAGAATTATTTGTATGGAAAAACTGTTATTCAAAAAACGGAGCATTGGGGAGCCTTGTATATTCGTTAAATAAATTGAACAGGTAAGATAAAAAGCTGTCATTCTACATTTTCAAAGATAATCATCTGAAAGAAATATATTTCAACGGATTTGGAATTTGCAGTGTTTCCTAACAAATATTTTTGTGGTAGGTTTCTGCAACATTTTCAATAAAAAGAACTTTTAAGGTAGATTTTTTTTTTCAAAGAAAATCTAAAAAGAATTATTTATATGATACAAATGCTATTCAAAAACCTGAGCATTGGGAGGCCTTGTATATTGAGTTAAATAAATATAAGAGGTAAGATAAAGAGCTATCCTTTTACATTTAAAAAAATAATTATTTGTAAGAAATGTATTTCAACGGATATGGAATTTGCAGTATTTCCTATGAAATATTTACATAGTAGATATGTTTTAGTAGCAGAAATGTTTTCTGCAACATTTTCAATAGAAATCACTATTATGGTATATATTTTTTTAAAAATTCCAGAAAAATCTAAAAAGAAATATTTATATGAAACAAATGACATTCAAAAACCGGACCATTGGGGATCCTTTTATATTGAATTAAATAAATAGAAGAGGTAAGATAAAGAGCTATCCTTTTACATTAAAAAAATAATTATTTTAAAGAAATATATTTCAACGGGTATTGGAATTTGCTGTATTTCCTAAGAAATATTTACGTGGTAGGTTTCTGCAACATTTTCAATAGAAATATCTATTAAGGTATATATTTTTTAAAAATTTCAAGAAAAATCTAAAAAGAAATATTTATATGAAAGAAATGAAATGACATTCAAAAACCGGACCATTGGGGATCCTTGTATATTGACTTAAATAAATACAAGATAAAAAGCTGTCATTCTACATTTTTAAGAAAAATTATCTGAAAGAAAAATATTTCAACGGATATGGAATTTGCGTGATGTTTAAAATGCTGTTTTGAAATCCACATTAAAGCGTTTTAATCTTCATCAAATACATCATAGAAGGGATTATTTAAAATCAGAGAATTATCTATGCAACTTCTGACAGTTTTATTAAAGGTAAAAGGTACACGAGTAATCCTTTAAGGGTGGATAACTTATGGAGTAGATTTAGAATTAATTTAATTTGAATTTAACGAAATCTCTTAGTACTTTGAAATTTATATTCGAGTGAAATTATTTTACACAAAATTGTTATACAAAGTGCAAAAGGTTTAGGTTTATTGCGATAGGAACTGAAATTATTATTTTTATTTAATTTCATATTATTTAAGTAGTTTTGTAATAATTTTTTTGACGTACATTTGAATGATTTTTTTGCATTTCATTTTCCTTTCTCGTGTGTTTGTTTTTTATTTTTTACAGGTAAATACATATTTTAGAAGTGATGTTATTTTCCAAAGAAAGATGAATCTTTTTGTTAGAAAGACGTTAAATTATGTGTGAAATAACACATGATAGCATAGAAAATATATTCGTGACAAGCAGTCATACTAAAACATACTTTCTATTATCTAGATAGTCTCTCTCACGTGAAACGTGATTAATTAGTATGTATATTTCTTAAATTTTTTAAAAAATTACATGCTTACTAAAAATAGCAATGGTCCAAATAAATATTTGTTTATATTATATACATTAGAGTTTACTCCAGTGTTCTACCATTTTCCTTCCTGGCACCTTTATGAGGTTACCATAACCGATTTTTAGACCTTTCTAATTGGTCACAAACTGGGACACATCGAGGTTATAGTGATTTTGATACAACTCATCCTCAACGGCACGTGGTCACAATGAGATCAATTACGGTTAAATTTTGGTTAAGACATGCACAAAATTTTGTCACATCTTGTTCACGGTGCTACATGGAACATAACTTAATTAAGTCCAAATATTAATATAATAATTAGTAATGAAAATTTAAAAATAAAATGCTTGAAAATGAAGCGCGCAATTATGTTAAAAAACTAAATAGCACTGAAAATGTTAGAAATTGCATATAAAAACAAATATTATTTTTTCTTCAAATAATAACTTTGATTAATTCTCCGACAAAATTTTGTACAACCTGAAAAATGATATTTAAATGAATTAAAAAAATATTTTGGCAACATAAGCTTCAGATGTAAACAACATTTTGTCATATCTTCGTCACGGTGCTACATGGAACATAACGTAATTAAGTCCCAATATTAATATAAAAATTAGTAATGCAAATTTTAAAAGAAAAGCCTAAAATTAAAGCCCGCAATTATGTCAAAATAATAAATAGCAATGTAAATGTTAGTAATTGTAAGTAAAATAAAATATTTTTTTCCTATAATGACTTTAAATAGACCTCTGTGTAACGATTGTACAACCTGAAAAATTATATTTAAATTATTTTTTAAATATTTTGGCAACATAAGCTTAACGCAAATAAAGATTGAATTCAGCTGATTTAATTTTTTTTTTGTGACATTGAAAAAATATGTTTCAGCGTTTCCAAGTAATATTTCAAATACAAGAAAATAGGACTAATATTCATTAAGATACAACTAAATGTAATAATAAATGTAAAAGAAAATAGGAATTTTATGTTTAGATTAAATAACGAATTTTCTTTCTTTCTGTTTTCATAAAAGCAGTAATATAAAACGTATTTTTTAATTTTTAATGAGTTTATTCAGATTAGTTTACCATTGTATACTTTTTCGAATATTGAGAAATGTCTAAGAAAAGCGAGCTAACGAGGTTTACTACTAACGACGTTTACAACTAACGAGGTTTACAACTAACGAGGTTTATGATGAGTTTTGGTTAGCTGCAGTGCTATTCATGATTAGAAATTTTAAGCTATTGGATTTTTTGTAGTTTAAAAAACTTTAATAAAGAACGAAACTAGAAAAAAAACGAAATTTGAGGCAAATAATAAATATCGTAATAGCATTCAAATATTAAGATATTTATTAGTGATGAAAATTTTTCATTAGTATAAAAAACAAAAATGCCTTTATCGAGAATTAAAAAAAGTCATGTTACGTAAAAGTAATTAATTTAGAAAATACTTTTACCTTAAAAATGAAATTTTAATGACATTGAAGAAAGATAAGACGAATTTTAATTTTTATGTTAAAAATAAGTTTTTGATAAATTCCTGTTTACGTTAAGAATTTCAAGAAAATAAATTTGTGAGATAATTTTTTTATGAGAGCGGGTAAAGAAAAATTAATTATCTAAATTTTAATAAGTTTAGTTCATTTATAATTTACTAGTTTTTATCACAAAAATATAAAACCCTTGTAGCAATTAAAGATTATTTGTTGGTATTTTTTTTCTTTTATTTTTTCGTTATTTTTTTTTCAAAAATTTTATTTAATAAGCTTATGATAATATAATTAAACTTTCTTGTTTGGATTAATATTTTAAAGAATGAAATCAGTTGATTTTTTAAGACTATGAAGAAATAATTTATTGAAATGTAATGATATTTTTTAGATGTCGAAAAACGACAGTAATAAAACTTATAAAGATATTTTACTCGGGACAATGCTATTAATCGTTAAAAATATAAATTAATTGGATTTATTTTAGTTTAAAATATATTATGTGTAGAATAAATTTACTGATTCCATGAAAAAAGCTTTTAAAATAATTTTGAGAAAGATAATTCCTTATAAAAGCTTAACGAGAAATTCCGTTGGATTATATTAATTGAAACAAAAATATAAGATAATAGCGGAAAAGATTTTGAAATAATTAGTACTTTTTTTTTAGTCCAAACTATTTTAACTCCAATATACGTTTTCTGACAGCATTAAATTAAGTAATTCTTTGAAATGAATTTGAAAATATTACTTTGTGGTAGAACTTTAATCTAGAAAACCTAATTATCTAAACTTTAACGACTTTAGTTCATTTATAATAAACTATATCTCGTGTGACAAAATATAAAACCCTTTAGGGAATTAAAGATTATTTGTAGATATGTTTCATGTTTCTTTTTCCTTCAGATGAAAAAAAAAAAAAAAAAAAAAAAGATTGTTTTTCTAAGTTTCCACTAATTATGCTTCTGAAAAACATTTCAAAACTTAAAAAAAGTATTATAACCGAGAATGTAACATGCCTTGCGACATTAAATCTTGATAATTAGCTTATCTTATTACCTATCTATAGATTTTTAAAGAAAGTGACAATAGCATTTATCAAAATTTCAAGTTATAAACTTTCTGTAATATAGACTGAAATTTTATGTTTACTTAAAAACATTTAAAATTGATAGATTTTTTAAAATATTAGATATTAAGAGTAAAATTTGTTAATGACAAAACTTTTTTTTAGGTGCATTCGTAATTATATAAATGCGTAGGCACTTCTAGTGGTCGTCTGGCCTATCCTCTGTCCGTCTGTCCGCATATAACAGCGCAAAATCCACCTAACCGAATGGTTTGAAATTTAACATATATAGTCGCTGCAGAACTTTGTCGAGTTTAAAAGTTTTTGAAAATTGAATCAAAACTTAAAAAGATATTAAGAAAAGTTTTCTTCATTCTATTAAACCCTATCGTACGTAATTAATTTAATGATTTCCCATGATAGGTTATGATTCTAGGTTTCCATGGTGATTGCGTCCTATTTAAGATGGAGTCCTATTATTTCCGTATTATTGAATTTTTTAAAACCCGAATTTGTATACCAAAATTGTTTAATTATAGCAATCCTATAATCTACCGACAGTATTTTGGACAGACGTTTCCGGAGAAATAGATATTAAATTGAAAAAGAGAATAAGTATGGTTTTCAAAATCTGAAATTTTCAAAGCTAGGCTTAAGTATCTCATTGAAATTTTCAGTCAATGTCAACAAAAGATAAAATATTGCTAACTTAAAATGTGCTTATTTTATTATTGAAATTAATCATATCATAATAACAGACAATATAGTTAATTTTTTCAAGGAAATAATAACGGTGTTTTTTTTTTACATTGTTGTGTATTGGATATTTGCGCATAGTATCATATATTCTAATATGAGCAAATCTTGCGTGTGGTTATATATATATATATATATATATATATATATATATATATATATATATATATATATATATATAAGCAAATTTTATCTTAAAAACGGGTCTAACGATGTCGACGAAATTTTGTATCCTACCGTTTTGGGGCACCAGAAAACCATTGAGCTACGTCACGTGTTCGAGAAAATTAGATTAGTCATTAAATTAGGGTCATTATGGGTCATCAAGGGTCATAGTCAAGCTAATTCTATCTAAAAAACGGTTCAAACGATTTTGACTAAATTTTGTATCTTACCATTTTCGGGCACGAGAAGACTATTGGGCTCGGTCACATGTTCGAGAACTTTCAATTAGTGGGTCATTTTTGGGTCAACCCGGGTCAAGTTAATTTTATCTAAAAAACGGCTCTAACGATTTTGATTAAATTTTGTATCCTACGAGTTTCGGGCACGACAAAATCATTGGGCTAGGTCACATGTCCGAGAAAATTTGATTAGTCGGCCGTTTTTGGGTCACTGTGGGTCAAGATAATTTTATCTAAAAAACGGCTCAGGCTATTTACACAAAATTTTGCAGCCTATGGTTTTCGGGCACAAGAAGACTGTTGGGCTAGGTCACATGTTCGAGAAAATTCAATTAGTGGGTCACTTTGGCCATGGTTCATTATGGGTCAAGCTATTTTATCTTAAAAACGGCTCAGACTATTTAGACTAAATTTTACCTCCTGTGGTTTTTGAACACGAGAAGACTGTTGGGATAGGTCTCATTTTCGAGAAAATTCAATTAGTTGGTCATTTTGGTCATGAGTCATTATGGGTCAAGCTATTTTATCTTAAAAACGGCTCTGACTATTTAGACTAAATTTTGCCTCCTATGGTTTTTGGGCACGAAAAGACTGTTGGGCTAGGTTACATGTTTGAGAAAATTTGATTAGTAGCTCATTTTGGTCATGGGTCATAGTATTTGAACTCAAAGCTAATTTTGACCGAGCATAGCTCGGTCTTCCCTGCTCGTAATTTTAATGTAACACAATTCTAATTAATTGTATGTAAATGTGTATTGAAACTTGCTTTCATAAAATAAATCAGTATCTATAATATGAAAATCTGCACATAAAATAAATTATGTATTCATGCATTTGTGTATAAGAGTGCAACAGCTATTTCACCAAGATCTAAATATTTATAAAACTAGTTATAGTTCCAATGCACCTGATATGTCGAGATGGGCATGCAATTTCCAACTTGTTTTATTTATTTATATGCATTTCATAGGTTTGTGCCTGTTAAAAATTCCGAAAGAATCTGTAATATCAATTACAGTATTACAGTACCATATACTGAGTTAAAATTCATGTCTATCTGTAACCTTGGTAATCTCTGTGAAATATGTTTTAATTAAAAATATATTACAAAGAAAAACAATCAGAAAAATATTTAATTTGGTATCAATAATATCTTAAAAAATCGTTTAATTAATTATTATTAAGATAACTTTTTAGGCAGAATGAAATACAATTGCTGTAATGTGTCTTTAAGAAGAGGAAAAAACCCTTTAAATTATTTTTGAAAACACTTCATCATGCTAATAAAAACACCTTAAGGATAATTAATGATCACGTTTAGTTATTTTATACGCTACTTCTTTTAACATATTAAAAAAATAAAAGTAACATTCTTTTTTTTTTTCAAATTTTCCGTTTAATAATTTTATGATAATATAATTAAAATTTCATGTATAAATTAGGATTTATAAAATAATAAAATCAGGCAATCAGTGGATTTTAGAGCAGCTATTGAAAAAGTAATGTTGTAAACTATAATGAATATTTATCGAATCTTCGAAAAATCTTGGGATAAACTTTTGAGTATTTTTTTTATGCGGGACAATGCTATTTCTTAAAAAAATTATGTCTTTGATTTTTTTCTGTTTAAAGGATTTTTTGTATTGTATAAATTTACTCGTGGTATTACGTTAAAGAAACTTGTAAAAGAATTTTGTAAAAAAAAATTACAAGAACGTATTGAAATATTACGATGGTTTATTAATAGAAACAGTAATATTAAATGATAAAATTTTGATATCATTTTTACTTTATTTTAGTCCAAATTATTTTATCTCCAGTATACTTTTGCTAATAGCATTTTGAACTTCGTAAGTTTTTAATTTCAATTTGAAAATGTTAGTTTCTGATAGAACTTAAATCTACATATTTTTTTTATTCTGACAAAAAATTATTTTTCTTTTTAAAAATAGCCTTAATTACATATCATTAAATTTTATTTTGTTAGATGTTAAATAGTAGATTGATTGCATAAATATTAAACTTGAAAATAAAATTTTATACGTCATAAAAATCTTCATCTAACAAAGTCATTTATTTAAACTACGAGACCATATTTCAATAAGTAACATGGCCGCCAAATTTTACGCTTTTTTGCAGGCCAAACAAATATATTTGAACCAGAAATTTTACTTAATTAATAAAATAAATATCTTACTACATTTCATTAAATAAACACATCACGCCTTTTATTAAGTAATTGTATTGGTTGAAAACATGTTTATATGATTTTAAAAATGCGTAGAAGTTGGCAGCTATAAATAGATTAAGTAGCAAAACAAAGTACAAAAAGAAATTACAATCTTTTACATAAATTAAGAGGACAACATCAATTCCAAAATCCTATGGATAACAGCTGATATTGATTATCTTCTTCTCTGGAACTATTGAAGTGATTTCAATAGTTTTATTCATTTGTTTATTTATTTATGTATTGGTATTATAACTAGCTAAATTTCGATCAATGTTTGCAAAAGCACGAATATTGGACTATTATTTCTTGCGGAACTGTCAATTTATCCTTTACCCACTTCCAAAACTATAAAACAAATTGTAAAGTTGCTTCAGTGGCTCTCTAGAAAATGGCACAACAATATCAGTTGTTTTTCATTGGATTTTGCAAGTGTTGTTGACCTCTTAAACAATAATTTAAAGTTGAACTCTGTCAAACAATAAATAAAAATGATGAAGCATGATACTTTAAGTGATTTACTAAATAACTTCAACGAGCACGTATTTCGCAAGCAAATAGGGCAAATCGGCTTTTATCCGCGAGAAAAAAAAAAAAAAAAAAAAAAGGATAAAAAGTTTCTTTTGAAAATCGTGAAAAAAGCATAAAGCTAAGACATAAAACTTCTGTCGAAAATTAAATGTTTTTATTCATCGGGTGATAAGTTTTATCATTCCATCGAATGACAAGGCACGGATTTCTGAACATCTTTTGACTTTATGTAACGTAAAATGATTCAGTCAGAAATTTAATTTTCGGTCTATAAGTGTGGTGGGAGGGGTGTTTTTGAAATTGCAGCTAATAAGGATGTCGTAAAAACATATTTAGGACTTGCGAAATATAGCGGCAAGTTTTTATTTCAGACAATACAATTAATTGTTAAAAATGTGAAGTTTTTGGAATTTTATAGTTCAAAAGTCTTAGTGAGATTTCTAATTCCCTTCGCTGATGCTAAACCTACGAGCGTTGAATGTATTAGTATTTTTAAAATGTCATTTATTCAGGAAATTAATATTTTAAACTTTTTCTCTCTTTTTAATTTAATGCAATCAGAAAGGTTAAAATATTACGATTCGTCTGTTATGTTTTTACGTTGTTATGATGTTGAAAAATATTACCATTTGTTTGTTTGTTACTCGATCTTATATTAAGTACTTAAATGAATCGACTACATAAATGTTAATCTCTTTATTACGTTTTACCCTATTTTCATTAAAAGTATAGAAAATCCTTGCCCTTAGATAGAAACTTTTGTGTACGGATACTGTTTATTTATTTATTTTTATTTTTTTTTTTGAGAAAAATCTGTAATTTCTCTTGAGAGTTTTCAACATATGTTCTCATTATATCCGATTTTTGTTACAACCGAGTGTTTTGCAATGTGTTTTTAAATTAGACCGACCATTTTGTTTCTTTATGCTCGTGACATATAAAACCGAGTTTTCACTTTTTCCGATCTTGCAATAACTGAGTTTGACTGTGTTTTATTTTGCAGCAAGGAACGCTCGCTGAAATAGGCGAATTACATGTGGACCCAATTATAGAAAAGTTAAGAATTCCAGAATACGTGAAATCATGCAAGTCAAGCAGGACGTTGTACAGACGATCGAATTTAATAAGTTTAGCTGGTATGGCAGCTGGCATGTTCGCAGAATGAAAGAAGAGCGCCTTCCAAGAATTTTTTTAAAATATTTCCCGAAAGGGAGACAAGGGAGAGGCAGACCAAGAATGACTTGGAAAAATTGTATTGTGGAGTCATTGAAAACTGATATGTAAAGTTATGTTGTATTGCCCTGTACAAGAAAAGATAGAAAATAGACAAAATATACTTTTATTGGTCGAAGCAACCCACTGATTAGTTGAAATCCTTCAGTATGATGATGAAGTCGATTATTAAGCTAGGAAAGTTTAATATTATCAGACACGCCTTCCTATACTGCAAAAGCTCCCAAGTGGTCTGATTTTTAAAAGCAGTATTTTCTAAGAAATATTTTCGTGGTGAGTTTCGGTAACATTTGCTATTGAAATAACTTTCGAGGTAGATTTCTACAAAACTTTCCAAGAAAAAAATCGAAAAAGAATATGTTTGTATGAAAAAAGTAGTATAAAAAAATGGAGTATTTGAGAACCCTGGTATGCTGGCTTAAATAAGTACGAGACGTACGATAAAAGAGATACCACTCCACATTTCTAAAAATAATTATCTGAAAAAATGACAGTTTTACCGGACATGGAATTTGCGTGTTTAAAATACCGCTTCGAAATCCGTGTTAAAGCGATTTTATCTTCCTAGAATACATTATAGAAGGGATTATTATAATTCAGAGCATTATCTAGGAATCCTCTGACACTTTTGTTAAAGGTAAAATATACACAAATAATGTTTTAAGGATGGATAATGCATGGCGTAAATTTAGAATTAATTTAATTTAAAATTACACGAAATCTCTTACCACATTGAAATTTATATCCGAGAGAAATTCTTTTATACAAAATTGTTGTTCAATGTTGAAAAGATTTTAGGCTTATTGCGATAGAAACTTAAATTATTATATATATTATTTATTTCCTATTGTTTAAGACATTTTGTAATACATTTTTCGACAAATTATTTATGAATTTTTGTATTTGTATTTTCTTTCTCATGTGATTTTTCATCTTTATTTTTTACAGATAGATGTTTTTTTTTCGAACTATTATTATTTTAAAGAAAATAAACCTATTTTTATTAGAAACACGTTAAATTATGTGTGAAATAATACATGGTAACACAGAATATTTCAAGCAAAGCAGTCAAAATTTCAAAACAAAAAAGGTAATCATCTATGATCTACATAGCCCTCTCATGCAAAACATAATTAACATAATTATATAACTTTTTTTTTAATTGTCTATTAAAAATATAAGAAAGGTACAACTAAATATTTGTAACACAGATTTGTGCTTACCCTGGTGTTCTACGCTTTTTTTCGCGACTCCTTTACCAGGTCATCATGACCGACTTTTTTAGTCCTTTGCAACTAGTCACACATCGAGGTAACAGTGCATTGGATAAATCATATCTTGAAAAGCACGTGGCCACGTGGACAATAAGGGTTACAGTTTGGTTACGGTACATAAACATTTTCGTCATGTCTTGGTGCCGGTGCTACATGGAACATTACGTAATTAAGTCCACATATTATTATAACCATTAGCAATGAAATTTTTAAAAAATTGCTTTAAAATGAAACATACAATTATGTTAAAAAAATAATATCATTATTAGCAGTGAGAATTGTTGAAATTGTATGTAAAAGAAAATACCTTTGGTCAGCGGTGCAAAAAGGCTGATTCCCACCACTAAATTTTATTAGTATTCTTCGTCAAATTTTATTTGTATACTTCGCTTATATTTTATCAGTAATCTTATTAGGTGAAGAATACTAAAAATTTAGTGGTGGGAATCGGCCCATTGGCGCCTAGATTTTTGCACCCCTGCCTTTGGTCATATAATAACAAAAAATATTACGTACAGACAGAAAATTGATACAGTGCCCTCTCCCTTATACGCGATGTTCAGTTATTACAGCTAGTACCACCATTTTAATATAGTAAAATCCGATTTATAAATTCTGCTATTAAAAAAGACAAAAATTACTTTAAAAAAACTGGTACTAAAAAATAATTACCGTGCATCGCGCATAAGTGAGTGGTCACTGTATTTAAAATATTTAAAAAAATAATCTGGTAACGTAAACATAATATAGATACATCATTCATTCAGCTATCTTTTAAGTTTTTTTTTTTTATGACATTAAAAAATATATTCCAAAATTTACAGTTAATGTTTTTACGATAACAAAATTTGAATTTTATATTGAAATTATATAATGAATTTTTTTTTCTCATTCTATAAGAGCAGAAATTTAATATGTATCTTTTAAATTGTAATGAGCTTCAGTTTATTTTACCATTGATACTTTTTCTACTACTCAGAATGACTAAGAAATATTATACCGATTATTAAAACGAGGTTTTATGATGAGTTTTACTTCATATAGTACCATTCATGATTAGAAATTTTAAACTTGATATTTGTAAAAGGATTTTCATTAATAAACTTAGGTAAAAAAAAAAATATGTGAATAATAAATATTGTAATAGTATTCATATATTAAGATATCTAGTAGTGATGAAAATTTGTTATAAGTATAAAAAACAAAAATGCCTTTATTGAGACTTTTATTTATTAACAAGAATTCATGTTACATAAAAATAATTATTTTAGAAAATACTTTTGCGCTGAAAACGTAAATTTGATGACATTGAAGAAATGTAATGTAAATTTTATTTTTTTAAGTTAAGAACAAGTTTTTGATAAATGAATGTTTAGGATAAGAATTTTAAGATATAAATTGGAAAGATTTATTTTTATCAAAACCGGTAAAGATAACATAATTATCTAAACTTTAATGTGTTTAGTTTATTTATAATTCCCTATTTTTTGCGCCGAAATATAAAACCCTTGAGACAATTAAAGATTACTTGTAGATATTTCTCATGTTTCTGTTCTGGTTTTTTTTTAGTAAGTTTATAATAATATGATTAATATTTCATGTTTGGATTAGGGATTTTATATAATGAAATCAGTGGATTTTTCTTTTTTTGTATGGGATAATATTTTGAAGACATAATTTATTAAAATGTAATGTTTTTTTCCGTCTTAAAAAAATATCGGTAAAAAACTTATTAGGAAGATCTTTTACTCGGTGCAATGCTATTAAAAATTTTCACTCACTAGATTTTTTTTTTTTTTTTAGTTTAAAAGATCTTATGTGTAGTATAAATTTACTGTTGATGTTCTATTAAAGAAGCTTTTAAAAGAATTTTGCAAAATATAATTACTTACAAGAACTTAACTATAGGTATTACGATGCATTATATTAAGTGAAACTATTAACTGACAAGATTTTGAAATAAATAGTACTTTTTTTTAGTCTAAACTATTTTAACTCCAGTATGCGTTTTCTGATAGCATTAAATTAAATAAGTTTTTAAAACAAATTTGAAAATGTTATTTTGTGGTATAACTTTAATCTAAAAAACCTAATTATCTAAACTTTAACGACTTTAGTTCATTTATAATTCGCTATATCTTGTGACAAAATATAAAACCCTTTAGGGAGTTAAAGATTATTTGTAGATATATTTTATGTTTCTTTTTCCCTGAGATAAAAAAAAAAAAAAAAAAAAAAAAAAAAAAGATAAGTTTGGTTTCCTAAGTTTCCACTAATTATGCTTCTGAAAAAAAATTTAAAAACTAAAAAAAAAAATATATTTTAACTGAGAATGTAACATGCCTTGCGACGTTAAATCTTGATAATTACATTAGTTTACACGGTTTATAAAAGCCTGCAGGTCGCCAAGCAGTTTTCACATACTGTGCCTCACTCCGAGTCCTTTGGAAACATTATGAGTGGTGATAGATTTTTACACGGGTCTCGGAGTATGCACTTCTATATCATTTCTTTTTATGTGATATCACTTCTTTTTATGGCTGACATTTTAGGTTTGTGGCTTGGTGGGATCATTTACAACGAGTTGTTTTTGATGAGATATCACTCCTTTTTATAAGTTGTTTAATTTCAATTACACAGATCCCATTTTTATTCAGAAAAGAAAAGATAAAAGAAAGATAAAAGGGGCAAAATAAAAGAATAATTGTGATGCTATAAACAGAATATGTGTATTTTTTCATAGATTCTAGTGCACTGAGTACGGGAAAATTATTGAAAAAAATCTGTCACGTCTAGTTAAAATAATATTCATTAAATACTTAAAAATAATAATAACATGAAATATAAAAAGAAAAATTAGAATCGATTGATTTTACTCTTCTTTTTATAATTTTCTGGATCTGTTTCGCTTAACCCCTTCAGGGGCAAAGTACTCCTGTATCTAAAATGTTGAAATGATTGATTGACACCAGGATTAACGAACGAATTTAATTTAAAATAAGTAAAAGCTTTTTTTTATGTACCTTATAAATTCAAAATTTGATTATAAAATTCTGGTGTCGTTGTGGCATTTTGGAATTAAAATTAAGTGGTATATGTAATATACCTTTGCCCTTCAAGGGGTTAAAATAGACCAGCAGTAGTCCCCTAACATACTTTCGTCCCAAAATCCTTTTGTCTTCAAACACTTTAAGGTCTTGGTGAAAACGCTCGCCCTGCTCGTTACTTACGGCGCCCAAGTTTTAAGGGAAAAAATCCGGTTGTAAATGGAGAAAATGTACCTTCAGAGACATGCTTACACCCATTGCATGATAGTTTTTTAATAAAACAAAAATATTTTTTTCCTAATTTTCATCTTCAGGATTTCCTAAGAATCTATGAATGACTGTTTTTTTTTTTGGTGAAATAACTGCTGAAAATTTGACTTCGATTTCGGTAATAAGTTAATTTGATATTTGGTGTCAATAAGTTCCACTGATTTAGATAGTTGAAAATCTCGCACAAGGTCGTTCAACTCATTTTGGTTTATTAAATGTGGCGTTTTATCATCTTTGATTACGAATTCGTCATCATTTTCATCCTCCATAAACAGATTGTCACTATCTTGGCATCTCGCACTTGACATACCTGCACGCAAAAGATGTGACAGAGTTTCCTAATGTGATATCGTTTTTGAGACTGATGGAATGTCAGAATATTGAATTTTATGTTTATTTTTTTAATTAAAGCCTGCAGTTTTCGTCAAACAAAAATAACAGTAATTTTTGTGATTTGAAGGTTCTCTCCACAGCATTGGTGATCCAAATTGAAGATACTTTTTTTCTCCCGAAGCCCAGCATATAAGAGTAAGCCTACAGCTTTCACAAAAAACATGAGGGACACACTTTTTATCTTGATTAAACACTGAGAAACCAAAATAATGCACATATGCTGTTTTAGAAATTCTTATATCAGTCTTCCTTTTTTTGCGAATATAAATTGTCCACAAACGTAACAAAAACGACCAGAATTTAATTCACACACTCTATAAGACATTTTATCAAAAACACAACCACTTTAGTTCACAAAAACACAAGAAAAAGGGAATATAGAATTCAAGTTGACAACGCGGATAGGTTGAACGTGACGTGATAGATATATTATAGAAATAAAAATGTGAATATTGAAAAATGTAAAAATTTTTAAAATGTGACGTGATAGATTTTTTTCAAATAGCGCCTTTCATTAGTAAGAGGTAGTATAATAAGAAAATAGGTGTTTCATCAAAAGTACATAAAAAATGTTTAAATTTGTAAACCAGTGTTATCTTATCCTATTACCTATCTATCGATTTAAAAAAAAGTGACATTAGCATTTATCAAAATTTCAAGTTATAAGCTTTCGGTGATATACACTGATATTTTATGTTTCTTTAAAAACATTTAAAATTGATAGATTTAAAAAAAATTAGATATTAAGAGTGAAATTTGTTAATGACAAACTTTTTTAGGTGCGTTCGTAATTATATAAATACGTAGATACGTAGAAATATATAAATACGTTTAACATATATCATCGTTGCAGAATTTTGTCCAGTTATTTCAAATTTTATGAAAATCAAATCAAACAAATATTAATAAAAGTTTTCTTCATTCTATTAAATCCTATCATAAAGTAATTCATTCAATGCTATCCCATGATAGGTAATTCTTGGTTGCAATGATGATTACTTCCTATTTAAGATGGAGTCATATTTATTACGCATTACTGAATTTAAAAACCAAGTTTGTATACTAAAATTGTTTAATTATAGTAATCCTGTAATCTACCGACAGTTTTGTAGATAGATTATTCCGGAGAAATAGATATTAAATGGAAAAGTGTCTAAACATGGATTTCAAAATCTCAAATTGTCAAAGCTAGGGTTAAGTTTCCCAATGAAATTTTCAGTAAATGTCAACAAAAATAAAATATTGCCAACTTAAAATGTACTTATTTTAATACGGAAATTAATCATATTAAAATAACAGACAATATAAATCATTTTTTTAGTGAAATAATAACAATGATTTTTTTTTTTTTTTTTTACGTTATGTTGTATTGGATATATGCGCATAGTATAATTTTAATGTAACATAATTGTAATTGTTTGTTTGTAAAAGTGCACTGAAACTTAATTTCATATAATAAAATTAATATCTATAATCTGAAAATCTGCACATAAAATAAATTTTGTATTCATGCATTTTTGCATAAGATCTGAATATTTATCAAACTAGTTATTGTAGGAACGCACCTCATTTGTCACGTTTGATGTACCATTTTCAACTTGTTTTGTTTAATTTATATGCCATTTCTCAGTTTTGTGCCTATTAAAAACTCAAAAAGAAACTGTAATATCAATTTTAGAGTTACAGTTCAATAAGCTGAGTTAAAACTTTATGCCTATCTGTAACGTTGGGAATCATTGTTGAATATTTTGAATTACTGGATTTTTATAATTAAAAATATATTACAAAGAAAAAAAATCAGATAAATATTAAATATTGGGATCCATAATATGTAAAAAAAACTTCTAACTAATTTTTGGTATGAATAAAAAATTGCTGTAATGTGTCTTAAAGAAGAGCAAAAAACCCTTTTAAATTATTTTTGAAAACACTTCATCATGCTATTGTAAACATCTTCAGGATAATTAAAGGTCATTTTTAGCTATCTTTCACGCTACTTCTTTTAACACATTAAAATAATAAAAATAACATTATTTATTTTCAACTTTTCCATTTAGTAAGTTTCTGATATTATAGTTAAAATTTTATGTTTGGATTTGGATTTTTAAAATAATGAAATCAGTGGATTTTTTTAGAGCAGCTATTTAAAAAATAATTTTTTAAACTTTGATGAATTTTTATTGCGCTTTCGAAAAATCTCAGGAAAAATGTTATTATTTGTTTAAAAAATTATGTCTTTGATTTTTTTTCCTGTTTAAAGGATTTTTTGTATAATATAAAACTTGTGATATTCCGTTAAAGAAGATTGTAAATGAATTTTGTAAAATATTACTTACAAGAATATAACGAAATATTACGATGGTTTTGTAATTGAAACAGAGTTATTAAATGATAAAATTTTGAGATCATTTTTACTGTTTTTAGTCTAAATTATTTTAACTCCAGTATACATTTGCTGATAGCATTAAACTAGAATTTTTAATACAAATTTGAAAATGTTAATTTATGATAGAACTTATTCTAGATATTTTCTTATTCTGAGAAATAATTTGTTTTCTTTTTAAAAATATCTTAAATTACATATGATTAAATTCAATTTTGTTAGAGGTTAAATAGTAGATTGTTTGCATACTGATTAAACTTAAAAGTTGAATTGTATAGTCATACAAAATCTTATTTTCCTTATATTTATTTGACCTTATTTCAATAAATAACTTATCCGCCAAATTCTATGCTTTATTGTAAGTCAAATAAACATGTCTGAAACAAAAATTTTACTTAGAAAAAATATATATTGTACTACATTTCATTAAATAAACGCAGCACGCATTTTATTAAGTAATTTTAATGGTTGAAAACACGTTTACATGATTTTAAAAATGCGTTGCAGTTGACAGCTATAAATATATATTAAGTAACAACACAAAGTACAAAAAGAAATTACAATATATTACATAAATTAAGAGGACAACAACAATTGAAAATCTTATGGAAAACAGCTGATATTGATTATCTTCTTCTCTGGAACTATTAAAGCGATTTCAATAGTTTTATTCATTTGTTTATTTATTTATGTATTGGTATTATAACTAGCTAAATTTCGATCGATGTTTGCAAAAGCACGAATATGTGACTATTATTTCTTGCGGAACGGTCAATTTATCCTTTACCCACTTCCAAAACTATAAAACAAATTGTAAAGTTGCTTCAGTAGCTCTCTAGAAAACAGTACTACAACATCAGTTGTTTTTCATCGGTTTTTACAAGTGTTTTTGACCTCTTAAACAATAATTTAAAGTTCAACTCTGTCAAACAATAAATAAAAATGATGAAGCATGATATTTTAAGTGACTTACTAAATAACTTCATCGAGCACGTATTTCGCAAGTAAATAGGGAAAATCCGCTTTTATCTGCGAGACAAAAACGACATAAAAGGATAAAAAGTTTATTTTGAAAATCGTAAAAAGCATAAAGCTGAGACATAAAACTTCTGTCGAAAATTAAATGTTTTTATTCATCGGATGATAAGTTTTATCATTCCATCGAATGATAAAGCACGGATTTGTGATACATCTTTTAACTTTATGTAACGTAAAGTGTTTCAGTCTGAAATTTATTTTTCAGTGTATAAGTAGGGGGGGGGGAGTTGAAGTGGCAGCTAATGGGGGATGCCGTAAAAAAAAACATTTGTGACTAAGGAAATATACACTATTAAAAATTTGCAGCAAACTGTGCAGTCATTCGACCGTTTTTATAGGAAACGGTTACATACCCGTAATTTCACTTTATTCTGACCATAATTTCGGTTATAATATGGTCAGAATAGAGTTAAAGTACGGTTATGTAACCATTTTCTATAAAAACGGTCAAATGACTGGACAGTTTGCTGCAAATTTTTAACAGAGTAGCTACAAGTTTTTAGTTCAGACAATACTATTAATTTGCTAAAAATGGGAAGCTTTTGGAACTTTATAGTTAAAAAGTTTTAGTGAGTTTTCGAATTCCTTTCACTAATGTTAAACCTACGGGCATGGAATACATTAGCATTTTTAAAATGTCATTTACTCAGGATATTAATATTTTAAACTTTTTCTCTCTTTTTCATTTAATGTAATGAGAAAGGTAAAAGTATTACGATTTGTTTGTTATATTTTTATGTTGTTATGTTGTCGAAAAATATTACCATTTGTTTGTTTGTTATTCGATCTTATATAAATTTTGTATTTAAATGAAATGACTACATGAATAATAAATCTCTTTAATATGTTTTACGACGCTTCCGTTAAAGGTGAAAAACACCCTTGCTCTGCGATATACACTTTTCTGCATGAATAGTGTTTATTTATTTATTTATTTATTTATTTATTGAAAAATCTGTAATTTCTCTTGAGAGTTTTCAAAATATGTGTTCATTATATCCGATTTTTGTTACAACCGAGTGTTTTGCAATGTGTTTTTATATAAGACCGACTATTTTATTTCTTTATGCTCGTTAAAACCGTGTTATCGTGTTATGCGATCTCGCAGTAAGCGAGTTTGACTGTGTTTTATTTTGTAGCAAGTCACGCTCGCTACAATAGGAGAATTAGGTGTGGACCCGATTATATAACTGTTCTCTAATGAATTCAAAATTTATTCCTTTTAAATTTAAATAAAAGTTTTATAATAACGATATTTTCAGAGAGAATAAAATATGAAAACAAATTTACAATATACTATATTTATACATTCTTAATAAAACTCTTTTTTAAAACCCGATAAATAAATAATATTAAATTTTGTTTATATTTTATTATCTTTGAAAACAAATCCTACATCCTAAATATCTTCCTAAAAAGAATCTGCTGTCTACCGAATTGGACTTTTGGCGAAGATTAGCAAGAACATCAATACTATTAAAAGTTAAAAATTCAAGTATACGTGAAATCATTCAAGTAAAACAATATGTTGTACAGACGATCACAGAATGAAAGAAGAGCGCCTTCAATTTTTTTTTATTAATAGTTCCTAGATGAAGGAGGGGCAGACCAAGAATGACTTGGAAAAATTGCAATTTAGAGTCATTGAAAACTTATAAGTTAAGTCATGTTTTAATGCCCTGGACAGGGAGAAATGGAAAATATACAAAATATAATATACTGTTATTGTTGAAAAATAGTTTTATGGGTCGAAGCAACCCACTAATTAGTTGAAATTCCTAAAGATGATGATGAAGTCTTGGTTATAAAGCTAGGAAAGTTTAATTTTTTTCAGGCGCGTCTTCCCCGCTATACATCAAAACTCCCAAGTGATTCGATTTTTTATAGCAGTATTTCCTAAGAAATATTTTCGTGGAGGTTTCTGCAACATTTGCTATTGAAATAACTTTCGAGGTAATATTTCGAGGATTTAATTCTAGAAAATTTTTAAGAAAAAATCTAAAAAGTATATGTTTGTATGAAAAAAAAAATAGTATCGAAAAAACGGACCGTTCGAGAGCCCTGTATACTGGCTTAAATAAATACAGAGGTATAATAAAAGACGTACCAATCTACTTTTCTAAAAATTATTATATGAAAGAAAACAGTTTTACAGGACATGGAATTTGTGTGTTTAAATTACTACTGCGAAATCCATATTAAACCGATTTTATCTTTCTACAATACATTATAGAAGGGATTATTATAATTCAGAGCATTATCTAGGAATCCTCTGACACTTTTGTTAAAGGTGAAATGTATACACGAATAATCTTTTAAGGATGGATAATGTATGGCGTAGATTTAGAATTAATTTAATTTTAAATTACACGTATTCGCTTAGTACTTTGAAATTTATATTCGAGAGAAATTCTTTTATACAAAACTGTTGTTGAAAGTTCAAAAGATTTTAGGTTTATTGCGAAAGAATTTTTAATTATCGTATATATTTTTTATTTATATCATTTAAGACATTTTGTAATAAATTTTTCGACAATATAAAGTCGAATTTGAATATATATATTTTTTAATTTATGAATTTTTTTTTTGTCGTGTGATTTTTAATTTTTATTTTTTACAGGCATATATTCTCTTTCAAACCGCCAGTATTTTCCGAGAAAATAAACATATTTTCATTAGAGACACGTTAAATTAAGTGTGAGATAATACATGGTAACACAGAATATATTTTCGTGGAAAAAAAATCAAAATTTTAAATAAAAAATGGAAAACGTCTATTATCTACATGGTCCATCACATGTAAACCATAATTAATTATACGTTTTTCGAAAACTAGGCGATTAAAAAAATAGCAAAGGGCCAACTAAATATTTGTTTAATTAATATGGTCCTAGTATATGGGCCTAATAATCCTATTATTTTACCATTTTGTTCATGACTACTTTATGAGGTCATCATGACAGATTTTTTTTTTGTACTTTGCAACAGGTCAAAAAATGAAACACATCGATGTTACATTGACTTGGTGACATATGATATTCACTAGCACGTGACCACAATGACGACAATAAGGGTTACAGTTTGGTTACGACACATACAAATTTTCGTCATGTCTTGGTCACAGTGTTTACAGGGAGCATTACGTAATTAAGTCCACATAATCATTAGCAAAGAAATAAAAAAAAAAGCTTGAAAATAAAATACGTGATTATGTTAAAATACTAATATAATCACTAGCAATGAAAATGTTAAAAATTGCATGTGAAAGCAAATATCTCTTTTCATATAATGACTTTGAATAATTCTCTGTGAAAATCTTGTATAGCCCGAAAATTCACATTTAAATTATGTATTTAAAAAATATTTTGGCAACATAAGCTTAATAAGATAAAAATTGAATTCATCTAATTTAAATATATGACATTGGAAAAATATGTTTCAGATTTTCGAAGTAATATTTTAAAGACAAGATAATAGGAATTTCATATTTAGTTTAAATAACGAATTTTCTTTCTTTCTGTTTTTATAAAAGCAGAAATTTAAAAAGTATTTTTTAATTTTATAATGATCTTTTTTTTTTAATATTGAGAAATGCCTAGGAAAAGCGAGCTAACGAGGTTTACGACTAAATAAGTTTATGATGAGTTTTTACTAGGTGCAGTGCGTTTCATGATTAGAGAAAATTTAAATTACTGGATTTTTTGTAGTTTAACAGATTGTAATACAAAATCTAACTAGAACACAAAATTAAAATTGATGTAAATAATGAATATCGCAATAGCATTCAAAAATTAAGATAATTATTAGTGATGGAAAATTTTCATTAGTATAAAAACAAAAATGCCTTTATCGAGCATAAAAAAAGTCACGTTAACTTAAAATAATTATTTTAGAAAATACTTTTTTCTTAAAAATGCAAATTTAATGACATTGAAGAAAGATAAGACGGATTTTAATTTTTATGTTAAAAATAAGTTTTTGATAAATTCATGTTTACGTTAATTATTTTAAGAAAATAAATTTGAAAGATATTTTTTTATGAGAACGGGTAAAGAAAAACTAATTATCTGAATTTTAATAAGCTTACATCATTTATAATTTACTAGTTTTTTCACCAAAATATAACTAAAATAACCCTTGTGGCAATTAATAATCATGTGTAGATATTTTTCACCTTTTTTTCTTTCGTTTTTTTTTCAAAGATTTCATTTAATAAGTTTGTCATAATATAATTAAAATTTCGTGTTTGGATTAATATTTTAAAAAATGAAATTAGTGGATTTTTTTTTTTTTATGAGAGAAGATTCTGAAGAAGTAATTTATTAGACTGTAATGATTTTTTTGCGACTTCGAAAAATGTCTGTAAAAAAACGTATAAAGATACTTTACTTATAAAGATATTTTACTCTGGACAATGCTATTAATAATTGTTAAAAAATTTGATTAATTGGATTTTTTTTTAGTTTGAAAGATCTAATGTGTAGTATAAATTTACTGATGGTATTCCATTAAAGAAGCTTTAAAAATAATTTTGAAAGAGATAGTTACTTATAAAAACTTAACAAGAAATTCCGATGGATTATTTTATCTGAAACAACACTATATACTGACACAAGATTTTGAAATCATTAGTACTTTTTTTTTAGTCTAAACTATTTTAACTCCAGTATACGTTTTCTGATAGCATTAAATTAAACAATTTTTTAAAACAATTTTGAAAATGTTATTTTGTGGTTCAAAATTAATCTAGAAAACCTAATTATCTAAACTTTAACGACTTTAGCTCATTTATAATTGACTATATCTTGTTAAAAAAAATAAAACCCCTTAGGGAATTAAAGATTATTTATAGATATATTTCATATTTCTTTTCCTATGAGATACAAAAAAAAAAAAAAAAAAAAGATAAGATTGTTTTCCTAAGTTTCCACTAATTATGCTTCTGAAAAACATTTCACAACTAAAAAAAATTGTTCTAACTGTGAATGTTACATGCCTTGCGACATTAAATCATGATAATTAGCTTATCTTATTACCTATCTGTCAATTTTTTAAAAATGTGACATTAGCAATTATCAAAATTTCAAGTTATAAACTTTCGGTAATATACACTGAAATTTTATGTTTATTTAAAAACATTTAAAATTGATAGATTTTTTATAAGATTAGATATTAAGAGGGAAATTTGTTAATGACAAACCTTTGTTCAGGTTCTCTCGTAATCATACAAATATGTAGCACCTATAGTCGTTGTCTGATCCATCCGCCTGTCCGTCTGTCCGCATGTAACAGCGCCAAAATTACCCAACCGAATGGTTGGACATTTAATTTATGTAGTCGTTGCAGCACTTTGTTTAGTCGTTTCAAATTTTGTGAAAATCGAATCAATCATTAAAAAGATATTAATAAAAGTTTTCTTCATTCTATTAAATCCTATCATAAGTAATTAATTTAATGATACCCCATGATAGGTAATGATTCTAGGTTGTCATGTTGATTACGTCATACTTAAGATGGAGTGATATTATTTCCGTATTGCTGAATTTAAAACCGAATTTGTATACTAAATTTTTTTAATTATAGCAATCCTATAATATGCCGACAGTTTTTCCGGATAGATGTTTCTGGAGAAATAGATATTAAATGGAAAAAGAATGTAAATATGCATTTAAATTCTAAACTTATCAAAGCTAGGCTTAACTTTCTCATTGGAATTTTCAATAAATGTCAACAAAAGATATAATGTTGCCAACTTAAAATGTACTTATTTTATTACGGAAATGAATCATATCTTAATAACAAACGAAATAATTAATTTTTTTTCAGTGAAATAATTACGATGAGTTGTTTGTAAAAGTGTATTGAAACTTTATTTCACGAAACAAAATTAATATCTGTAATAGGAAAACCTACACATAAAATAAATTTCTTATTCATGCAAATTTGCAGGAGTGCAACAGCTATTGCACCAAGATCTGAACATTTATAAAACTAGTTAAAGTACGAACGCACCTCATTTGTCACGTTTGACGTGCAATTTCCAACTTGTCTTGTTTAATTTATGTCATTTCTTAGTTTGTTGCCTGTTAAAAACTCCGAAAGAAACTGTAATATCAAAGGGTTACAGTACAATATGCTGAGTTAAAATTTATGTCTATATGTAGCATTGAAAATCATTGTTAAATACAACATTAAAGACGTGAGTATAAAACATCACAAATTTACTGAATGGTGTATACAAATGTCTAATTTAAAATGTTATACATACATTAAAATTAAAAATATCAACGTTTCGACCACCTTCTATGGTGATCCTCGGGAAAAATTGTTATATTGCTTCTAGAGTTTCAAATGCGAAAAACAATCCTTCCGTTGCCACATTATTATTGACGTCCACAAATTAAAAAATTAACTAGGGTAACACTCAACCAACGTACCAACCACCCACAAGTAGAAACGATGCAGAAACACCTCCTAGCGGACAAAAATCTAACAGCTGTAAATGTATTACCGATGAAGAATTTTAAAATAAATAAAATTTGACATTTGTATACACCATTCAGTAAATTTGTGATGTTTTATACTCACGTCTTTAATGTTGTAATATTTTATGGTGTAATCGTCCAGCATTTATAATAACATTGTTAAATATTTTGAAATATTGACTTTTTTTAAATTAAAGATCTATTACAAAAAAAAAAAAAAAAAAAAAAAAAAAAAACAATAAAAAAAATTAAATTTGGCATCAATAATATATTTAAAAACCTTTAGCTAATTATCTTTAAGATAACATTTAGGCGGGATGAAAAAAAATTGCTTTTGTGTGCCTTAAAAAGAGAAAAAAAAAAGTCTTTTAAATTATTTTTGAAAACACTTCATCATGCTAATGTGACATCTTAAGGATAATTAAAGGTCATGCTTAGCTATCTTTCACGCTACTTCTTTTAACATATTAAAAAAATAAAAATAACATTATTTTTTTTCAAATTTTCCATTTAATAATTTTATGATAATATAATTAAAATTTCATGTTTGTATTAGTATTTTTAAAATAATGAAATCAGTAATTTTTTTCTAGAGCAGTTATTGAAAACTCAAAGTTGCAAACTGTAATGAATATTTTTTGAGCCTTCAAAAAATCTCGGGAAAAACTTTTATTGACAAAACTTTGAAATCATTAGTACTTTTTTTAAGTCTAAATTATTTTAACTCCAGTAAACGTTTGCTGAAAGCATAAAATAAAAGTACTTTTTAATATAAATTTGAAGATGTTAGTTTCTGATAGAACTTATATCTAGATGTTTTCTTACCATGAGTAAAAATTAGTTTTCATTTTAAAATTACCTTTAATTACATATGACTTTAAAATTTTGATTACTTTGAAGTCATTAGTACTTTTTTTAACCTAAATTATTTTATCTCCTATAAACGTTTGCTGAAAGCATAAAATAAAAGTACTTTTTAATATAAATTTGAAGATGTTAGTTTCTGATAGAACGTAAATCTAGATATTTTCTTATTATGAGGAAAAATTAGTTTTCATTTTAAAATTACCTTTAATTACCTATGATTAAATTTAATTTTGTTAGAGGTTAAATAGGAGATCGCTTGACTTAAGATTAAACATAAAGTTAAATTTTATACGTCATAAAAATCTTCATCTATAAAAATAATTTAATCACAATACAAAACCATACTTCAATAAATAGCATACATACTAAAACAAAGTACAAAAATAAATTAAGTTATTTTATACAAATAAAGAGGGCAACAACGTTTGGGAAAAAATCTATGAAAAACAGCTGATATTGATGTAGTTTTTGCTATGGAAGTACGGAAATGGATTCAGTAGTTTTATTTATTTATTTATTTGTGAATTGATATTATAATCAGCGACATTTAGTTAATTTTTTTTCTGAAAATCAATTAATTTTTAATAACGTTAATTTAAATAAAAAACTTTTTTTTTCTTTTTTTTTTTTTTTTTTTTTTTTTTTTTTGTAAAATTGCGAATTTTTTATTTCTATTTCTTGCAGAACGATCAATTTATCGTTTAGAGAGAGCCAAAACTATAAAACAAATTCTGAAGCTTCTTCAATAGCTCCATAGCGAACGTTACTACAATATCAGTTGTTTTACATCGGATTTTACAAGTGTTTTTGACCTCCTAAGCAGTAATTTAAAGTTCAACTTTGTCAAACAATAACTAAAAATGATGAAGCATGATATTTTAAGAGATTTGCTAAATAACTTCGTCGATCACGTATTTCGCAAGCAAATACAGTAAACCCGCTTTTATCTGCGAAAAAGAAACAACATAAAAGGAGAAAAATGTTCTTTTGAAAATCGTAAAAGATGCATAAAGCCGAGACATAAATCTTCCGGCAAAAATTAAATGTTTTTATTCATCGGGTGAGAAGTTTTATCATTCCATCGAATGATAAAGCACGGTTTTCTGATGCATCTTTTGACTTTATGTAACGTAAAGTGATTCAGTCTGAAATTTATTTTTCGGTACATAAGTATTTGGATGGGGTGGGGGGGGGGGGAGTGGTAGCCAATAAGGGATGCCACAAAATAACATTTATGACTAACGAAATATAGCGACAAGTTTATAGTTCAGACAATACCATTAATTGTTAAAAACGTGAACTTTGAAGTTAAAAACTCTTTTTGAGATTTCCAATTTCAATTTGCAAATGTTAAATATACGGGCGTGGAATGTAGTCGTATTTTTTAAAAAATTTCTCAGGAAAATTAATAATTTTTACTTTTTTTTGTGTGCTGTTCTTAAAAGAAGCTTCATTCTTTTTAATTGTCAAAATATTTCAATAATATATGCTTAATTTGATGTTTTATGTGTTCAAATCTTAGAAAATGAGAGTTTGAAAATTCAATTAAACTAAAGTATTTATTTTAGAAATATTTTCACAGCTAAGAAAAAAGAGCCATCCTTTAAGAAGTGTAAATAGAAAAAAAGAAGTTTAAATATTAATTTCCCAAGAGATATTTTAAAAATGTGAATACATTCCGCTCTCATAGGTTTTACATTAGCTAGGAGAATCTGAGTTCTCTCTGACCCTTAACTGAATTTTGCACTTGCTGGTGGGGTGGTACGCCTTTAACCCTTTGGGGACGAGCGACACGTATAAGCGACACGTGACGCATAAGATGCTCAGAATCCACGATTATTTCCACCAGTTATTTTTTATTGTAAGCTTTGCATTATGTAATCTTAGCATTTCTGCGATTCAATTGGGCGAAAATTTCTGTTTTGAAAAACCGGTGGTAAAAGATTAAAAATTCTGTAAAGGACGTTCGTCGCGAAGGGGTTAAAGAAAGTTTTACAACATTTTGAAAAGTGTTGTTACTTATAAGGAACTTAAACCCATAATTTTATACTCTCAAAAAAATTAATTTCTTATTTATAAATATTCTTAAATTTGTCTGGTAAGTTTAAATTTACAAAAGAATGCCAAATAGTCTTCGTAAAGATTGTATATGAAATACTTAATCGATGAAAATTATTGTTCGTACAATTTTGATAAATATTACGACTCTGTAATGACTTTGAAAGGAAGTGACTTAATTCCAAAATTCAGCATATGACTAACTTTCTTATCATATCACTTGATATACCTTTCGGGATATCAGAGTCTTTGAAAACTTCTTTATATACATACGATAAATCCGTCAGTGAAGAAATAACTGTAGTGTAAATATGTAACACTGTATCCGTCAGTGAAGTGTAATTGTTCTTTATTGCTACTAAAAGTAACAATACCTCCACTTTTAATATTTTATCCGATAATGTAAGAGGCGTGAATCTATTAAGCTCCTTTCAAGACTAACTGTGATCTATCTGCAGCAGTAGGGGTTTCCAGAAAAACAGTTTGATGTTACATTGCAGTAAGTGGAAGAACCAAAATCAACAAACATGTCTAAACTTTTAACTGTCTTAATTTCAGACATGTCATCATTATTTACCCTTTTTTCTCGGTTACTTTATACCATAATGTATAAACGTTCGTTTATCTATCTTATTCATATATGATTATAAATATTTTCGTCATTTATTTATGATATATCATCATATCCATATACAAGGTGTCCCAGGATTATTGGGACAAACTTTAAGGGGAGGTACGAAACATCACAAGGGTTCAGATTTCCATAGCAACCCATGGTCGGAAACGTCATGGGAAAGTAGTATGACAGGTACAAGAAACGAAGAGACACAAGGCTGAGATCATCTGAAATAACTTATTGGTCAAAGATATTACACGTGCTGTGGTAGATGATATGTGAAAATGTCACAAAAGATGTTCAAAGTTTCCACCATTGCTAGTGATGCATGCATTACACCGTCGGACAATGAATTGGCTGACTCACTCAAATACCCCTGGATTTTGTTGCATATCCGCAGCAGCGCAGATGAGTCTTGCAACCAGATCCATATCGGAATCCACAGGCGTTGCGTACACAGCACTTTTTAGTGCATCCCAAAGAAAGAAATCTATTCTGCTTAAATCAGGAGAGCGTGGACCAATCCATCGGTGACCAAACACCTGATTCAAATATTCACGAACACATCTGCCATAATGGGGAGGTGCCCCATAATGTTGAAACCACATATCGCGTCGGACATGTTCGGCATACTGTCAAGTAAGCTTGGTAGCACCTCTTGCAAAAAAATGAGATAATCTGCAGATGTTAGAGGTGCTGGCAACAAGTAAGGTTTTCTCCAGTGCTCTTGTGAACAACAACACCTAACGGCGAACGAAATCGTTTCCGACCATGGGTTGCTATGCAAATCTGAATCCTTGTGATGCCCCCTACCTCCCCTTAAAGTTTGTCCCAATAATCCTGGGACACCCTGTATATATATATATATATATATATATATATATATTCATTCATATAATTCGTGTATTCGTTTAAATCATGATGTAAGACACAGTTATGTGTGTTAAATTCAGACATCTGTGATATCTAAGGACGTTTAATTGTAGACACTTATACACATACTTATATATTTTCATACACATACATATATCTGAATTTAAGTCGCCTCTATTTACAGCGTAGACTAAATTATTTAAGGCCTGTTACATAGGCTCCTTTTTTTTCATAAATCACATATGAAATAACTGTTATATTTTACAATAACTGTATTCATTCTGCAGTGAATTAAAAACTAATCTTATATGTCTCTGAAAAGTGATTGTTGCAATGGATTTACTGTCGTGCAAAATGAAAAAAAAAAAAAAAGATGTAGGTAATAGTTTCAAAAATGCGTTTTGCAATGAAATAGGGGAATGGAGGTCCATTTTCAATATAATACCCTCTAAGACATAAAAGCTATTTTTCTGTTATTTGTATCCTGTTTGTCATCAAAAGATAAATATTTTGTTCAGAATAATAGCGTATCTGCTTGGACATATGAATTGTAATTTCCCGACTCGCTAAAAAATGTCCCGGCCAGGATTCGAACCAGGGATCGCTTGGCTGAAGTTGAAAATGCTCTACCAACCGTGCCATCCCGGAAGAATCTGGAGGACCTAATTCACCTAGTTAATCTTATTTATCATAACATCTTGCCTGATACCTGAACCAGCTCAGCAGAATAAATCGCAATTAATGGAGCTCCAGTAAACTCTGGATACGTAATTACACTTTTTATACACACATATTTTACACACAATTATTCAAATAGGTAAATAAATCATATAAGTTGTAATTTCCCAACTGTGTTGTCCGGGCCAGAATTCAAAACAGAGATCTCTTGGCGGAAGCTTCCAGTGCTCTACCAACTGAGCGATCCCGAACGAATCTGTATGGACTAACTGGGTGAATTAAGCCCTCCAGATTCGTCCAGCATCCAACAGTAGCGGCGCGGAGGACGTATGTATCATCGTGTATGTATCGTATGTATCATCCTTACACCACTTAACATTTTCTGATATTTTTTTAGACTGCCTGCATATAAAAATGTATTCGAAAGCATACAAATCAACTGCAACTAATGTCTATGTTATTAAAAAAATGAATAACTTTATTTCGGTTTTTCAAAATATTCAAAATCTAATATATTTCCACTATAATTTATCGCAACGTATGGGTTTCCATACTTATATCGAATCGTTCACGCTTTGTAAAAGAGGAATCGAAAATAACCTTGAAGCATTGCCTAATCGAATTTTGAAAATGCAATTTACATCTCGTGAAAAAGTTTCAATTTCTTTTGCAACCTGAAGGAAAATATAATTCGTTTTTGAAGCATAACAACTGATTTGAGTTCGAATTTTATGCTGATGAACTATCTTTAGAATATTAGGAATTACTTATAGGTTATAAGGCGAGGTATTCCTTTTTTTTATTTTGAGGCGTTTGCGTGTGCATTTTATTATTGAAATTTAATGTAAAGTTTGTTTCAAGGATTTTTAAAATATTGAAAGGTGAAATGAGAAACAATTAAAACTGCAAGTAAATATTTCAACAAAGAGTAACAAAATAATAATTTTACAATAAACTACTTTAAAGTAGAGCATTGTTATAGAAAAACTGTTAAACTTTAATGAGATAAAAAAAAAACGTTTTTAGTAATATAACTCAGTATATAATACAATTTTATATGCCAGATTTATTTCATGCTATCATGTTATTTCGAAACTACATTTTCTTCTTCTTTTCTTTTCTTTCTTTCTTTATTTTTAGGGACAAATTGAAGAAGGATCTTACTATACTTGTTTGGTCTAAAATGTACTTCGCAATTTACAGCATTCCATACCATACGGCATAAATCGGGGTGGCATAGCTGGCACGTGGTAGAACGTGACATGGCATTGATTCCTGATCTAAATCAAAATACAGTGGAATTCCACAAAATACATGAATTTAGACTAACTGAGTTTGTCCAAATTCGATTTGTTAGAAATTGTGAAAGAACTGAAATGCAAATTAATGAATTCCAACCTTTTTCAATATTGGCTCATTTTTATTAAGAGAAAATTTGGAGACTATCAAATCACGTATTCACGTTTGATAAAAGAAAATATTGTGAAGCATTATAAGCAAAAATTGTGTATAATTAAAAATATAAATAAAGATAGAAAAGCGTTTTGTATAGGATAAAAATGAGAAATATAATAAAAATACAAATATAGTTATTCATAAAAAAGAGAATAAAGTAAAATGTTCAAATGTTCAATCGTTCAAAACAGTCTAGATGAAAGAGGAATAGAACAATAGTACAAGGCATTTGGTCAGTGATAGTCATACAATAGTTTTTTGTTAAAAGTAACAAAATGAGTATAAAAGGGAAAAATAAAGTATTATAATTTTTTTTGATAAAATAAAATCAATAAGATGTTTAAATTAAATGTAAGTTAAACATAAAATTTCATAAGGTTATTTTATATGTAAAACTTCTGTATAATTTTACTGGTGATGAATTAAATGCTTTGAGTACTTATTTTTGTAAGCTCTTAATTATATTTTACGAAATTTATTAATACACCCCTAATACATTTTTTTTATAACTCTATGAAGATTTAAGGAATAGTATATAAATAAATTATAAATTTTTCTAGGTTGATTGGAACCAAGTAAATAAAAAAAAAAGGTGTTAAAAGTGGGTGTTACCATTTAAAAAACACTTTGGTACCGATTTTAATAGGTAGATGTCATGGATAACACTTAAAGCATAGATGATACTGCTAATCGATAGGTATCAGTAGCATTTCTATACGATTATTTGTGACAGAGTTAGTTGGGGGTATCCATTTTTCTTTTCCACGATTATACATTATCAATCTTCAACAATCATTAGCAACTATGAGACTAATTACTTTTTTTTTATTTCGGAATTAGTTAATTCTAATTACTTTTAATTTCTCGCAAGTATTACCATTTTCATATGATAACAAAACATTTTCAGGCGTTATTTGATGCTAATGAGATTGTCGCAATTCAATATTTAAAATAGTTTCAAAATTAATTAAACTTATTTATGTGCTTATCGGTAGCAGCATCAATTTATCTTTGATGAAACAAATTTTGATAAAGGTAATTTTTGGAATATTAATTAGTTTCGTAGATTTTTCGATTCGATAACAGGCATAAAGCGAAGGAAAAGGAAAGTTCTGTAATTATTTCTTTAAATATTAAAAAAGACTAATTAGGCTAGATTAATTTAATTTCAGGCTTTTGTCAGAATTTCATATTTGAGCATATTGTTTTAAAGAGATGAGACATGTATACATACTACAGGAAGAATTCAGTGCGTTTTTACATTAATGTTATGTAATTAATTTGTCCCCGGAAAAACTTTATTGATGTGCTAGTAAATATTGAAAATCGTAACATTTGAAAATTTTGTTATGAATAAGGTTAAATAATATAACATATAGTTCATCCTTTCTATATTTATAAAAACACTTGACGAAATTGTATTGCAATAATACCGTTTAACTCAAAATAATAAAAGCTTTCGGTAATTTTATGTTAGCCGGGCGCAAATCAGGCAATATCCCCCTTTTTTAAGCGCCAATAGCACTTGCGTTTCTCGCCAATTGCAACTTGTATTTCTCGCGTGTGCAAATTAGAGACAATGCTTTGATGTTGAAATAAAATATTTTCGTTTTTGGTAGTTTTTATTTTTCTTATTTTCTTTTGCATTCATATGAAATTGGTTAAATGCATTTTTTTTAATATCTCAAAGTTATATATTTTAAATGAAAGGAGTTAAAAGTTTATATTTTAAATCAAATGAATGCAATATGAATAATGGTTATGGGAACAATATTTGGCGATTTATCACCAGCGGCCCGCTAACATACAAGTACCAAGCTTTCCTTTAGAACTGTTCTCGAATCCAAACTAACTACTTTCTGACGCATTCCCTGATATTTTCTCGTATAATACTATGCTATTATATAAAACACAGCCTAAGCAAGAAAGCAGATATATTTGAATTTCCCAGGCCACTGAGCCCCTAAAAAATTGCGAGAATAACAGGCAATTATGTCTTCTCTTCCTATTTGTGATACCAGCATTGCATACATTTTACTTTCAGAAATTGAAATAAAATAATTTTATGTTAAAGGATTGCTTTAAGTGTGTTAAATTAGATTAAAATGAAAACTATTTACAAATTTGTTGTGTTTTCAATTTCGATTATAGCTTGAACAAAAACAGGGTTACTAAAATTTAATTCGATAATTAATTGTATCTAATGCACTGTTAAAATTCTGGTTCAAAATTTCGCTAAACATGGTGCTGAAAAAGTAAAAATGACAAAATAGAGAAAACTTGTTCTAACATTTGGTGCTCCGGTTGAGTCACAAACTTGTGTGAACTCGTGAATTTTTCACAAGTTCACGATTTTGTTTAATGTGATGATTAGTCATAAGTATGGGGACTTAAAAGAGATTTTATTTTTCTAGTCTTTAAAAAAATTTTAACAAATATTTGATGCTGCCATCTTTTGGATTAATATACGTTTAATTTAATGTATGTTTTCTTTTCATATCATATGAAAATGCTTTAGCGAACTACGCTTTGTAAAAATTGTACTTTAAAATAGTGTCATTTTGTTGTTGTTGTTGTTTGTTTGTTTGTTTTTTCAACTCGTGTAATATATCATTTAGAATTTTTCTTAAACCTAGAATAACATGCATTCCAAAAGCGTGAAACATTATATATATACATAAACAGTAACCATCACATCATAAACAAAACAGCTATATATTCGTGTGAACAGCGCCAGAAGCTGCATATTAAAACACACAAATTCAATATAATCCAGCAAAAAGATGATTTTGGCCTGAACTAGCACCACCCCCCCTCACCAGAAACAAGACAACACAAGAAAACACAGTAGAAAATATATGTAAAAAATAAACAGAAACAGAAACAAGCTGCGGCCTCATCAGCAGTGGGTAAATTCAAAGGCAGCCAAGCATCCGAACAAAAAATTAACAATTAGTGGCAGTGGGTTTCGGCCAGAGCGCTGCGTAGCAAAAATTCAAAATGTACAGAAACATATTTGAATACTACTTAACAGACGCTCCCCCCACCGTACCCTACGCCACAATATTAAGCAAATGCTGTACCAATATCACAATACTGAAACACCATAGTTGAAACAAATGTCGCTTCGAAAATATACACAACCAATTCAGCCACGTTGCCACAGTTAAAAAAGTAAAACACGATAAACAAACCAAATAATATATATATATATATATATATATATATACTAGCCGCCACTGGCGACCAGTTTGGTCGCCCTTAAATGTATGTTAAGCATTGTAACAAATTATTTTTATTCATAATTTATTTTTTTCCTTAATCCCTCGCATAACTGGAAAAATCTAATAGATAAATCAAGAACTTTTGCGATCGCGGTAGCATTTCGCATATTTTTTGTTGTTATGTATTTCATCTTTCTTGACAAAAACCGCTTAACCCACTTAAGAATTTATGCTTCATGTCCGTTTGCTTATCACTTGCAATATGTTCGCTAATGCGGAGATTCTTAAATATATTTGGCGCAAAACAAAAATCGCGCCAGTTCCGGTGCGTCCGTGACAGCTGTTTCAATTTAAAATACATGACGTTCACATTTTTCATTTAAAATAGAAAATAGAAAAATAATAATTATCACAAATCAAAACATTTGATTTCAAATTAAAGTATCGTTTCTAATTTGCACGCGCAAAAAATAAAAGCTGACAATTATTTTCGAAATTTGATCCATTAAATATTATTACATGAGTTCAACTTACGTCAAAAAAGATCCGGAAGTTGAGTTGTATGGAACAGAATTAAGGTAAACTTTGACTGTCTCACTGGTGCTGATTATTTTTTTTTTTACACCAGGCAGCGGTCCAAAAATTCATGGTTTAATATTTTAAACGTTCACAACGAATGAATCTTTTTTTTTTGTTGTTGTTTACTTTCATGGATAGATAATTTGAACAGCGAACCTAATTGAAACTGAAGTTATTGCAGAATGTATACATAATTGAACGTAAGTCATCTCTCAAATATTAATTTATTTTGAACGATCTTTCTAAAAATGTAACTTTTATGCAGTTTTATTACAAAAAATAATTTTGAATAAAAATGGCTGCCTGGCATATGAAAAAGTGAAGCGGCATCCCGGAACTTTTGAGGACAGTCACATGACATACGGTATTATTATATATAATATATATTACGCTATCGTACGTGGCACAGAAATCGCGATTATTTCTTTTTTGCCGGTGGCAACAAGTGTTTTATTTTCACTAATTTGCAAATATTAAGAAAAGTATTTGAGGTATCGATTAAAACTCATCACACATTATGTAGAAAATTTTTCTGCATCGAAAATGCTATTTTTGTAAAAATGGGGCTGTATTTTTTATTATTTTTTGCAAAAAAACTAGCTACTTTCTAAAAAGGAAAGAAAATAAAGTGCGAAGTCAAACCAAAAAACGCGCCATTTTGTTACCAATTTAAAAATTATCTCCATTGTTTACCTTATGCAATTTAACCTCATTGTTGTCCGCATCTTTATGACGTCAATGTTACTGAAGCACATATTTGTGATTTATAATGTAGAATCGATAATAATAAATGAATAAAATAATCTTATAGAGTGGAGATTTCCGTCGTGTCCTACCTCTCAGTTTTAGAGATTCAAGATCGCTAACAGTTTAGCGTTGCATAAAGATGCATAGACTTCGTTCTAAATTTTAAATTTTGAAACTTACAGAAAATATACGTACCATATAAAACAGAAAGAGAGAGTTAGCAAGGTGGCTGTTACAGTTTGGCGAATGTCAAAGAGTGTGGGGAAACTGTTAAGTTGCCCTCAATTTGCTATCCAGATATACATGATCCAGTGCATCAACGTTTCAGTGACATCGGTTTTAGGACAGTGACACCTCAAAAGCTTAAAGGAAGAGCCATACTAACAGCGACAAACAATTTGTCACTTGAAATTAAAAATCGTGTTTTACAATGTATGCTAGAACGGAAAGGGTTTGTGAAAGCATTGACATGATCATAAATTATGATCCACAAGATCAACTTGCATATACTGGAGAATTTTTAAACAGTTTAACACCAATTGGATTGCCACCTCATAAACTGAAATGAATACCAGGGGCCATCATAATGTTATCAAGAAATTTAGTACCTTCTAAGCGTCTGTGCAAGACTTATAGTTAGTAACTTACAGAATAATGATATTGAAGCAAAATAAATTGATTTCAATATTAATGAAACTTTTCTTACCCCTTGAATACCACTTATTCCATCAGAGAATAATATGCCTTTTACATTTAAGCCTATACAATTTAGTATCCAATTAGCTTTTTCAATTATTATAATTAAATCCCAGGGTCAAAATTTTGAAAGAAATTGCTTAGATTTGTCAAATTTAGTTTTTAGCTAATGGTCAGTTGTATGTTGGTCTTTCAAGAGTTAGATCTTTTGATTCAGTTACTGTAGTATATGTGAGCTTTGAAATTTACAATTGTGTGCATAAAGAAGTTTTCGATGCTGAAAAAAAGAAGATAAAAATATTTTGATAATTGTGAATGGTGTAGATACTTTCAATATAATATGTCTACACTTTTTTAATTTTAAAGAGTATCCAGTAACTATTGTGTGCATACAAAGGTTTTTATATGCATGATGCTGAAAAAATACCTCTGTTTTCATATTTCTAAATGGCGTCCGTATCTTATGATGTGTATACCGGGTGGTTATAAAATAAGTATCTCTATTTAGAGCTGTCTGTAGCTTGAAGGAATAACCCGAATGAAACCAAAATCGGTACACTTACTATTCAAGAAGGGTGAAGAAGAATGGAATAATAAAAATATAATAATTGAAATAATCACCGACAGGCGCTATTGAGTGTGAAATGTAATGTGTAATACAAGAACAAAAAATTAAGGTGTAAAACCGGATGGCATACCTAATTTGTTGGAAAATGTCACAGTGAATGTGACTACGCTTTCGCATGGCCCTGTCGATCATATTCAGGTTCCACAAGGCCATTTTGCTGGAGGACACAATCCAGGCGATACACGACGTGCTCAACTGCGGAATGTAACGCATCAGGAGTGATGTTTCGCACATGTTTTAATATGCGGTAAAGTAATTGACGTTTGTGACACCTCCACGGTACACAATATTGCACATTACATGTGACACTCAAAAGCGCCATCTGTAGGAGATCATTGCTGTTATTTTTTTTATTGTTCCATTCTTCTTCCCCCTTCCCGAATAGTAAGTGTACCGATTTTGGTTTCATTCCGATTATTCCTTCAAGCTACAGACAGCTCCAAATAGAGATACTTATATTATAACCACCCTGTATATTTTTTAATTTCAAAGTACCCAGTCCTAAGTGAAGAAGTTTTTATACGTAGTATTTATACATATAATGCTGAAATTCGTATTCTAATATGCTTATATTTAAAAGAGTAGACACTAGAGTCCCGCGCAGATGCTCTGCGCGGGATCGACTAGTGTCAACTCTGAGAATTTAAAATTTTGAATTAGATTTCGAGATATTATATATATTTTTTGTAAATTTTAACGAAATTTCTCTAAAAACGGTACGTAAATTACTCCATTTTTGTGGATAAAAAAGGAGAAATAAAACGGATTAATATATTTTTATGCCATTTTCTCATTAAAACTGAAAAAAAAAATTATTTTCAATTTGAATAGTTGGTGAAGAAAAAATCTTGATTACAGTAAAATTTCCGAAAAATAAAAACATATTTCCACATATTCAAACTTTATGAATCAATTTATTCTGCAGAGCAAAAATCGCCTGTCAGCATATTGTCAAGAAATCAAGATTTGTTTCAGCTATAGATTAAACCAAGGACACAAATTTACTGTTATATGCAAACGTAACACTTGCAATTGCAAAGCTTTTTGCAACCCCAAATTACATGCAAATGTAACATTTACATGTAATTTGCACCCAAATTAATTTTAATTTGAACCGTAATAAATGTTAATTTGCAATGAAAATTACATGCAAAAGAAATGTTTACATATAATTTTCGGTTGCAAAAAGTTTTGCAATTTAAGTGTTACGTTTGCATGTAATTTTGGGCTGCAAAAAGCTTTGCAATTGAAGCTCCTTGCATTTAGGTGTAAAATTATTCCTTCCTATTCACAAGAATTGAATTTAAAGAAAAAACATATACTATTTCCAATTATTTTTAAATGGATGTTAAAACGTTTCTCAAAGCCGTTAAAAGTAAAATGGTTTATCAGGTAAAATTGACTTTTTTTATACCCAATTCGTCGATTTACACTATTTTATTTGGCCGTCCTTTTTCCGTCGGTTGCAGTTTCCTTTTCGCGGTTATTTGGCACAAAATTTTACTTTTTTAAAACTGATTTATATCAAGGCCTCTATAACAAAGAAATATCGTATTTTCTTCTATGAAATGTGATAAAGAGTTAGTTAATTATTTACGTTTTTAATTATCGGGAGTGAAATATTTTGCTTGATTAGTACATTTATTTTTCTTTTAATGTTACGTGAACGAAGTCACGGGTAACAGCTAGTATATATATATATATATATATATATATATATATATATTAATAAAAGATTTTTAATGTAATTCATTTTTTTTAATTTGCAACAAATTTAGTAATGTTTTCGAGACTTTTTTTGACATTATAACACAATATACATATTATATATATATATTTTTTTTTTCTCACAGTGCGCGAATATTTTTGAAAAGAATATTTTTTGTAAAGGAATATTTTTAGTAATAAATAAAAGAAAAATAAATTTTAAAAATGTATGTTATTTAAAAAAAAATGACTTTTAACGTTTTCATATATTTAAATCTAGAAGATAAAACTTCATTATTATTAATATTATTATTGTAATATTTATGTATTTAGAAGATTGATATATTTTTTATAACACATATATCATTAAAATTATACGATTCCTAATAATAATTTATTATAAATTTTTATAAATAACACAAATTATAAAATAGACTAAAATAATATTTGAAAATTATCTTACCTAAATTGTAAATCCAGATTGAAATAAAAATTTATTCTCTAAATAATCACAATATCTTTCCATCTTTTGATCAAAGTGATAGTCGATGAAAATCCCCGCTAACTCCGCACAGATGAATTTTCCCTATGTACACTATTCTAATTTTTAATAAAACAATTTTTAAACCAATTTTTCTTCTTTAATATTACTAATAAAATTGTAAAAGAATTTTAAAAGTGTGTATTTTGAATTACAGGTTAGAACAAATATAAATATATCTTCACGGAAATCCCTACAGGGGATTTGAATTAAGAAAGGGAAAATATCTGTAAAATGATGACCGAGGAACTCGATCGAATGTATTTAATGGAGAACTAGTGTAAATTTACATATAGTCTCGTTTTTTTCTGTGTTTTTACAGAAATTTTTAGCAGTGTATAGCGCATGAAACATGTCATCTTTATATTAAAAGGTATTTTTAAGCCTTCTCTGTAAGCAGTAATTATATCTTTATTTTAAACAAATTCTATTCATAAGAAATGTATTCTAATAAAAAATCATTTTCTTACCAGGTATGTTAACTTCACCATTATGCCAAAAAAAAAAAAAAAAAAAAAAAAAAAAAAAAAAAAAAACCGAACATTTCAAAAAAAGAATCTAAAGATGTAAAGAATGTTCCCCAGGCTAGAAGAACTGAAATATTTTTTGGAATTATTTTTAAAGGAACACACCAATGTAAAAAAAAAGTCCTTCCGGCCTGTAGCGGGAGGAAAGGGTAGCTTTCATAGTCCATGTTTTTAAAAATTCAACTCACTTTACTCAAACACTTGAAACTAAAATGCTTGGAACCCGATTATAGAAGATTCAATCCCGGTTTTCGTTAATACTGAATTTGAATGCGAATTTCAGCATGAGAGTTACAGCAAAACAAAAATCAGATTGTTTAAAAATGTCAGCCACCCTAGAATTTCCAACTGCCATAAGTCAGTCGTTTTTTTAGATAAAGCCAAAACAAAAAATGTTCGGGAATCCTTGTATTACGATCTAACTCTTAACGGAAACAACATTTTAAACATTTTATATACCTTTTTGAATTAAAAAAATCAAAAAAATTAACTTGCCGCCATTTTGAAACAAGATGGTGCATGAAGTTGGCCAACAAACTCGGACGAGACCTTGGTATGTTTTGTACTCATGATCAGTCACATTCATATCGGTTCTTAAATACGAGAGTTACAGCATAACAAATATTAGATTACTTTTAAATGCTAAAGGTGTAAAATTAACAACTATAATATAAATTAAAATAACTTTTATTAGTTGTTTTACATGTTTCGACTCTTTCCGAGTCATTTTCAAAAACAAAATGAGAATATTCTAAAGCTGCACGGGCTTTGAAGTTATTATTTACATGTACTTTAAAAAAAAATTACGCACGTTATCTATTATTTTTTACTTGATTGTTTATTTTCATATCTTTGAGCATGGAGTAATTCTAGCCACAGTTTCGGTAAATTAAAAGATGCCGCATCGTTACATATTGTATTTTTGCGCGTGAGTATCTCTATGGTTTCTCTTATTATGGATGGATAGTATAGACAGGAGGGAAATATTATTTTACTTTCATTGAAATTTATTTGGATGGTTTCTTCTTGATGCAATCTTGCTAGGGCTGTAGTTTTTCTATTGTATTTAATATCAGCTATATGCTCTTTTTTTCTGCAATTAAATTTCCTGCTGGACATGCCTATGTAGTAATTCTTGGATCCGTCTTCTTTAATAAAAGGTATTTCATATACTCCTGAATAATTCTCAAAATTAATTGGGTCAATTTTACTGCAAATGATATTCTTCAATTTCTTAGGTGGTATGGCTATTAAGCAGATATTGAAACGTTTAAGGCTGTGTTTTAATTTTTCGAAAAAGCTTGGATAATATTGAAGAATATAAAGTTTGTATTTTTGTGAATCAAATTTCTTTTCTGAATACTTATTATTGGTGATATCTATGATTAATTTATTAATATGGTGTACTGTAAAACCATTATTATAGGCAATTTTACGAATATTATCTAATTCATTATTCAATTTATTTTCAGTACATATTATAAAGGCTCGTTTTATGAGAAATCTGTAGGCTGAAATTTTGTATGTAAAGGGCGAACATGCGTTATTTTGTATGGTAGATTGGTTAGCCATGTTTTTCCGGAAAACAGCTCTGTCGATAGATTTATTTGTTCTTGTTAACATAATATAATACAATATCTGCTTAATAGCCAAACCACCTAAGAAATTAAAGAATATCATTTGCAGTAAAATTGACCCAATTAATTTTGAGAATTATTCAGGAGTATATGAAATAACTTTTATTAAAGAAGACGGATCCAAGAATTACTACATAGGCATGACCAGCAGGAAATTTAATTGCAGAAAAAAAGAGCATATAGCTGATATTAAATACAATAGAAAAACTACAGCCCTAGCAAGATTATATCAAGAAGAAACCATCCAAATAAATTTCAATGAAAGTAAAATAATATTTCCCTCCAGTCTATACTATCCATCCATAATAAGAGAAACCATAGAGATACTCACGCGCAAAAATACAATATGTAACGATGCGGCATCTTTTAATTTACCGAAACTGTGACTAGAATTACTCCATGCTCAAAGATATGAAAATAAACAATCAAGTAAAAAATAATAGATAACGTGCGTAATTTTTTTTTTTTAAGTACATGTAAATAATAACTTAAAAGCCCGTGCAGCTTTAGAATATTCTCATTTTGTTTTTGAAAATGACTCAGAAGAGTCGAAACATGTAAAACAACTAATAAAAGTTATTTTAATTTATATTATAGTTGTTAATTTTACACCTTTAGCATTTAAAAGTAATATACTATTACAAGGTGTTATATTTTATTATATTGTTAAATATTAGATTGTTTGAAAATCTCAGTCACCCTAGAAATTCAAACTGCCATATCTCAGTCAATTTTTAAGATACGGCCAAAACAAAAAAGGCTCCAAAATCCTTGTATCACGTTCTAACATTTAACATAAGCAATTTCTTCAATTTATAATTTTATTTTTATATTTTTTTGAATTTCTAATTTTTTTTTAATTTAACTGGCCGCCATTTTGAAACAAGATGGCCGATGAAGCTGACCAACGAACTCGGTCAAGACATTGGTATGTTTTGTACTAATGATCAGTCACATTCATATCGGTTCTTAAATACGAGAGTTACAGCATAACAAATATCAGATTGTTTGAAAATCTCAGCCACCCTAGAAATTCAAACTGCCATATCTCAGCCAATTTTTAAGATATGGCCAAAACAAAAAATGCTCCAAAATCCTTGTATCACGTTCTAACACTTAACAGAAGCAATTTCTTCAATTTATATATTTTTTTAATATTTTTCTGAATTTCTAATTTTTTTTAAAAATTAACTGGCCGCCATTTTGAAACAAGATGGCGGATGAAGCTGACCAACGAACAAGGTCGAGACGTTGGTATGTCCTATACACATCCAAATCGGTTCATAAATAGGAGAGTTACAGCATGACAAATGTCAGATATATATATATATATATATAAGGTAAAGCTAGGAGAGTCTGTGCACAATTCAAAAGAATAACAATAAAAATATAAATATTAATTTTTTGCTAAACTATCCATTAATAACTTTTACATCATTTGTTTTTTATGCATTTCCATTGCTATTTTGTTCTTATGTTGCAATTTAATAGAACAGTTGTAATAAAACCAAGTAAGTTATTTTGCGCAATCTGTCCTTACAGGGTTGGTGTGATTGCGCACATGGGTAGGAGAGATTGTTACTAATAATGACTACAATTAAATTGTTAACAATAATAATTACACTTAAATGACATTGTTATAAGGTTTTTGTGAACAAATATTATTGTATTAGGAGTGAATATTTCAATCTAATGATTAAAGAATCGGAAAAATGAAATACTTTTTAAAACGATTAAAAAATTTTAATTACAGGAAATAAAATTAAAGAATCAGAAAAAGCAAGTCCAGATAAGATTACAAAATAATATTAAGTTACTTGATAACACGCTTAACTTAAAATTTGTCCATTTTCATTTTTAATTTTTTTACGCAAATTTACCAATAAGCTGCGTAATCTCTCCTAACATGGAAACTAATGGGAACATTGCGCCATCTCTCCTAAGTAGCAGATGCGCAAACTCTCCAATTTCGGAAGGAGAGATTGCGCGGACTTTTATTTCAACATGGCCGCTACTAAAACTAACCATTGATGTTCACATTGTTAGTCTAGATTAGTAGCTTATGAGAAATCGTTTAAGTTTAAAATATTTTGTACTACTGGCATTGTATAGAAATTCTGATGAATAGCTATGAAAATTCAAACACTTACTTTCGGAAAACAAAATAAAATATCAATGCTTTATCTTGGACGCTCAAAACAATCAACGTGCACTTTCAAGTAGACACTCCACTACTGCTGTTGTACAACTACCTGGAGTCGCTGCTCGCTCACTCTACTCCTTCCCCCCTAATCTCTATGTGCGAAATCTCTCCGACTGCGCCATCTCTCCTGGCTTTACCTTATAGATATATATATGGATATATATAAAGCAACATTTGAACGGATGGTGGTGTGGGGATCCGGAGGTCATGATCGGTGAAAATATACCAAAATATTTTTGGAATTGATTTCTTCCGAACGGCTGCAATAGAAGGCTGTAATGAAAGCTACCTAAGAAAAAAGCTTCGTGAACACATAATGAATTTTACCGAATATAGAAAAATTAAGTTTAAAATAACATGTGAACGTGGAAAAAAGTGTGATGGAACAAGCTCGGAAAATTCTTCATTCATTAGCTTATTAAAACAGACTCAAGTTCTATTTAAATATAGATTTTAGACGTTAGCTTATAATAGAAATTAACTTATAAAACAACGAATTTTATTTTATTAAAACAAGTCGCTTTTCCCCTGAGAATTAATTTATCTAGTAATTTAACTTATTATTTAAAATTCATTATCATGCTTGATAACAATTAAATGGGAAAAATAATATTATTTGAAAAACCACTACAACTTTTCTTTATTATATTGTAAAAGAACTTTCTGCCTAACCATGTACTGTACATGTCTCAAAATCGCAGGTTTTCAATTGTTTCACTGTTGTATAAATCTAAACATTTGAGATAAAACTATAAAAACTATAAAAAATAAAAACTCTTTCAAACTAGCTTTGATTTTTTTTAAACTTGTGTCACAATATCTTTTTTTTTTTTTTTAATCGATTAAACAATCAAAATCGAATATTCAAAATAACTTCACACCAGCTGGTCTTTCGATGTTCTTTCTTCAGAAAAGGAATGGAGCATTTTTATTTTATTGAAAAACATGTCATGCTTCATATAACGTAAAAAGAAAAAAGAAGGCTTAGTGAAAAAATATTGTAGCTATTTAAAAATATATATATATTATTTTGTATCGGATTAACGTAGGAAAATTAAATGTTGTAGCAGAATTATGTAAAACCGTATTAAATTTTGACAAAACTTTTTGGGGGATTTTTTTTTTTTAAACTGTGTGAGGTTTGAAGTTTCTATGTTTATACGTTACTGTTTTTGATAAGGAAATGATATATTTTTTTTTAATTGAATAAAAAAAAATATACCAAATATGTTAACCAATACAATATCAATATAATAAAATATAACACCTTGTAATAGTATATTACTTTTAAATGCTAAAGGTGTAAAATTAACAACTATAATATAAATTAAAATAACTTAAATTAAACTACGTTAATTAAAAGTAATATACAATACAATATCTTTATAAAAAATTTATAAAATCACCTAAAAACTTTTGGTAATCCTCTTACATTGACTGTGCAGTTTTGAACATTTATTTTATTTTATTTTATTTTATTTATTTATTTATTTATTTTTTGTTTTGTTTTATTTTATTTACTTTTTGGCCAGCAAATTAACCACAGTATTGCATAAACAAATGGGAAAATATTTAAAACACCCTTACATGATAATGGTGCAACAGCAGTCTTGAATACAGACATATATATATTTTTTTAATTACAGAGGGAATTTTGATGCTACCGGCGGGGGAAGGAACAATACCGATTTCGAGGGGGTGCGGGGGGGGGACTTGCATTTTTAAATCGTTATCTAACATAAAATCTCAAGGTGGGGGTTTTATTGGACTTTGATTGTAAAATAAACATGTCCTTCGTTAAAAAAAAATATTTAATACAATCAGTCAAAAATGAAAACTAAAATAGCCATGCGTCTGAAAATTATGACTTTTTAAAAAAAATTAGCTTATGAGACTATCTCCATTCTGAATTTTTAACAAACTCTGAATTTTTTAATAAGAACAGGCTAACTTTCGCATCACATTTAGTTTCTTCGATAAATCGTCGTTACGCAAACGAAAAGTTATTCGGCAAATAAGTTGAGAAATTGTACCTGCGCATTTAAAGTTTTGAAATCCTAATGTTATATTCATTATTATTCGTTTCAAAGCGAAGTGAAATGCGTATAATGTTTTAAGCTTACCTTAAATTCTGCTGAGGTGATATTTTAGATTCGCATATTTCAAGCTTCTAGAAATCAATTTCTTTTAATATTTTTACGGCTTCAATACATATTGTTTTGGAAGATTAATTTCAAAATTTATCTATACTTATAAACGAGTAGCTTGATTTTCTCATAATCAACGCCGAGACTCAACCTTTTGTCCTAGAACAATGGAATTTGGAAGACATGTGCTTTACACAATGTAGGCACCCACTAAGAAAGGATTTCTGAAAATTCACACCCTAAGGGGGTTAAATAGGGGTAGAATGTTTTGGATAATTTTGTTTTTTCGGCATATCTCAGCAGGAGTTTTAAGTAGGAGCATGAAATTCGGGATAACAATTCTACTAAAGAAAAGTTAAACATGTATTTCAGGCGATTTTAGAAATTCAACCACTAAGTGGGTTTGATGGGGGGTCGAAAATTTTCGGTGATTTCACATTTTCTCTATATCTCGTCAGCAGTTTTAGGCATGAACGTGAATTCAAGATCTACAAAAAAAATAATTAAACACGTATTTCAGCGATTTTAGAAATTCAATCACTAATAGGGGGTCTAAAGTTTTAGGTCATTTTGCCTTTTCGCCAAAAGGAATTTTTAGTAAAAAGGGAAACGTAAGTGCAATAATTTTTCCTGACCGTTTCATTTTTCAAACGTAACTGTAATACTTTTGAAATTATAGCTCTTATTTAACAAGATTTTAGTATAAATCTTTTTTTTATGAAGTTCACCCCACACTGTTATATTTTTCAATGACAGCCTGCCCGGGCAACGCCGGGCGGGTCAGCTAGTAATGTTGAAAAAGGCGGAACAAATATAAAGGATAAAAATATAATTTTTATTCTAATTGTGTATGTGATGTATGTTTATGTCAAAATGAAAGCAAAAACACCAACGCTAAAGATTATCAGTCAATATGTATAATACCGAACTACTAGTGCATTGGAAAAGTTCATTAGGAAAAAAGACACTTTCTGTCAATTACTCAGAGATGGAGTTTTTAATTTCAATTGAGAAGATAAAATAGAAAAACTTATGTTTATTCATCGTCATAGTAATCATGTCTTAGAGAAGTTATTTAGAAAAATTGCACAAATAATAAGGGGCACAAATGAGTCTTTAGGGGCGATCGTAATTATATAAATAGGTAGCACCTATAGTCGTCATCTAGTCCGTCCGTTTGTCTGTCTGTCCGTCTGTCCGCATATAACAGCGGAAAGAAACGCAACAAAATTGTTTGAAATTTAGTATATAGAATCGTTTCAGAATTTTATCGAGTCATTTCAAATTTTATGAAAATCGAATCAAAACTTAAAGAGATATTAATAAAAGTTTTCTTCATTCTATTAAATCATATCGTACGTAATCTATATGATGAAAGCGCAAGTCATGGGACTGAAGAAAACCAATACGGGCTAACCACATTTTTTTCCATATGACAAGCGGCCATTTTTATTCAAAATTATTTTTTCGAATAAAATTGCGTAAAAGTTACATTTTTAGAAAGATCGTTCAAAAAAAATGTTTGTTTGAGAGATGAGTTACATTAAAAAATGTATAGATTGTGAGATAACTTCAGTGAAAATTAGGTTAACAATCGAATATCTTAATCCATTAAAATAAATAAACAAAATATTCATTCATCGTGAGTCATAGAAATATTAACCATGGTGGTAATCATTCACAAATCAAGTTCTCCATGATGAATTTACAGCTCTGTTTGGTGTCGAAAAAAAAAAATTCGCTTCTGTAAACATGGCATACGTAATAAGAAAAAAAACCATCCTCATTTCGTTCATAGCAGACAATATAAATAATTTCACTGAAATATTAACGACCATTTTTTACATTGTAAAACTAGTTATAGCGCGAAATAAACGCACCTCATTTGTCACGTTTAACGTACAATTTCCAACTTGTTTCTAATATTTGTGTACATTAAAATTTGAAAATAGTTAAACATCTTCTCTTTGCTATGCTTCTTTTTTGCCTTTGAATACTAAAAATGAGGCGAAATATATATTATATTTGTTATTTTTCATACAAAACATACTTCTAACTTATTTATTAAAAGAATATTTCTCTGCCATATATTTAACAGCAGAATTTTACATTTTGATAGTGAAGGGAAAATAGCCTTTTCAAAGTCAGTTGTCATAGCAACTATTGCTCCCAGAAATAATAATGGGAAGTGAAACAAATAGAAATAACGCGATTCTGTGTTTTCCAATATCTGTTTATCTTAAGATGTAAATAAACAGATTAAACATTGCATGTCGGATGTTTATTTTCCTTTTATCCTTTGCATATAAAAATCAGTGTTGAGGCCGAAATATATTTACTCTGTAAAGTACTTGAAAATATAGATTCAATTTTTGATAAAGCAGACAATATAGAAACTCTTCTCTTGTTTGTTGCATAGCAACAGCGGCTTCGAGAAGTGGTGGAAATGGGAACAAATAGTTGAAAGTCGAATATGTTTTTTCCAATAATTGTTTATGCTGAAACGGAAAAAAAAGTAATAGAAATTGTCATGTTGATGTTTAATATCATTTTTAATTTCTTCTATTTTTACAAGACGAAAGTATTAGATTCATGAAAATTTTCGACGGGTTTATGCGTTTTAGAAGATCCTGTACACGATTTGACTATTTTTAGAAAATGTCTGTCTGTGACTCTGTCTGTTTGTCTGTCTGTATGTGACAAAAATTTTGCGGGCGCTGTATCTCAAGAACTAATGCACAAAATTAAATAAAACTATATATTCAGTTAGTCCCTGATATAAATTGGTACTGATTAGTTTTTCGTGAAAATCGCCCGAAAGGTGGCGCTGCTATGGTGCATTTTTCGCTATTTACGCAATAGGTCTATCCCAAGAACTAATGCACTTATTTTCATCAAACTTCAGGTTCAGTTAGACCTTGACATAAACAGACACTGATTACGTTTTGGTGTAGATATTCGAACAGGTGGCGCTGTTATTCTACCTTTTTCACGATTTTCACGATAGCTATATCTCAAGAACTAATACACGGAATTTCATCAAACTTCAGATTCAGTTGGACTTTGACATAAGTTGTTCTTGATTAGCTATTTGGTCTAAATCGATTTGGTCTAAATCTTCCAACAGGTGGCGCTGCTATGTTGCAATCTTCAGAATTTACACGATTTTAGTAATAGTTATATCTCAAGATGTAATGCACGAAATTTCATAAAAATTTAGATTGAGTTAGACCTTGATGTAAATTGGTGCTGATTCGTTTTTAGTGTATGCGAAACATGTGTGAGATTTGGGATTGGCACATCCGACCATTGGAACACATTGGAAATACAAAACAAATAATGTTAAGTCAGAAATATTGCACAGATTCTACTTCTCGTCAAAAATTACACTTTTGTCAACACGATAGCTTCCAAAATATTACTCCCGTTGCTACCAACATGAAACTAGAGGTCTATAGTGCCAAGATCTTGCCAAAAACCATTCGTGAACTCATGAAAATTTTTGAATTCCTGAACATGATTTGACTGATTTTAGAAAAAGTCTGTCTGTGACTCTGTCTGTCTGTCTGCATGTGACAAAAATTTTGTGGGCGCTCTATCTCAAGAACCAATGCATGGAATTTAATAAAACTAGAATCAGTTAGACACTGATATAAATTGGTGCTCATTAGTTTTTGGTGTAAATCGCCCAAAAGGTGGCGCTGCTTGCAACATTTTTCACGATTTTCACGAGAGCTATACCTCAAAAACTAATGTATAAGATTCCATCAAACTTCGGATTCTGTTAGACCTTGAGATAAATAGACGCCGATTATGTTTTGGTGTACATAGCCCAACAGGTGTCACTGCTATGCAACTTTTTCATGATTTTCACGATAGCTATATCTCAAGAACTAATGCACAGAATATCATCTAACTTCAAATTTGTTAAACCTTGGCATAAATAGATGCTGATTACATTTGGTATAAACAGCGCAACAGGTGGTGCTTGTATTCTACTTTTTTCTTGATTTTCACGATAGGTATATCTCAAGAACTAATGCACAGAATTTCATCAAATTTCAGATTCCGTCAGAACTTAACATAAATAGATGCTGATTACGTTTTGATGTAAATAGCCCAACAGGTGGCGTTACTATGCCATTTTTTTCATGATATCCTCGATAGCTATATTTCAAGAACTAATGCACAGAATTTCATTAAACTTCAGATTCGGTTAGACCTTGATACAAATTGGCGCTGATTCGTTTTTGGTGTATGTGAAACCTGTGTGGAAATGGAAAAAAGTTTTGGGATTGACACATCTGACTAGCTTTTTATATTTTCTTATTTTATTCAAATAAATCTTTTCATTGTTCACGTTTATAGTAATGTTATTATTGAGCACAAAAAAATCTAAAAAATACTACATATAAATTATATCTCAAAATACTTTAAACTAAATTTTCATCCCGTTTCGGTGAACGGTATAATAGTTAGGGGTTCATATATCTGGATAGTTTTTTTTTTAATAGTCACCCTATATATATTAGAGATGAGACAGGCTTAGCCCGATCCCGAAAGCCCGGTCTCGGCCTCGATATTTATACGAGACTTCTGGCTCGGGTTCCTTCTTTCAGAAACTGGCAATTTTATTTATTCTCATATAGAAATAAATAAATAAATAAATATTTTTTTTCCCTCAAAGAATTACGTATTTCATTTCAAGTCATTTTAATGCTATTTTGATCAGAATAAATAGAAGAAGAAGCAGAAGTCTTCTGTTTCCTTTCTTGTCTATTTAAGAAAATTTGCAATATTTGCAGATTTATGTCTGTATTTACGCAACAACTGGCTGACATGGCGCCAATAAAAAGAGGTGCGTACAATTTGTTGCTCGATTTACGTTTGTGACAGTAGAATATTTTTTAATTGGAAACGTTTATTTTATTTTATTTTTTTTTAGAGATCTAACGCGACATGAATATTTTCTTTTGTTTTTAGTCAATCAGCATTACCTTAAGGTTTGTAAATTTTCAATATTCTATTGTGTGCGAGTCATAATCGCTCTTCATATGAAAATAACGTTAGTGATTCTATTTTTCATGATGAACACTACTCATTCTAAAGTCATTTACGAATTCACTTTCATTCGTAAGTAGATATAATTGTAATGTATTGTAATTTCGACAGAAAGCAATCGAAGAGTGTTTCTACTTTCCTATAAAAGCATAGGATCTTTGAGATGGCGGCAGATTTTTAATTTAAGCTGATTTTCAGGAACACGAAATAGTGTTTTAATTAAGGAATCAATTATAATTTACAATATATACCTTTTATAGGAAATAGAAAAACGTTGTTCGATTCTTCGGCATAGAAATAGTAATTTCTGCAAATTTCATGCACTTATTCATAAAACGCACTTCATTAATGTGTCCATCAGATTTGCTCGTTAGGAGAGAAAAATATGAAAATCCTTTTAAGGAAGTGTATTTTTATTTGATACAAAACTTCTCTTTTGATAAGATTGAATGTAAATTTCCATAAAATTAATTATGTCTTTCCCACTTCCTACCTAATTTTGAACATTAGTGCAAATTATACTGCCTACGCAGGGCCCTATTCACCTCTGAATCAAGGAGAAGCACGGCATCATTTTGGGGTCCCCTTTCATTTGGCAAAAGTTTTCTTAATTCTTCATTCATGAAAACTCACGAGTGATACTAATATTATTCCCGGGAGTAGCTTAGCCGAGCCCATATACAGAGTGTCTCATTTATTTTGCAACCCCAAAAAAGAGCAATGTACGAACATTAATTTTTATTTTACAGAAGTGCTTAAACGACTACAAAAGATGTTAGAAGTGACCGCCGTCTTTATCTTTACGCATCTGGGCCCGTTTGAGGAGGTTTTGAGTAGATTTGAGGAGGTTTCGAACACATTCTGTAATGTGTTTCGTGTGATAGCGTTTATCTCTTCCGTAATGCAAGTTTTAAATTCAGTAATCGAGGATACCGGTTCACGGAACACGCGATTGATTTTTCAAATAGCCCCACAGGAAGAAATTGGGTGGTGACAGGTCTGGAGTGCGTGGAGGCCATTGTCCTTTTGTAACTAGCCGATCACCAAAAAATTCTTGGAGAAATGACAGAGTGTTGTTGACCGTATGTGCAGGAGCGCCATCCTGTTGAAACCAAACGAAACGTTCATTTGCTTCCAACATGCTTCGTTCATCTGCTTCGTCTCGATTTCCTTCATTTTGAGATCAGTTAGAACAAACGCCAGATGGTTCTTTCTTTTCGGTTCCACAGTCCATTCTGTTTGAAAATGGTCCACGATTTGCTTAATTGTGCTTTTATTCGGCACCACCGAGACTGGAAACTTGTTTTCATATCGTCCCTTGACTGTTTTGTACGAAGACGTTCAAAAATAGTGTTCAATAATAAACGCGCGTTTTTCTGCACTTAGCACCATGTCACAAAACTACCTTTCACTTCGTTCTCCTTAGCATTGAAGTGTCTCGTGCGGTTTTCTAGCGTGTTGGTAGTGTTGCTCGCACGCCCCTCAACACCGCAACATGCGCTAACGGTGTACGCGTGTACTCGTGTTGTTCATTTGCTTCGCGTTTACGCGGGTTGCAAAATAAATGAGACACTCTGTATACTTCATTATATAGCTTTTTATGTTCCCTCTATATACTTCACATATATTTAGTATGTATTAGATGTATGCTCAATTTCGCGGGTGGTTTCTAACAGGGACATCAGGAAATCAGGATTCCTGTTAAATAAGTTTTGTGAAGTAGTGCATGGATTTCCTCTTGGATTAAGCAAAAATTATTTTTCACAAAAATAAAAATAAGGTAAAGCCAGGAGAGATTGCGCACATAGAGGTTCGAAGGGAAAGAGCAGAGTGAGCGCGCAGCGACTCCAGGTAGTTGTAGAACAGCAGTAGTGGAGTGTCTACTTGAAAGTGCATGTTGATTGTTTTGAGCGTTTACGATAAAGCATTTCTATTTTGTTTTGTTTTCCAAAAGTAAGTGCTTGAATTTTCATAGCTATTTATCAGAATTTCTATACAATGTAAGTAGTACTGGATCAGAATTCCATTGTCTGTGAAAGTCATGAAATTTAATAAAAAAATATTTTAAACTTAAACGATTTCTCATAAGCTACTAATCTAGACTAACAATGTGAACATCAACGGTTCGTTTTAGTAGCGGCCATGTTTAAATAAAAGGCCGCGCAATCTCCCCTACCGAAATTGCAGAGTTTGCGCATCTGCTACTTAGGAGAGATGGCGCTTTGTTCCCATTAGTTTCCATGCTAGGAGAGATTACGTAGCTTATTAGTAAATTTGCATAAAAAAATGAAAAATGAAAATGGACTAATTTTAAGTTAAACGTGTTATCAAATAACTTAATGTTATTTTGTAATCGAATCTGGACTTGATTTTTCTGATTCTTTAATTTTTTTTCCTTTAATTAAAATTTTTTTAATCGTTTTAAAATTATTTCCTTTTTTGATTCTTAATCATTAGGTTGAAATATTCACTCCTAATACAATGATATTTGTTTACAAAAATCTTACAACAATGTTATTTAAGTGTAATTATCATTGTTAACAATTTAAATGTAGTTATTATTAGTAACAATCTCTCCTACCCATGTGCGCAATCACACCAACCCTGTAAGGACAGATTGCGCAAAATAACTTTCTTGGTTTTATTACAACTGTTCTATTAAATTGCAACAACAAAATAGCAATGGAAATGCATAAAAAACAAATGAAGTAAAAATTATTCATGGACAGTTTAGCAAAAAAATTGTATTTAGATTTTTTATTGTTATTCTTTTGAATCGGGCGCAGACTCTCCTAGCTTTACCTTACAAAGTAAAAAAATGAAAATAGGAATTAGAGGGCCATTTTCACAGTCATTTTGGGGCTCCTTTTAAATTTTAGAGTGGCAGCATGTGTTTCACGTGCCTTTTGATAATGAGGCCCTGCGTCTACATATCTCACAGATACAAATTCAAAGCATGTTTCAATCTTTTTGTGATACACTGTATGTATATAAATATACATTTCAAAGAAAAAAAAGAATCCAAAATTATTTATAAATTAAAAAAATAATAAAGTTCTGTGTCTCGAATCGCCTTGATGTACCCATATTTTCAACTATTTCCTCTAACAAGAAATAATCTTGCTATATGGCATCTGATTCAGCAAAAGTTCCATTACTTACCAAAAACATGGAAAAGAAAATTATGGTACTCAATCAAAGGGTAAAAACCCGAGAAGTAAAATTGGATATCCAAAGGTAAACGCACCATCAGCTGTTGTCATGGCAACTAAGGTAAAGCTAGGATAGTCTGCGCACAATTCAGCAGAATAATAAAAATACATATAAATATTAATTTTTTGCTAAACTATGCATGATTACTTTTGACTTTATTTGTTTTTTATGCATTTCCATTGCTATTTTGTTGTTATGCTGTAATTTAATAGAACAGTTGTCATAAAACCAAGAAAGTTATTTTGTGCAATCTCTCCTTACAGGGTTGGTGTGATTGCGCACATGGATAGAAGAGATTGTTACTAATAATAACTACAATTTAATCAAAATTTAGGGAAAATGCTTAAGTGATACTAAAATAAAACAACAAAAGGCTTATAAAGACCTTTTTTAATGATTCAACATACGTTTCAACGCTCTTTGCGGCGTCATTTTCAAGAAAATATATTGATAAATAAAATATTCTTGCAAAATTTGAAAAATAACATTGAAAACATGAATCACGAGATCTAAGTTTTTACATATTTAGATCTCGTGATTCATGTTTTCAATGTTATTTTTCAAATTTTGCAAGAATATTTTATTTATCAATATATTTTCTTGAAAATGACGCCGCAAAGAGCGTTGAAACGTATGTTGAATCATTAAAAAAGGTCTTTATAAGCCTTTTGTTGTTTTATTTTAGTATCACTTAAGCATTTTCCCTAAATTTTAATTATATTTAGTGATCTTATTTTGTTGTTATGTACAATTTAATCGTTAACAATAATAATTACACTTAAATGGCATTGTTGTAAAGCTTTTGTGAATAAATATTATTGTACTAGCTAACATGCCCGGCGTTACCCGGACCCGTGATAACAACCTTAAAAATACCTAAAATCAATGTTGAATGATTTTATATCTTTAAATGAAAATCTACCTAAACAAACTGAAGGACAGTCGTTATAGTTATTGCCGATTTAATGTCGATTTAATTTTTGACGCTTTGATATATTAAACTTTCAATTCTGACCAAAAGTTCCGGAGGAAACCTAAATAATATAAAGCGCTCCCCCACCTTTCCTCTTTTAAACTCAAAATAATATACAGTATTGGCCAATTTATTAGTCCCATTCGAAAACAATTTCAAAAACCTTGTTTATAAGATGATTATATTAAAATTAAATAAAAATCCTGCACTCGTGGCATCACAATTTACTTTTATACTTTAACAGAATAGTAAGGCTACTACAATTTGTGACTCGTGCTCTAGCCAGTATACGTCAGGACACATGGCCGTTATCATTATCTTTTTACGCGTGAAGATTTCGCTATGGTACTCCATTGTGAAATTTGGTAATTTTGAAATTCAATATTTGAAAAACGGCATAACCAGTGGATTTGAAATTTATATCAAGCAAAATACAATTTTTTACCTTTTTAACGAAATTTGTCTAACAATTTTCTGACAAATACTTTTCGAGCTATTAATTTTTTCAGCAACTTCAAATGTTTCATTTTCCGAGATTATTGTGTGGCAACGATTATCGAAAATCCCAGTTGTCAGCAACGGATAGCTTTTTATTAAAGAGGATTAGGAGTGAATATTTCAACTTAATGGTACAATTCCAGACATTAAGTACACCCATCCTCATTGCCCAGTATTTTTTTAACAAACGAATTTATTGCCAAATTTAGTTTCGATAATTATGTGTTTTTCAAAAATTATTTCAAAATTGATTCATTCACATGTTTTACATGTAATTTGTAATAATGCAAATTTACCATTAAGCTGCATAATCTCTCCTAACATGAAAACTAATGGGAAACAGTGCGCCATCTCTCCTAAGTAGCAGATGCGCCAAACTGTCCAATTTCGGTAGGGGAGATAATGCAGCCTTTTATTTAAATATGGCCGCTTCTAAAACGAACCAGTGGTGTTCGCACCGTTAGTCTATGTTAGTAGCTTATGGGAAATCGTTTAAGTTTAAAGTATTTTGTAATACTGATACTATATAGAAATCTGACGAATAGTTATGAAAATTCAAGCACTTACTTTCGGAAAACAAAACAAAATATAATGCTTTATCCTAGACGCTCGAAACAATCGACGTGTACATTCAAGTAGACACTGCTCTACTGCTGTTGTACAACTACCTGGAGTCGCTGCGCGCTGACTCTACTCCTTCCACCCGAACCTCTTTGTGCTCAATCTCTCCGACCGCGTCATCTCTCCTGGCTTTACCTTACTAATTTTGAACATTAGTGCAAATTATACTGCCTACGTATCTCCAATAGATGCAAATTCAAACCATGTTTCGATATTTTTGTGATACACTATGTGCATATAAATATACATTTCAAGGAAAACAAGAACCAAAAATCATGCTTCAAGCATAGATTATGTAACACTTTCCAACGCTTCCAAAATAATTTTACAAATCATTACCGTTTAATAAGCTGAAAGATAACATCTAAGTAAACAATGCTTTGTGCACGTACACATACTCATACTCCTTGTCTTGTTGAGAAATCTTTGAAAATTTCCGTTTTATTCCGACTATGACGTCAATCATTTTTATTTCATATTAATATTTTTTTCAATGGATGAAACTTTTTATTTCATTTTCATTTTTCACGTGGAAATCGTCTGATAGAAAAATAATTATTGTAGAAAGAATTTCATCGTGGAAATTTTAATTTTTGGCATCTGCTATAACGAAAAATGTTTAAATTTAATAGGAAAAGGCTGTTAGAATTTTGGTTTTTTATCTATTTATTAAAATAATACGAATTTTTCAAATTTTAATATTTTGAGCTCTAGCTAGTATTCAGCTATATACACAAAGTTTCACCTCTGTAAGTTACATAGTTTCTGAGAATGGCTCTGTGACGAACAGACAACGGAGCGGGAGTGAGATGAACGAATACCCTAAAAATAGAAAAGTAAAAATATTTCTAATTTTCCCACACTAATCTTCAACCACAATCACTGCAATTATAACTTGTAAGAAAAATATTTGTTCGGATGTTAGATGTATTCTCTAACAACCAACGTTAGAATGTATACTAATTAATTCCTGTTTTCTGCAGTTTTTTTATTTCACTGGCCAGTTACTCGTGCACCTACCCTATTTAAGCGGATGCTAAGCTTTTATTATATGGCAGCATTGAAAAAGAATATCTTCTTTAAAGAAAAAAAACAATCCAGCTTAAACTTCCAATTTTGCAATTCAGGAAATAATAAAAAAAGACAAACAAAAAATTAAACAGTTAAAGAAAATGACCACAAATATTAAACAAGAACGAAAAATCATGCGTCAAGCATAAATTTTGTAACACTTTCCAACGCTTTCAAAATAATTTTACAAATCATTACCGTTTAACACAATTAACAACAATTTGGAAAACGCATAACAAATTTAAAAACGTAACTTCAAGAATTCCCAACATATACAATATTCGGAAAAATATCCTAATACTTTTATTCAGCCCTGTATAGGATCTATAGATTTGTACATATACTACATAGGATGCTAAATTTTAGTTTAGTTAGGAAACGCGTGGCACAGTTTAAAATTCTCCTTCTGGAGTTTCTGTCAATAAACGGAAATGTGTTCGCAAACTTTTGTGCTGCCCTGTATATGAAATACAGAATGTATACACACCCAGTAATAGACAAAAGTGAGTTCAATTTAAAATTGCGTTCAGCAACTGAAAACGCACTTCCAGGAATTATTGTTAACAGACAGTAGAGAATTATTTTGTGTGTCCCTGTCAATGAACGATGACTGTTATACACACAATATTCTGTAGTAAGCCTCTTGTAATGCACCTTAGTGATATATATAAATTTCAATGCGTTAAAAATAGTGAAGCATTATTTAATTAAACCGCAGACGATTTTTCTCCATAGACGTCATGTAACGGAATTCTTTTGACTGTCCCTGTAAAGTAACTATAGGTGCTATGCACACCCTATTCCATATTAAGCTCCTTTTAATGCACCTTAGTGATATATATAAATTTCAATGCGTTTGAAATAGTGAAACAATATATAAATAAACAGCAAATGATTTTTCCCCATAGACCGCAATGTAACGGAATTATTTTGAGTGTCTCTGTAAAAAAACTATAAGTGCTACACACTTCCGTTGAAATAGGGAACATGCTATAGATAACGACAATAACATATAAAAATTGCAGAGCAATCCGAGCATATTTACGGGAGTTAGAGCACGGACAGACGGCCAGACGGCCATACGGCAGACAAACCGAAGTCATAAACACTTTTCAACTAGGTTGGAAAGTGTTAAAAAATATAAAATCTTGTGTCTCGAATCCCCTTAATGTACCCATATTTTCAACAATTTCCTCAAACAAGAAATAATCCTGCTACATTACATCTGATTCAAGAAAAGTACTATTACTTACCAAAAACATGGAAAAGAAAATTATGGTACTCAATCAAAGGGTAAAAACCCGAGAAGTAAAATTGGATATCCAAAGGTAAACGCGCCATCAGCTGTAGTCATGGCAACTACTACTCCAATAAATGACCATGCCATTTTATCCGGCTTATACACTATGATTCTAAATGTCTGTAATATCCTTGGAAGGAAAAGACGAAATTAAATATTTTCATGTTGTCACGGACATATTTATCTTTATCTTATCCATAAAGTTTGAAAAAGAAAATTTCCTTTTCATATAAAGTTTTCGAGGCGACAGAGTTATATACTTCTTTCAGTCGCTTGGCAAACGTCATATTATTTACTAGCCGGTATTCGCCCGTGTTGCCGGTCGCTTTCGAGTGGGGCCCAGATATAAAGTACTACTTGGGCCCCACCCCTAGATAATCACGGGTACGGCCCAGTATTACTTTGTCAGGGGGTTCATGAATAAAAAAAAATATTTATGTCGCGAAGTCTTTATTTAAGTGCTTTTTTTATATTCATATAGTTATTTTCGTATACTTTTAATTTAAAGTATTTTATTTATATTTTTCTTGTTGCATGTAAAATGCACTTTCTGAGCCCCAAGCGAAGTCAGCACTACGTATCACTCACTGCACTACGTATCTGGGGCCCCACTCGGAAGCGACCGGCTAGCAATACATAAAACTGCTGCTGTGATAAGTCCAAAAGGCGAAATGACCTAAACTTTTCGACCCCCTCCCCCCATTTAACCTCTTTAGAGGGTGAATTTCTAAAATCGCCTGAAATACGTGTTTAACTATCTTCTAGTAGATTTGTTATCCTGAATTTCACGCTTTTAACTAAAACTGCTGTTGAGATATGGCGAAAAAGTCAAATGTTCTAAAACATTCGACCCCCCATTTAACCCCTTTAGAGGTCCAATTTCTAAAATCGATTGAAATAAATGTTTAACTATTTTTTAGTAGATTTGTTATCCCGAATTTCATGTTCCTACTTAAAACTCCTGCTGAGATATGTCGAAAAAACAAAATTATCTAAAACTTTCAACCCCCCCATTTGAGCACCTTATGCTGTGAATTTTCAAAAATCCTTTCTTAGTACGTGTCTACATTCTGTAAAGAATATGTCTTCCAAATTTCATTGTTCTAGGACAAACGGTTGAGGCTCGGCGTTGATTATGAGAAAATCAAGCTACTCCTTTATAAGTATAGATGATGAAAACATCTCTATCATTGAAAAAAGGGAATGTTGGATTGTTCATAATAATTTGTGATGGCCCCTTAGGGTCCGTCAACTAGAAAGAAAGCCATAACACAGTTTCATCAACAAAACAAAAGTTTAATTAACAAAATCGTAAAACTAATATGTAAAAAAGGGTAAAAATGTAAAAAAAAAAAAAAATGTAAAAATAAATTTTAATAAATTAAATAATTTTTCCCTCCAGTCTATAATGTCCATTCATAATAAGAGAAACCATAGAGGCAGTAACACACAAAAATACAACCTTTTTGCATTTAAAAGAAATATATTATTAGAAGGTGTTATAATTTATTATATTTTTAGTGGCAATGTTTTAAATACATATACAAACAAGCTTAAAAGTTAATCAGCTTTGATTTCACAGCGGCTAATATCTTTTGCTGACAAATTTTCCTTTCTGAAGCTCGAATTGTGCCGAGCTTTCAAAAAAATAGTTATAATAAAAATCCTTCTAAAATTGCTAAATTTCAAAGAACTTAACCATGTTTACAAAATGTCAAGAAACAGAATGTCTTGTACTAGAACCCCAAAATTTACCGAATGATAATTTAACTTATCCAGGCACTCTTTGAGTCCAAAAAGTCCTTTATTTGAGTAGATAAAGGAAATTCTTACCAAACGCTTACAGATTGACAGCAGTTTATTCTGTTATGTTCTAAACAGAACGCTACTCCTTCACGTGAGGGAGAGCTACTTCGATGGCACGTGTTTAATGGAGCTAGAAGTCCTAGAAAGATGAGACCCATTGGAAATCTGAACCTACTTACTAAAACTTCACTACACAACCACAAATTCCTAAATAATATATCTTAATTATACTAATGACGACTAAATTCCAGCGATCTCTTTCATACTTTATGAAAATAAAAGAAAGATAGAATAGATTCATCTTTCAGCCACAAATGTTAATAACGTAAAACTCCAAAATTCATTCGCCCACTAGAGCACTTTTCTTAAAGAGTAACTGCGCACACTATGACAATGTCAAAAATCTATTACTGATTCATTTCTTTTATTCGTCTCTAACAAGTCTAAGTACAAATTATCACGTTAGATATTGACCTTATATATCCTATACAGAGAGACTCATTTAAAAAAAAATAAAAAAAAATCGCAAAGAAGCCTGCAGTGATTTAACAGCAGCTTTTCAAAGTCGTTGCGTGACTGGAGTGGTCTCTAAACGTCCAGCCTCAACCACTTATCTTATTCCACGTAAAATGTTAAGAACAGACACCTTTAGTAACGCAGATATAAAAAAGACAGTTTTTTTAAGAGTATTTAAATGATGGTGAATTTAAATATCACACAATTATTTACGAGGGACATTCCGAAAATAAGTTTCGTCATTTAAAAAAAAAAGATGGTATACCAGGTGAAACAAATGATCGCCATAAGAATCCACACCTGTTGCTGGAGTCGACGACGGAGGGAGTGTCAGGAGGAGGAATAACGCATGTGCAGAGCGCCAAAGAAGACAGAGTAGCAGCAGACCGGTGTGCCCGAGGTTATTTGAATACAAATCACGATGGCAGACAAACTACTGACAATGTGGCTGTCACCAAACTCAGGTTCGCCATTCGCCGAAAGAGATCACTGCTCTTGAGTGAAGGTGCTGTGCTCTTGGTCGATAACGCAAAAGCACACACAACAAGGCTCACACAAGATCAAATTCGTCGCTTCGGATGGGAAAGATTGGATCACCCGGCCTACAGCCCTGATCTTGCCCCATACGACCTTCACCTGTTCCCTGCATTGAAAGCCGCACTCTCGGGACGTCACTGCCAAAACAATGCTGAGGTGGAACAGGTTGTGCGACAATTCCTTGCATAGCAGAGCATCGAGTTTTACCAGAGTGGTTTCTTCCAGCTGATTGCACGTTACGACAAATGTCTCAATGTCGGTAGCGACTATGTCGAAAAATAGTGCAAGGTGTATAGTTCAGGATGCCCTGGTGTATTGTTTTTTAGCAATAAAAATTCCGTGTAAAAAAAATGACGAAACTTTCTTTCGGAACGTCCCTCGTATTAACACTCTTCATAATGTTGACTTCATACGAATTTGTATTGAAAAATAACACCCAACTTTGAAGGTTTTATTTTTATTCTTGTATCATGCACAAACCTCATATGAGACGAAATTCAATAATACTCGTGAAATACAGCAGTAGGTAGTAGAACCATTTCCTTTTCGAGTGTTAAATTGAAAAATCCGAGATTGACCGTTTTTTTTTTTTTATTCAGTGCGAAAGACCGGTTTCTGGAAGAATTTCTGCTTTTGGATCTAAACAAAAACTATAGCCAAAAATAGATTTTATGCTTTATTTTTTTGTATTAATGTATCCAAAGTTTAGACGATCACAACTTACTATTTAATTTCTCTCAATAATGTTTTTATTCGAGTTTGTAGACATTATGCCAAGGTTATTTTGTAATAAATGTAAGATTTTTAAAATTCGACATTATTTCTTCTTAATACCTGTATTTCGTGTAAAATATATTTTTCATTTACTTAAATATATTTCAAGCATAACAGTATTATATCTAAATTATGAAGCAAAAAGAGGCCCGTGAATAACTCTGGCGTCATATTGATGGTGGCAACGATCTTAAAAATCAATTTCGTATTTTACACATTTTTTTTTAGCTTCTAAGTCTACACAATTGCGATTTTTACATCGTCGAATAGGGGATAAAATGTACTTTCAAATGCAAATTCTTTGAAAACTGTATCGCGGTTTCCTGAATTTTATGGTTCTTGAAATATATTTCGAGGATGAATTGTTTTGAATCTATCTCAAAAATGAACGTGGAATGAAATCTCTCAATAATATTCTTTATTTTTTTATATACAGGGTGATTATAAAAAATTATCCCGATACGTGAGCCCAGCTATCATGCCGTTCACAGAAACTGGATGACATTTTGGTTTAAAGTGTTTTGAGGTATGCGCTCAAGAATCATATGAAAAACAACACTTAAACTCGATGAGTTACCGTTACAGTGATAAAATTTCTAAAATTTCAATGGCAACACCTACATTTTTTATGGAATGTGATTTCCATCGTAAAAAAAAAACATAAAAATATTGTAACGATACCTATAACACGAAAATCGCCTGCGCTAGACAGACTAAGAAGAAAAATGAAAACAACCAATAAGGGACAGAGAACAAACAGAAATTAAAACATTTTGTTGTTCTGTGCTGTCCACCATCTGCCACCTGAAAAGTGTCATCTATTGGGAATTGGAAAATTCGCGAAATACAATAAAATGTTTTGTTTTCTGTTGCTGCTCTGTCCTTCATTAGTTGTTTTCACTTTTCTTCGTAGTCTGTCTAGCGCCGGCGAATTTCGTGCTACAGGTACCGTTCCAACGCTTTTCATGGTTTTTCACTATGAAGATCACATTCCAATAAAAAAAAGTAGGTGTTGCCATTTGAAATTTTTGAAATTTTTTCACTCTAACCGTAATTGTTAGAATTTAACTGTTGTTTTTCACATGATTCACGAGCGCGTTCCTCAAAATATTTTAACCCAAAATTTCGTTCACCTCATATATCGGGATAGTTGAAAACTCTAATAGATTTTTTAACCTTAATTATTCATTTTTTTTGACAGTGCACACTGCAAACACCAAAAGCATTTTTAGATGAAAAATATCAAATTTGTATTTAAATAAAGTTATTAATTTTCTAAAAATCGATACTTTCGTTTTAGCTGCATAGAGGAGTTAATAGTCGAATAAATAGCTAAATATTTCGCTACTTACAACAGCTTTTTTAATTCGAACATTTTCAGTTGTTTAAGCCTGTAATTTGATTACATGTCTGCAAAATTTGTGTTTTATTTAAATTATTTTCTTATTTTTTTATTTATTGCCGAATTTTTAATTTCAGTATGGAATATTAGCCGGAAACAAATAGGTTAATCTTTCATAATCTAGCTGCACGCGATGGAAATGTGTTTTAAAAAAATCATACTTGAAAATTATTTTAATAAAAACCATACAAAACTTTCAAACAAATTGCATTTGAAAGACCATTTTTTCTCCTATTCAACGGTGGAAAAAAAATGAAATTATGCTAACTTTAAATGTTAAAAAAATTACGGTAAAAGCGAAATTTATTGGTCAGGTGTTGCCACCTTTAATATAATGGCACAGTTATTCATAGACTTTCTTTTATTTTATAGTATAGATATTTTTAGTATTTCGTTCATTTGACGAAACCCCATTCGTCTCACTCCTCTGTCTGTCTGTCCGTCACAGTGTTCGTACTCGAAACTGTATAAGTTAGAGGCTTGAAATTTTGCATACTTATAGCTAAATACCTCCTATCACACGAAAAATCCTAAACTTTTGAATTAGATTAATTTAATTAAAGGAATAGTTAATAGTCTTAGATTATTTTAATTAAATGAATTAATTTAATGATATCCGAACATTTCTACGATTTTCTTAGTTCTTAAAACAGAATCTTAATTTCAGTCTATTTTGCGAAGGATAGATGGTTCAGTAGTAGAGTGTTTTCCTCTTAACCCAAAGGTTCCGGGTTCTATTCTGAACGACGGAAGTTGAAATTTTCGATTTTACACTTCATTGTACGGTGGATTAAATTAAAAGAATTTTCGTAATTTTTTGTCAATTTAAAGTTTTCGCTTTCCTTTTTAACTAAAATTAAATCATATTATTAAATATGCTGCATATTTCTAATCTGATTTAAAAATAGCTTCCTCTTGTTATCATTTTTTTATTAAATTTAAGGGTCAATTTCTTGGTCGATTACGCAAAAGCACACACAACAAGGCTCACACAAGATCAAATTTGTCGCTTCGGATGGGAGAGATTGGATCACCCGGCCTACAGCCCTGATCTTGCCCCATACGACCTTCACCTGTTAACTGCATTGAAAGCCGCACTCTCGGGACGTCACTTCCAAAACAATGCTGAGGGAACAGGTTGCGCGACAATTCCTTGCATAGCACCATCTGTATTCTTATTAATAAAGGATTAGGAAAATTATAAATTAATAATTTGGATTCATTAATTAAAGGATAAAGTATTTTGAAAAGACTATTAAACGAAACCCTTTGTGCGATCTTCGATCACATCTACCCACTGGTTTTTTTACCTGTTTTATATTTCTTCGGGTTTTCTTTCCGTTATGAAATATTATTGCAGCACCTTATCTCATTCAAAAAAAGTTATAATCCAGACTCAATGAAAAAGAAATGACGGCACTCAACAAACTTCTGAAAATGCGAGATGAAAAAATTGGATGTCAAGCGTTAAACGCACCATCAACTGTTGTCATGACAACCACCGCTCCACTAAATGACCGTGCCATTTTATCCGGCTTATGTGGCGGACGATTCCAACTTTTTCTAATATCCTTCACTGGAAAAGAAGAAATTGAATATTTTCACGATGTCACTGACGTATTTAATCTTCTTCCATATGTATAAAGTTTAAGTAAGCGCCTTTCCTTTTCAGATTTGGATTTCTAGTTCTGTTTTGATAAATCATTTTGCTGCGAATATAAAACAAAAAGCATTAGGAAGTTCCATTAAATATATATTATGTCATTTCAAAATAATTTTTTTTATATAATGTTTTCAAAGGACTTCCAGAAAACTACATACCAGGAGATAATCTGTTAAACCATCGATAACAGGAACATATTTATAACTTCAAAAAGTATACAAATGAAATACAGATCTTAGGTATGGTATAGAATTGTTGATATGTTACTCCATGACAAAGCATGAATACGAATTTCTTCTATAATAAATCCAAATTAAAATAAGTAAAAGCTTTAAGTTAATGTTGTGTGTTTAATGTAATTAAAAAAATTCTTGATAATGGTCTTTTTTTTAGAAAAAAAATATGCTTTCTTGATTTTTTTTTTTAATTTTATGGCACTTTATAGAAAATAGTAGACTATGCCAATGGAAAAGTATTATGGAAGATTCATGGATTTAAATAGGAATTTTGCCAAATTACCCAGCTATCGCCAAGTTGACTTCATATATGTCAACTTATTTTTGTCGCCAAATTGGCCAAAATTTGACGCTATTGTGATAGTGTGGTGTGTATCCTGTCATTAGTACTTTTCACCATATACTCATTGTATTCATCAATAAATACTCATACATATATATTTCATATAAATGATGATGTCGTAATGATACGAGCAACAATGTGATTAAAATGAAATTAATTTTGCAACAATTAAGATTGTTTTTTCATTTCGCATTGTTCGCATTTAGTCCGCGTGACAGATATTACTATGACAGAATATAATAGCCGGCTTCGCCCGTTATGGGGCTGGTTTGGATACTCGAAAAAACGAAAAAATAGACCGGTAAATTTTTACTTTATAAAAAACAAAAAACATGATTTTTTTTATTTTTTTTTTTTTTTTGCAAAATAACATTTATTTGGATTTATTAAAGAAAGGATAAAGTGTTTTGAAAGGAATATTAAACGAAACCGTTTGTGCGATCTTCGATCACACTTACCCACTTGTTAAAATCTCATCCCGCGTCTAAGAAAGACGTTAAAGCAGCTTACCATTCTCTTACGACTAAATATGTTACGATTATTTATGTTATTTTTAATTTTATGAATTTACACTGATCTCCAGCACTTAAAGTACGTCTCTCTGTTTTTAAGTAAATAAGTTATAGCAATAGAGACCTGAATAAAAACATAAGCTTCATGTTTGAGTATGTATACCCCTACTGATGCCTTTAACTTATTTGAAACATTTGTTGATACTAAAAAAATGAAACGTGTATATAACTAAACTTATATATGATGCGATGCGACTATTTTAAATTGTAAAATAATATTGTTTACCTTAACAACCTATCCGTTGTTATTGGCCTATATTTTACTTTTAAATAAAATGGAACATGTAAATATATGAAAGTGAAAACCTGAATATTTCTGAAATATAAACATCAATAATCTTTTTAAAAGACGAGATTGAAGATAGTAAGGTAATGTTTTGATAGTATGTATAATTTTTTAATTATATGTATTGGAAATCCTTATTAACAAAACAAAAAAATATTTATAACTATAGAAAACAAAACTGGACCCTGAAAAAAATCTGGGAAGATATGCCCAGGATATCAGGAAATGAAATGCCAAAATTTTTCTACTATTTCACGAACATTTCTTTGAATTCTTTCGATTTAAATACTCACTGAATGCTTTTTTCTCTAAGAAGTCTGGAAAAAAAAATAAAGTTTGCTGAAAGCGGAAATTATTTGAATTAATTTGGCGGTACATTTAAAGAAATATTTTAAATATTGCTGACACAGCACTTTTTTTCGTAAGTAAGTCATTTATTATTTATCTTTTTCGCATAGATATCTGAAAAAGGCATTCAAATCTTTTTTTTTTTTTTTTTTTTTTTATGTCGAATAAATGAATAATTGCAAAATAAATGAAGTTGAGTTCGCTGTACATGGAACTGGTTTTTTAATCTTGAAATCTTTATAAAAATCACTTTAAACTCAACTATACAAAGATTATATTCTGTTGGACTGTAAAACATTTTATCATTAAAGCATTTGCTTATCGTTAAAGTGCTTTTTAGGTGCGTTCGTAATTATATAAAAACGTAGCTCCTATAGTCATCGTCTGGTCCGTCCGTCTGTCTGTCCGTCCGTCCGCATATAACAGCGAAAAAACTACCCAACCAAGTGGTTTGAAATTTAAGATATATTATGTTTGCAGAATTGTGTCGAGACATTTAAAATTTTATGAAAATCGAATCAAAACTTTAGAAAATATTAATAAAAACATTTATTAAGAAATTTGAATTAAAAAAAATAAAATTGTTGTTTTCTTGTTATAGGAGCTTCCGAGGTTGAATCAAACGAGCGAGATACTTATTTTATGACAGAAATTAATCTACAGACGATATAATTCATTTCACAGAACTAAAAATCATCAAGATCTGAATATTTATATAACTAGCTATAGTACGAACGCACCTCATTTGTCACGTTTGACGCACAATTTCCAACTTGTTTATTTACTTAATGGCTGCGTACATTTATTAAAAAGATTTCTATCTGAAAAAAAAATTCTAGATCCGAATTTCGTAAATAGCTTATTTTAAATAACACGTTTATCCACTCTAAATTATAAACAAGTTGGAAATAGTTACGTTAAACGAGACAAATGAGGTGCGTTCGTTTCGTGCTATAACTCGTTTTACAATATAAAAAATCATCGTTATTATTTCAGTGAAATTAATTACATCGTCTGCTATGAACGAAATGGAGATGCCTTTTTTTTTCTTATTACGTATGCCATGTTTACAAATGCGAATTTTCTTTTCGACACCAGACAGAGCTGCAAATTTACCCTGGGACTCTTGCTTTGCGAAGGATTACCTCCATGGGTTAATATTTCTATGACTCACGATGAATGAATCTTTTGTTTATATACTTTAATGGATTGAGATATTCGGCTGTTAACCTAATTTCCACTGAATTCATCTCAGAATCTATACATTTTTTAATGTAACTCCTCTCTCAAGCATACAATTTTTTTTTAACTATCGTTCTAAAAATGTAACTTTTACGCAATTTTATTCGAAAAATTAATTTTGAATAAAATTGGCCGCTTGGAATATGGAAAAAGATGTTTTTAGCCTGTATTTCTTTTCCTCAGTCACGTGACTTGTTCTTTTATTATATAGATTACGGTGACAGGATTTAATAGAATGAAGAAAACTTTTATTAATATCTTTTTAAGTTTTGATTCGATTTTCAAAAAATTTGATTTGACTCGACAAAACTCTGCAATGATTCTATATATTAAATTTCAAACCATTCGGTTGCGTAGTTTTTGCGCTGTTGTATGCGGACAGACAGACTGACGGACGGACTAGAAGACCACTATAGGTGCTACGTATTTATATAATTACAAACGCACCAAATAACAGACACGCACACTCTCAGAAATAAAACACTCAATTTTGACGATTCCGCAATCCTCAGGCCTCATTTCGTTATTTTTGACAATCATTTCGTCACAGAGTCACGTCGTTTTTGACGAAACGCGAATCCTCAAATATCTTGACGAAACTGTTTCCTCGCTGTCAAAAATAAAACTCTTACTTTTGACGATTCCGCAATTCTTGAGCTGTATTTCGTCATTTTTGACAATTATTTCATCTCAAAATTAAGTGATTTTTAATGAAATGGAAAATCTCAAATATTTGACAAAAATGATCAAAATCGTTCAAAAAAAAATTACACGAAAGTATAAATTTACATTATATTAATGAAAACAGAAACAAAAATATTTCATCCTTGGGGACCGCTATAACAGGAATGTACCAAATTTCTACTTTATTTTTTATATTTGATAATTTGCTTCTATCCTTTTTGTAAAGATTTTATGCATTGCTATTGCCTATTCAAAGATAAATTTTTCTGAAGTTACAGAATTTCGTTAAAAACGATTAAAAAATTCTTCTAAAGTTACAGAATTTCGTTAAAAACGGTTAAAATAATAAAATGCGAATATCATTTGGTCCATTTTCGACCGAAAGCATCAACATTTTCCAAATGGTTAAAAAAACAAAAATCACAATTTTAGGAGCTCTTTTTTATTTAAGAAATATATTCATATAACAATCAAATTTAAAATATGTATAACTGACCCCCCTCTATAAACAGTAATCTTATCCGCTAAAATTGATGAACTCGCCTCCAAAATATGCACTTCAAAATTAATTATTTCTGATCAACAAATTAATTAGACCATATTTTAATCATTCATTGAACAAAGGAAAGTTCTCTAATAAATTATATTAATCAAGCCATTTTCTAATTATTTATTAACCATAGAAAAACCATAATAATAATCTAGCCTTATTAATTAAAACATGCAAAAAGTATAACAGCACCGATAAAAATACAATCTGCTTTCTAAAAATATAAACACACATCAACATCCCATAAATACATTTAAAATCACGTAATTGCGAAGTCACGCTAGCGAAGTGGTTAGAGCACTTAGCTGCCAAGCTAAACATCGCGTGTTCGAACCCGATCTAATCCCAAGTGATCTTATTTTTGACCTAGTCAATAATAATGCTTCTAAAAACTCCGATAGATGGCAGCACCAACCTTTTTGGAACTTTCGTCAAAGAAACAATTTGAGGGAACTGATTTCTTCGTAATTTTGAGGATGCAAATTTACTCGATTTGACGATATGTTTACTCGGAGCATTTTGCAGGAAACCGTTTCGTCAAAAGCGAAGAAAATTTCTTGAAATTTGAGTATTCATTTTTGAGAGTGCAATTAACAATATATTACATATTTTTAGTACTGACAAAATGCCAATTATTCATCTATTTGTACGCACTTTTATCATAAGAAATGACTTCAAGTACAATTCATAGAAATTAAAACACACTATGTATAAAATTATTAATAAGGTGGGTACCCCTATTGAGGCCCTGCTAAAGTTTAAGAATTTTTCCCTGCTGTCATTTTGAGAAAATCAAACCGTTTTTTACTTATCCATCATACGTAGTATAGTCTTGTGATTGTTTTGAAAATCGAGAAAAACTTTTTGACGGATTTACACGTTTCAGACACTAGATTTTCCTAAGAACATATTTTTAGAAAAAAAAAATGTGTCGTCCGTCTGTCTGTGTGTGTGTCTGTAAATGCTCTATCTCCCGAACAAATTGAGATAGAGACTTGAAATTTGGTACTTAGTATGCAATAATAATAAGTAGCTTATTGAATTTCCGTAACTTTGATTATCCGAAACTATTTTCTTCGGACTGTCAAAATATTCGTTCTGATAAAAGGTATATAAAATTTTTTGAAATTGTTTATTTTAAGGAATGAATATAATAAAATAAAATAAAACACATTTTGCATAAAGAATGAAGTCGATCGGATCATGAGTTGTCGAGATATTTGTAATCCTATTTGCCACACTCTTAAATTTTTCGTGACCCTGTATTTCATTCAAATTTCAATTCAAAGATATATTTTAATTGGAAATTAGACGCCTAATCCGACGCAGTATACCGTTAGTTAACATGATTATCAATTTTGGAGTTATAGAGCATTTAAATGTTATGACGTCATCAAGCCATGATTTTATTGTAATACATTTTATAAATAGTTTACACATGTTTTATTTTCATATTTTATATTATGCATAACCATGATGGGTAAGTATTACGGTGACCCCCCCCCCTCAACTAGTTTTTTTTTTAACGTTCTGAAGTTATTTGACTTTCATAGAAAAATGTTGCATTTCCCATGAAAATACTTTTACTAGTCCAAAGTAACGAAATTCCAATTCAAGAACATGTGCGCATGATAAGGACACCATTGTTCCATGTTTCCCAAATCGTGATTTTCTTCAATTTAAAAATGCTTTTCTGCTAAATTAAATAATTTTGGTGTAAAATAAATAAATATGATGCTCAATAATTCCTTTTGTTATTCAAAAGTGGTTTTGATACAGAATTTTTAATAAAAAATGAAGTTCTTAGCAAAATCGACATTAAAATTTAATAATCACATTTTAATTGCTTAATAGGCGTATAACCAGCATAGTGAAAAAGTACCCAAGCCGAGACTCGAACCTGGGTCATCAGTATGGAGCATTGACGTTCTACCAACTGAACCACTTGCGAACGATACTCCGCATGGAACTTTTTCACTATAACATGTTGGCAAGGCTACAAACGCAGCACAAGATGGAATATTTTCCGTGAGCCACCAACCCTGGGGCAAACACGAAATCAAAAAAAATCCAGCATCGATATTTGAATAAATTTATATATTTAATACTTCGGAAATTTTTCCATAGAAAATTTCTCACGCCTTGCATTCATAATAATCACATTTTAATTGCTTAATAGGCGTATAGCCAACATAGTGAAAAAGTACCCAAGCCGGGACTCGAACCCGGGTCATCAGTATAGAGCACTGACGTTCTACCAACTGAACCACTTGGGAGCGATACGTTAATGCTCTATACTGATGACAGGGGTTCGAGTCCCGGCTTGGATGCTTTTTCACTATGTTGGCTATACGCCTATTAAGCAATTAAAACGTGATTATTATGAATGCAAGGCGTGAGAAATTTTCTATGGAAAAATTTCCAAAGTATTAATTATATGAATTTATTAGAATTTAAATTTGAAATTTAGAAAAAAATGTAAAATTCTTTTAGAGTTTAAGAAGTTCTTAAGACAAATTTCTAATCGCAATTGGAAAAAAAAATGTCTTTATCTTAGGTTTGCATGATGCATTCGATATGGTCACCTAATTGGCCATATCACGAAAGGGTCAGCTTTCACGAAAATTGTTTGATTTTGAACAACTAGTAAAATATACACCATCAACGACAGCACCAACTGATAGATCATTAAAAACTAAACAGATTATGTGGGTATTCATAAAAAAAATTTCTTAAGGCTGCTCGTCAGTAAACTTCCCGATTCCGCTAGCTAATGCTAATCCTTTGGATGTCGGATATATTCGTATATTTAAAATATCTCCTCAGGAAATGTGCTTAATTTATATTCAGGAAATGTGCTTAATTTATATTCAGGAAATGTGCTTAATTTATATACAGGGTGTCCATAATTAAACGACCCTATTTTAAAGTTGTCTATAGACGAAACTATTGATCAGAAAGTTATGAAATTTTGAGTAATGAAGGAATGGGATTTGTTTACTCGAAAAAAAATTAGTTCAAAATTTCGCCACCAGATGGTGTTTTTAATGAATTTAGCATACATTTACGATAGTTTACATATTTTATTGCAACAAAATATGTTCTACATGACGGCCTTCATTTTCAGCTACCATCTGGAATCGTAAGATAGCATGTTCCACAGTTGACCGCAGTGTATTCAGGGAAATGCTAAGAACATGTCGCGAAAAACGTTTTATTCAACATGTTTTGCTGTAATAAAATTTGTAACCTATTGTATAAATATATGCTAAATGTGTAATTCATTAAAAAACGCCCTCTGGTGGCGAAATTTTGAACTATTTTTTTTCACTTAAACAAATTCCTATTCCCCCATTGTGTCCTTCACAGATCTTCACAACTTTCTGACCAATAGTTTCGTCAGTAGACAACTTTAAAGTAGGGTCGTTTAATTATGGACACCCTGTATATATGTGCTTAATTTATAATTTTATGTGTTAAAATCTTAGCGAAACTGAATAAGATTTTAACACTTCACATAAAATTAAGTATATATTTTTGAAAAATGTTTACAACTAACAAAAAAAAGGGACATCCTTTAAGAACAGTACACAGAAAACAGAAGTTAAAAAATATTAATTTAATGAGGAGATATTTTAAATATACGAATGGCATCCTACGACCACAGGATTAACATGAGCGAGGGGAATCGAGAAGTTTACTGACGAGTATCCTTAAAAGCGTGCATAAAAAAGCAGACTTACCAGATAAAAACAAGAAGAGATCACAGCAGAAACATAAAATAGGAAATTGGTGTTGAATTCCAGAGCCCAGCTCAATGGAAGTGATCACATCATACACTAGATGGTTCCTTCAAGGTATGCTGACGCCATCTCGCAAAGTTTTTGGTTAGCTAACGTATAATAGGGGGTGACTGTATCAGGAACATGACCATAACAGAGGCACCTACCTAAGCCCAGATTAATTTTAACAAAATTATTCAAATTGGTAAAGAAATCATATGAGTTGTAATTTTCCAACTGGATGAAAAATATCCGTAAAGAAATCATACGAGTTGTAATTTTCCAACTGGGCGAAAAATGTCCTTAAAGAAATCATATGAGTTGTAATTTTCCAACTGGACGAAATATATCCGTAAAGAAATCATATGAGTTGTAATTTTCCAACTGGACGAAACATGACCGTAAAGAAATCATATGAGTTGTAATTTTCCAACTGGACGAAACATGACCGTAAAGAAATCATATGAGTTGTAATTTTCCAACTGGATGAAAAATATCCGTAAAGAAATCATACGAGTTGTAATTTTCCAACTGGGCGAAAAATGTTCTTAAAGAAATCATATGAGTTGTAATTTTCCAACTGGACGAAATATATCCGTAAAAAAATCATATGAGTTGCAATTTTCCAACTGGACGAAACATAACCGTAAAGAAATCATATGAGTTGTAATTTTCCAACTGGACGAAAAATGTCCGTAAAGAAATCATATGAGTTGTAATTTTCCAATTGGACGAAAAATGTCCGTAAAGAAATCATATGAAATGTAATTTTCCAACTGGACGAAAAATGTCCGTAAAGAAATCATATGAGTTGTAATTTTCCAACTGGACGAAAAATGACCGTAAAGAAATCATATGAGTTGTAATTTTCCAACTGGACGAAAAATGTCCGTAAAGAAATCATATGAGTTGTAATTTTCCAACTGGACGAAAAATGTCCGTAAAGAAATCATATGAGTTGTAATTTTCCAACTGGACGAAAAATGTCCGTAAAGAAATCATATGAGTTGTAATTTTCCAACTGGACGAAAAATGTCCGTAAAGAAATCATATGAGTTGTAATTTTCCAACTGGACGAAAAATGTCCGTAATAAAATAGCTCAGTTGGTAGAGCATGGCAGCTTCAGCCAAGAGATCCCAGGTTCGAATCCTGGGATCTCTTGTTCACATCTCTTGTTCAATGTGGGATCACAATGAACATATAAACAGAATTTGAAGCAAATCGGATAATTATGCATAAAAAATCCATTTATTTAAATTAAAGGGGTATTAGACCCTTGTCCCCCCTTTTATACTTCACTAATGAACCCCCAAACTAATCACGGAAGCATTTTATAAGAATGAACCTATATACAAAATTTGAAGCAAATCGGATATTTCTATCAAGAGTTATCGCGTTACGTACGTACATACATACAGAAATTGTGGGAACATTAGCTCTCAGACTTTGATAGCCCGTGAGCTAAAAAGGGATGTTTACAACAGAAATAATATACTATATGATTATTTCCGATATTATCCGAGGTGTTCTCCTTTATAATAGATCCGCAAGCGTCCCTAAATCGAAGATGTCAATATATAGACCATATTGCACACGATATGCACCGGACCTGATGAAAATGTATAAATATAATAGATCGAGGTATTTAACGACTTGTCGAACTGAACTCTTTTCTTCGAAATTGCCTATAAAATAAACTGTCTATTTAAAAAGTATGAAAAGGTTTCTGTTATGTTTTTTTTAAATTTCACGCTTACCACTTTCTGTTATGTGACACTTAACCTTTCTTTTGACGGCTGAATATTTTCACGCAGATCTTAAAAGGATTTTGATGACATTTTTATTTTTTAAGGTTAAAAGATAAAAATGTCCTTCTCCTTTACAAAAGCTGATACGTTTTTTGTGAATTTAAAAAGAGAATATTTATCTCAAATTTCTTTTTCACTGACTAAAAAACTGTATTCACTTAGCGGAAATTTTATTTGAAAAATATTCAATATATCTGAAGCTATTTGACATCTTTTATTCCGGGGATAATTTTCGCAAACAGTTTTTAATGTATTAGTAAAAACCTTAATCCTATTAAAAAGCAAAATATTATATATACATTTTAATGCATATCAAAACGGATTCACCGATGATTTTATGACACAGTCACCATTATTCATACATAAAATAAAAAAAAGATCGGAAAGCTTTCTGATAAAATGCTTAAAAGGATTTTGATGTCATAATATTTATCTTCTAAGATTAATAGAGCAAAAGCTTCTTTTCCTTTACTAAAAGTAATTACTTGCTTTCACAGAGGAAATATTCTTTTTTATAATGTCTTTATCATAGGTATGAAAATGATATTTAGTTCTGGATTTATTTATTTTTAAATGCTTTTTCAATCGAATATTTTTTTATAATTTATTCTCTCATACTCGTTCTTTTGGAAGTAAATGCAGTCGATTATTTTTCTGCACCTATAAAATACAGACTGTTCCGTAAGCAGTTCAGACATTTTTTCTCCGGAAAGAACTTCTGGGTCTCTAGGAGTGCGTTTTTGTGTGAGAGAGGATTACGGAGTTCCGGGTGAGATTTTGAACTTTTTGACCATTAATAAGCATAAAAACTCAAATCTTCAAGGGGGGCGGGGCATTTGCATGTTCTGGGACTGATGCTCCCACCCCTCTCTGCGCCACCTCCTGAATTTATTATTACCCATAAAGGTCCGATCAGTGTTTTCTTGAAACAAATCAGTCTGAGATGGACATCAATCATGTGTCTTCCTGAGAAAATCAGTCTGAGATGGACATCAATCATGTGTCTTCCTGAGCAAATCAGTTTGAGATGATATCAATCATGTGTCTTCTTGAGAAAATATGTCTGAGATGGACATCAATCATGTGTCTTCCTGAGCAAATCAGCCTGAGATGGACATCAATCATGTGTCCTCCTGAACAAATCAGTCTGAGATGGATATCAATCATGTGTCTTCCTGAACAAATCAGTCTGAGATGGACATCAATCATGTGTCTTCCTGAGCAAATCAGCCTGAGATGGACATAAATCATGTGTCCTCCTGAACAAATCAGTCTGAGATGGACATCAATCATGTGTCTTCCTGAGCAAATCAGTCTGAGATGGACATTAATCATGTGTCTTCTTGAGCAAATCTGTCTGAGATGGACATCAATCATATGTCTTCCTGAGCAAATCAGTCTGAGATGGACATCAATCATGTGTCTTCCTGAGCAAATTAGTCTGAGATGGACATCAATCGTGTGTCTTCCTGAGCAAATCAGTCTGAGATGGACATCAATCATGTGTCTTCCTGAGCAAATCAGTCTGAGATGGACATCAATCATGTGTCTTCCTGAGCAAATCAGCCTGAGATGGACATCAATCATGTGTCCTCCTGAACAAATCAGTCTGAGATGGACATCAATCATGTGTCTTCCTGAGCAAATCAGTCTGAGATGGACATTAGTCATGTGTCTTCTTGAGCAAATCTGTCTGAGATGGACATCAATCATATGTCTTCCTGAGCAAATCAGTCTGAGATGGACATCAATCATGTGTTTTCCTGAGCAAATCAGTCTGAGATGGACATCAATCGTGTGTCTTCCTGAGCGAATCAGTCTGAGATGGACATCAATCATGTGTCTTCCTGAGCAAATCAGTCTGAGATGGACATCAATCATGTGTCTTCCTGAACAAATCAGTCTGAGATGGACATCAATCATGTGTCTTCCTGAGCGAATCAGTCTGAGATGGACATCAATCATGTGTCTTCCTGAGCAAATCAGTCTGAGATGGACATCAATCATGTGTCTTCCTGAACAAATCAGTCTGACATGGACATCAATCATGTGTCTTCCTGAACAAATCAGTCTGATATGGACATCAATCATGTGTCTTCCTGAGAAAATCAGTCTGAGGTGGACATCAATCATGTGTCAACCCATTCTTCTCGAATAATTTTGTGGTCATAGCAAAAGAAAGGGGAGTTTCAACAAAAGAAATGGGCCAGTTTTCCCAGCTGTCAACGGCTCTGGCTCTTAACCTCTGACATTTAGACATGCTAATAAAGTCCTAAAAGGTGAAAGGGAGCGAGCGCTTCACCACATAAAAAGATATTGTGACTAAGTTTGCACTCTGATCGGTCCTTAAGTCTATTCACATTTTCAGAGTGTTGGTTAGCACAAAAAGACTTGTACAAATGTCTTTTTTGTGGCAAAATAAAACTAATAATACACTTATTTTTGGAGCTATTTTTTTGCAGATTTGTCTGATTTTTCCCGCTGTTGAAATAATCGTCCCCAACAAAACATCCTTTTGACCATTTTCCTCACTTTTAATAAACTGCAAGTTGTAAGTTACAAACAGAGAATTAAAAATAATGAATAAATATCTTGATTATTTCCCTCATGACAATTTTTTTTTATTAAAAATGTACATATCTATGCAAACGACAGAATATGCATTATTTTTGTGAAAATGATAAAGTAAATTAATTTAAAAATATTTTTAATGCAAAGTAGTGTTAATTCTATAACTAGTCGGATGTGCCAATTCCAAAACTTTCTTCTATCTCATACATGTTAATTATTTAAAAATTCGCTCTCACCTCGTCTATAAAATCAATGTATGACATATAAAATGTCAATTTTGCGTATACATGGGAGTATATTTAATGCGTATTGCTCATACATAAGCGTTTGGCGTATATATAGCGCGCATGGCGCATATATATGGCGTATGTACTGCATATATAAACGACCACAATCTTGTCGAAATCGTAACTGCAACTTGGTATAATCATCATTGCGAGTGCCACTTTAATAAGGAAGTACCCATCTTTCTTATACTGAATATTCTACACTTATATACAGTATTATTATACTAAAGGATGATTATATAAAGATTCATCAGTACATAGTTCTTTCAAAGCATATGAAGTAGTATATTATGAATATGACATTATGATACAAACAATATTTTGAGATTTTAGTTATATTTTATTATTGTAAAATTAAGTATTTATTAATTAAAACCCCCCATAAAGTTCGCATATTAACGGTTTTCACTGGTTACTTTCTTTTTTATAATAAAAGTTTATCTTTGCTAGTCCTTTCCCATAATCTCTACGGTTTTCACTGGTTACCTAGCTGACTGTTTTACTTTCTTTTTTTACAATAAAGTTTTATGTTCGCTAGTACTTTCCCATAATCTCTATGGTTTTTACTGGTTACCTAACTGACTGTTTTACTTTCTTTTTTTACTATGAAGTTTTATGTTCACTAGTACTTTCCCATAATCTTTACGGTTTTCACTGGTTACCTAGCTGACTGCTTTACTTTCTTTTTTACAATAAAGGTTTATGTTTGCTAGACCTTTCACATAAAATCTACGTACAATAAATTACATATAGATTATCACTTTTATAAAGCTTACTTAAAAATCAAATGCATAAACATGTAAAGCTAAACAAATATTTGCTATTTTTTTTTTTACATTTACTACTAAATATTTAAATAAGAAAGAATAGCGGATTAAAATATTAAATTAATTAATATCAAAGATGAAACTCATATCTTAATAAACATTGATACGTGTCTTAAATTAAAAAAAAAAAAAAGAAAAGAGTCTCTTTTCTTTTCATACATTGAGCTAAAATCTCGTTAAACGTAATTATCCGGTCTAAATTTATTCATTCGATATGAATACGTGATTTCATTTCTTTTAATTAAATCTCACGCAGCCATTTAAGATTAGGTGAAGAATAAGAACTCGTTAATTTCATTTAAAATACCTTAGCGTGCACAAAAGAAATTTTTGAAGTGAGTAGAAATAGAAAGTTAAAAAGTGAAAAGGATAATTATTCTAGCTTTAGGTAATGAAAGAAATTACTTTCTTAGATTGCAGCCGAAAGAGAAAACATGATAATATTTAATTAGAACATTTTCATAATATTTTAATTTTTTTGTTAATATTTTTAGAAAATTACTTTTTAAATTACTTTAGATATTTTGTACGACTGTATTACACAGCAAAACAAAAGCAATACACGATACAATGACTATTTTAAGTAGTACTTAAGGTACTACTACACTGTAAAAAATTTTGGTCACAAATTACGGTATATATACTGGCGACTTTGTGACCAGTATATATACTGTAGTTTAACTGGACGGTATATGTACCGTAAAATATTTAAAATATATGTACCGGCTGCACTCTCCCCCTTCTACTCAGGCCTGCACGCATTACGTAACAAGAGCAAGAGCATCATCACTTCAGGTGTTGCCGTACACCGAGGTGGGGCTACCAGCTTTTTCCTTACTGAAAAATAATTTTTTTACGGTATAAACAGCAATTTTTTACTGAAAAACAATCATTTTACGCTATAAATACCGTTTATAATCGAAATGGCACATATATATGTTTTTTTATGGCTAATATATCTTAGAAGTACGGTAGTCATATCGTAAAGAAAGTACCGTTAATTTACGGTACATCTACTGAAATTTTACGAAATTTTTTTACAGTGTGGATAAGTTTGAAATATAGCAACATTTCATGAGGATTGCCCTATATCTGCCAAGATTAGAAATGCCTATAAAACAGACGGAATCTCAAACGTATTATTTTAGGATTCTAATGAAATATGCACGGAATCATCACCAGAATGAGACAATTTATACCACCCTATCAATAGATACATATTTCTTTCTCTCTCTCTACACACACACACACACACACACACACACATATATATATATATATATATATGAAAGGTTTTGTATGGATACATTAATTCATGTAAAACTGGCATTTTGTGAACGGTGGTGATAGTTTGCAGTCGACAAATCCAGTCACTTTGCGTGAATTTGTTGGTAATAGCTGTTATAAGATAATTCGGTACTTTTCTATTATCCCGTCGACCACTTTTCATAACAAAAACCTATCGCCAAACTGTAACGCCAAATAATCGGGCGAACGTTGCCATTGGAATATCAAAATAAATAAAAAAATAAAATATGAGAATTTAAGGACACAATTGTTATTTTAATGAATGAAATAACTCATAAATCAGTAAAACAATGAAAAATACACGCAAATGTCGAATTAAAAACCACTTGATGACATAAAAAACACGTATAACGCTTCTGACATCAAGTAAATGGGACGGCATTTTTTGTGTTTAATCTTACAATTTGGCGATAGTTTTTTGATATGAAAAGTGGTCGACGAGATAATAGAGAAGTACCGATAATTCTCATTGCGAACGCAAGGTGGTTATTTGCAGTCGAATTTATTAATCCAGACAATTAGAAAATAAGTGTAGTAAGGCAATGATTTAAACAATCTGGAGATTTCTCCTAATAAAAAACAAGTCACTTGTCGTTCTAAGGCGTTTATTTATCCAACATGAAAAAGGTAAAACAAATCTCACATTATGAAGATGTTCGTAAAGCCCCCAGGCTTGAGTAGGAATCACTACTTCATGCTGTTAGATCTTAAAAAGCGAATTTAGAATACTACAAGATTTATAAACACCAGATAACAGATTATTAAGCACTTGAAACAAGAAAAAAATCTGATTTCCGAAGTCATTGCATTCGCTTTTTGTTAGACGCGCGGCGGGCCACAGAATGGACGTTGTATTGAAACGAACCAATCGGTGAAAGGCGTGCTGGAAGAGCCAGGTAGCTAAACCAGTGATGCGAAAGGGACGGGCTTAAGGAGAAAGAATCCCTTACATGGTAACGGAGGTTTTTCGAAGTAAAAAGCCTAGCGTCAAAAATACGCGAGAAATCCGATGCGTGGAATTTCAGTATACAAACTCGGATTTTAAATTCAGTAATACGGAAATGATAGGACTCGATCTTAAATAGGACGTAATCACCATGACAACCTAAAATATTTACCTATCATGGGGTATCTTTGAATTAATTACGTATGATAGGATTTAATAGAATGAAGAATGTGACTATAACTTGGTCATAGAGGTTATAACATATCATGTATGTCATATATGACTATGACGTCATACATATCAGATAACTTGGCGATACATCTCGGTCGTTTCACGATTTATCCTCGGAAACTGCTATAACAAGGAAGTACCGATAAAAGAATATATATCAAATTACTTAAAAATATTTTTATTAATAAATAAAAGAAAGTTTTGATTCGAAGTTCTCTAAGTTTTGATTCGATTTTCATAAAATTTGAAATGACTCGAAAAACTTCTTCAGCGATTAAATTTCAAAACATTCTGTTAGGTAGTTTTTCCACTGTTATATGCGGACAGATGGACAGACAGGCGGACGGACCAGACGACGACTATAGGTGCTACGTATTTATATAATTACAAACGCACGTATGTAGAAAAAAAAAACTCATAAAATGCATCTAAATGAGTGTATTCACTAGAAAAATGTTAAGCCAATAAAATGTAGCTTATGTAGTTTGAAATTCCTGCCTTTCAAAACAAACAAAAAAACAGAAATAACAATTATTAAATTTAAGCGTTAAACATAAATACCTCTTGATTTTATGTATTAGTTTGGAAAAGATGTGTACAGAATTATTCGAGTTATCGTGTCTATAAAAAAGTGACATAGATATACAGGGTGATTATTTTTAAAGTTGTGAAAGTAAAACCCTATAACAAAGGAACCACAGATTCAAATGACCTGATATTTTACCACTATGCTCGCAAAGCAATGGGGATTTTTTTGGCGTGGTTTTAAAAAATTTTTAAATCGCACCGACAGATGGCGCTGTAAGTTAACAGAAAAAAAATAATATCGTCAGTGGGAGGAAAACAATGGACTGTACTTTGAGAAAAATAAAACTTTATTACGCATATCAAAAACATACAGAACGTAGTAATTGGGAAAAGGAATTGCGAACACCTTCGCAAAAACAGAACGAAATAAAAATATGGAGTAAAGCATTCGTATGGAACTGCATCATAACTAGCGTAACAGATTTTAAATGTGCTGTCCACCGTTTTCAGCTACGAGTTGGAAACGTGAAACCGCATGTTCCACAACAGAATGAAGTGTATAGAATTTGCGTGTGCCGTGCGCAACCTCGTCTCCCTACTTCACTGCATATACAGCGGCATCTGTCGGCGAGTTTTTAAGTTTTTTTAACCACGCCTAAAAAATTTCTATTGCTTTGGGAGCATACTAGTACAATTTTAGGTAATTTGGATCAGTAGTTTTATTGTTATAGGGTTTTACTTTCACAACTTTAAAAAAAATCACTCTGTATATATATATAAAGTTTTGAACTGGGGGTGGTTTTGGGTTCTGGGAGTCATGATCGGCGTAGACTTAGGGGTAAATTAATTAGGTAGTATTTCTTACGAAATCTACCTAAAAGGGGGAACGGTATGGCATAAGAAAGAAAACTTCTAAAGTGTATCACTAGATGGCGCTGTAAGCGGAATACTACGCAAATTAAAAGACACTCATGCGCCATTAAAAACCGAACCATTATGCGCTTTTTATGCGGTTTTTGGTCCAAGGACAATAAAAACCGATTGTCTCATGACAATGGTGTTGAGCTTGCCGTGGTGGATGGGCTTTACACTAACAGTACCACAACTGTTGACTGATTGGAAGTCATTTCTTCTGTCAAACAACCGAAACACTCATGCACATTGAACAGTATGGTTGGTTTACTGTGCAACTCATGCCAAAGCCGTCGTATTTATCGATTAAAATTGTCACTTGTAGCCGAATCCGCTTTCGTTATGTCGCTTACAGCACCCTCTATTGATATACTTTGGAACTTTTTCTTTCTTATGCCATACCTTTTCTCCCTTCACTGTAAAAAATGACCAATGTTTCTTATTTTATGAAAATATACTATAACCACGAACGAAAATATAATATAATCTACTGATTTATCCGAAATTCCGAATAGCGTGTTCCATTGTCTTTTGAATCCCCAGAAACCAATACATTCCCAAAATTTAAAGAATTATTTATAAAAACAGAGTATTTTTCGCTGTCCGTATTTTTCAGAAACGTTTCCGAAGGTTTTTTTATAGTGTATTAATGAGTGCCCTCAGCCTTGAATACCTGTTTTTCAAATGTCATCCAATCTCAAGTAAACGTTTTCAGCCGTATAAGTTAATTTATACATGAAAGAGTAAAGAAATAATCTTATTTTCAATGTTATTGTTAACACTGTTAATTTTGCCTTTTTGTCTGTTAAACATATTTTTTGAGCATGAAAATGTTTACTTGAGAATGGATAGCATTCGAAAAACAGGTATTTTAGGCTGAGGACACTCATTAATACACTATAAAACCCTTCGGAAACGTTTCTGAAAAATACGGGCAGCGAAAAATATTGTTTTTTTATAAATAATTCTCTAAATTTATGAAATGTATTGGTTTCTAGGGATTCAAAAGACAATGGAACACACTATTCGGAATTTCGTATAACTCAGAAGATTATATTATATTTGCGCTCGTGGTTATAGTATATTTTCATAAAATAAGAAACATTAGTCATTTCTTACAGTGTTCTTCCAGTATATTCAGTTCAATTTTGAAGTCATTCTGACCAGTACTTCCTTTTTTACAGCATTTTGAAAGTGGGACTTTAATTATAAACACCCTGTATATATTATGTGATTTCAAAATATGTTTTGTATAATTTTTCTTTCAAAAGACTTCAAGAAAAGGATATACCATGTGATTCAACATAGAGTTTATGGATATAATATCGTAAACCATCGATAATAGGAAGAAACAGTAGAGTGTCGATTATGCATACTCCAATTAACCGAACATGATTTTTTTTCAGGGGCCCTTAAAATCAAAACGTTTTCCAGATCAGTGGATCGGTGGAAATAAAGATACTAAATCGTTGAAATGACAGGAGAATATTAATCCTATTCAACTTATTTAGGGTGAGTGTGCCAGTAATTGATCATTTAGTAGAAATTTCTTCAAGTTATATTTTTAACCCGTCAGCACACGCGCTGGAATAAAATCTACCCCAGCTCACAACTATTACTTAAAAATGTGCGAAAATCATTCGTGATCATTCTGAGCTTTATAGTACCTTCCAAGCTGAAATATATCAAGATGTGGCCAAAAAGAATTTACCTCCGGTTGTGGATTTTCCCTTTTTTTGTTCTAAAATTGTCACGTGGGAGGAAATTTACCCCACGCGTGTTATAACGTAACCCATAATGATAAGAAAATGTTAATGCAAATGTTTATGTAATGCAAATAAATATATAATTGCTCTTTTAAACGTTCACAACTCTTACACATACAGTTGCTGTATATCAGTTTTATATTTTTTTGTATTTTCATGGTTGAATTTGGATTGTAAAACTTTGTATGTAATGATATGCAGAAAAAAATCTTAGTGCTAGATTTTATGGTTTTTTTAGCTTTAAATATAAAATAACTTCTTATTTTAAGTTAAATTATGTTCTTTATTGATTTACAGTTTATTTCAAAATATAAATTTTTGTTTATAATCAAACCGGGGGGAAGTTGACACAAGAAAACCCATTGGGGTAAAATTTATACCGCGCGTGTAGTAACGTAATGGAAAGGGGCGCGTGTCCTGACGGGTTAAATAAAATTATTGGCACAGCTTTCTGCAGTTATCCCTATGTACTAATTAAAGTATGAGGATCCATATTTTCTCATTTTATCTTCTAGAATTTAAATTATTTACAGCATTATAATATTTTAAATTTTAATTGCTTAAAAGGCGTATAGCCAATAAAGTGAAAAAGTATCCACGCCGGAACGCGAACCCGGCTCATCAGTATAGCGCACTAACGTTCTACCAACTGAACCACTTAGAACGATACCCAGCCTGCTATCACATGTTGGCAAAGCTACAACCGCAGCACAAGATGAAATATTTTTCTGTGAGCCACCAACCCTGGGGCAAACACGAAACTAAAGAGAATCCAGCATCGATAATTGGATAAATATATTTTAATACTTGATAATTTTTCCATAGATAATTTCTCACGCCTTTGTATTCATAATATTTCAAATTTTAATTCCTTAAAAGACGTATAGCCAACAGAGTGAAAAAGTATCCAAGCCGGGACTCGAACCTGGGTCATCAGTATAGTTAGTATATGTCACAGTATTAGTTAGAAAATGAGATTCCACTAGTAATTGACCATTTCTTTTTTGGTGTAAAAATTTAAATATGAATGTTCGTATTTAAAGCAGCTGCTAAAAGACACGTATAATGGAGAATACAAAAGCCAGAAAACATTTTTAAGTACAATAATTCACAAACTAATAGCAAATGGGTAAGCGTGATCGAAGATCGCTCAAAGGGTTTCGTTTAATATTCCTTTCAAAACACTTTATCCTTTCTTTAACAAATCCAAATAAATTTCATTTAGCAACCAAAAAAAAAAAGTCACGTTTTTTATAAAGTAAAAAATTACCGGTCTATTTTTTCTTTTTTTCGAATATCTAAGCCAGCCCGCTATTATATTCTGTCATAATAATATCTGTCATGCGGACTAAATGCGATATTTAACAAAATAATTTAAAAATTAAACATGTTGTACAACTTCAAAATGTTAAAATATGCGAATAGTTCCATAATCGGATTTTTATCACTATTCAAT